>VXAX01001166.1:0-45334 GCA_013399835.1 Leptocoma aspasia | reverse complement strand
TTCCCGCGGGGCGGTGACAGCCCCGCTGCCCGCGCTCAGCCCGGCTGGGGGTGAAACCGCTCCGATCGGAACGATCGCGCGTAGAAACCGCGGGATGGCAGAAACCGAGCGAGTTTTACCTTGGCTTTAATTTCTCTCACAACCTTTACCCACGGAGTCCGTACAGAACACCTCTTCTTCTCGGCTCTCCTTTCCTCTGTGCTTTTTTTCCCTTCACAGAAGGTGTGTGGAGGAGCAGGTACAATGATGTTTGTCTCGGACGTGCTGAGGTGCTGTGACAGGGAAGTAGCGATTGGAAGCGAGTCCCGCGGAGGTGGGGCGGCGCTGGGCCGAGCCCGTTCCCCTCACAGTCCCAGGCTCTCCAGGCTGGCTGGAGCCCGGGTGCCTCACCCTGAGGGGCTCCGGGGCCACCACAGAGCCAGGACCCGCTCCTGGAGGGCTCTGCGGCGCCGACCGCGCATGCGCGGAGACGGGGCGCGAAAAGTGGGGATTGGAGGGAAAGGACAAGGAAGTGGATCCATCCTTGATCCAGCCCGGGCATCCCTTTCCTTCACCTTCCCGTCTTCATCCTCTAATCTCCTGTTCTAGGAAAGGACAAGGAAGTGGATCCATCCTTGATCCAGCCCGGGCATCCCTTTCCTTCACCTTCCCGTCTTCATCCTCTAATCTCCTGTTCTAGGAAAGGACAAGGAAGTGGATCCATCCTTGATCCAGCCCGGGCATCCCTTTCCTTCACCTTCCCGTCTTCATCCTCTCCTCTCGTGTTCTATCTCATCACATTCCACCCCTTACTCCGCTCCGACCCGGGAGCTTGTTAAAGTTCACTGTAAAAGTTAAGAGCTGTTAGCCAACACTGCTATGACTGCCAGGTCGCCGGAGTTAAGGTGATTATATGATAAAGGGTAAGGGTTCCCTGATAGGTAGACTGGTGTCTATTTAGCCCAACAAATATTTATAAGCAACATCACACCCCTCCCGGTCATGACGTGTTTCAGCCATTATTTATAGCTCTCTGCTGTGCATTAACGTACGGTCTGATTGTGTTTGCTTCAGAGGAAGGAAAAGGAAAATTACCCGAGGAATAAATGCCACGGGATCCCAGCCTTAAGCTACAGGCACAGAAATGGTTTCAGTGAAGGGACTCATTGCTTCAGAGTAGGACTGGAACCCTTGACTCGGAGCTACCCAAAAAAATGCAATGGATCTCTATCCCCCTTTGACTGTTGTTGATAAATGGATCATGGTGCACCTGGGTTTTAATATCACCATTGTTCTTTTTCTTGATATGTAGGAAAATGAGCATTCTGAGCCATGCAAAAATGTACGGAAAACCCCTTTGAAACAAGTGGCTACCTCACAGTTGGTACTGACGGAGAGACAGCCTGACTGTCAGCCTCTAACCACACCCCCAAAACCAAAGGAAACCCCTCCAGCAGATCCATGGACACCTACTTCCAACCTGAAAATGCTGATTAGTGCAGCCAGTCCTGAGATTAGGAGCAGAGAACAGAGAAGGCAACTGTCAGACAGTTCAAGTGAGGTCCTACAGACAAAACACTGTTTGCAGGTATGTTCTAAACTTGTCTATTTATTTTTCTTTTTTTTTTAAGTTAGCTGAAGGCTGTTCATTCAGTATAAAAATTGTACATTGACATAGCACATCTTTTTTTTTAGTTTTGGTTTTGGAGCATTTACCAAATATAAGTAAGGATATTGACTAGGTACATGCAACAGGTAATGTTATGGTTTTATTTCACAGCTGCTGAGGACAAAGGGAGAACACTGGCCCTTTGACAGTGCTCACTACAAAGCTATTAAATATCTGTGCTTACATATTGTCAAAAACCTCACAATCTCTTTTCCTTGTTCCCATGTAGGAGCACTTATTGGGGGATGAATATGAAAAATCTCAGCCAAGTCGCAAAGAGAAAAGTCTTGGATTACTGTGTCATAAATTCTTAGCCAGATATCCTGATTACCCCAGCCCTTCACAGAAAAGTTACATTTGCCTTGATGAAGTCACTGAGGAGCTACGTAAGTTGGTGTTCATCCTATGAAATATCTCTTCATGCAGATTGCCAATAACCTGCCATTTTTGTTAGTACATTTTTGCTCCATACATTTTTTGATGCTTACTCTGTTCTCAAATTTATTTAAACCCAGATTTAAACTCCTCATTCCTAGAGCAATTATTTTAAAATGCTGATGTTTCCTCAGAGAACTGAACTAAGAAACTCTGAATTGTGTTTCATATTGGACATCTAAATTATTGCTGATACCACAAATAACCAGTTGCAGTTTTTTGGATTCAGACATGATACCTAAGATTAGTGGTTAGATTTTTGCAGCAGGAACTAGCATTTCTCAAACAACCCACAGCTTCCTGTCCAATCATAACATCAAAGCAAGAAACTACTTTCTATTCTTGATGATGCCTTAACTTTCTCATTTTATATCACTATTTTTTATGTTGCATCAATGATTTCTGCAGAGTCCACATTTTTAACAGCAAGCTGAAGCTTTTTTAACTCAAAAGGTTATGGAGTTACAGTATTCTACAGCTTATATATGAATAATAGTTTCAAAATTTTAAAGCTGTATGATTTACATTTTTTTATATTTTGTACAAAAGGACATATAATTTAGGAAATGTCTGGTCAAAACCAAGAGTTTATCAGGCAAATGAGAAAAGAAGAGTGTGCTAATAAAACGGCGTGTAAAAAGAAGTTATAAAACAGTTTCCTGCCATGAGTTCCCAAGGTTATTTAAGAGCACAGTCTGAAATCAATGCAGTGAATAATTAAAAATGCTCTGTTTTTTCTAAAGCTGGATTGAAACCCATGTAATGGCTCTTCTGGCAAAAGTAAGTTTTATTTCTTAAGGAATGCTGAAAGCCAAGTGTAACTCTGGAACAGCAAGTCCTTCCATATATTGTTGTGTGAATATATTATAAGTTTCCCTGTATGCAGGCTTGCAGAAAAATTCTTCTCATGGGAAAGCATTTTCTTACTATGTATGAGATATTATAAACAAATCTCTAAGTTGTGTTTTAAGGACAGAGGTTTCTCTGGCCTGTCTCCTGATAACAGGAGATGGGGGTTTTTCTTCTTTTTAGCCTATGAGGTGAAAAGTTGTTATCTCTGATTGTGTGAGCTATTCTGGCATTCCTTGGATGGAGCTGGAAGCAGCAGCCTCTGTGCTCTGGGCTGGGCAGATAATAGCCCAATTCTTTTATGAATTCTTTGAATTATAGAGTCATGTTAATAAATCATATTTAGCCTTCTGAAATTACAAAACTCCTTTGTCACCACATGGACCACAGCAATAATATATGAAGGAACATTTGTTTACCTCGCTGGCAGGACCTGGGAGGGCTATTTTCAGTTTGTGCTATGGAATTGGCAAAAAAAACTTTTAGAAGCAGATTAAGAGGAAGGGCAAGAATGTGTGCTGGAGGTATTTGACGTGGCAGAGATGTCAGGCTCACCTTTCCCTCTGCAGACGTGGAGCGCAGGCGCATCTATGACATTGTGAACGTGCTGGAGAGCCTGCACATGGTGAGCCGCCTGGCCAGGAACAGATACGTCTGGCACGGGCGCCACAACCTCCCCCAGACCCTGCAGGCCCTGAAAAAGGTGGGAGAAGAGAACAAATACATCCAGCAAATCCAGATGATCAAGAAAAGAGAGTACGAGCATGAATTCGATCCTGAGGATGAAAGGAATGAAGAAATGGCAAGTTCTTTTGGCTCAAGTGAGCAGTCAGAAATGTCTTTTGTCGAGCTCCCAGGAGTGGAATTTCGTGCTGGTAATAATTCTCTATAATGCCAAGAATAATATGTACTTAAAATGATACATTTCTATGGACTTGGGAAAAAAACATTTATTAGCCTTCCTTTTCTTTTTCTGCCTCAAAGGCACCACAACTGTTTGCGGTGAGAAAAAGTGCTCTGTGCTCTTTCACTTGTCTTATTCGTTCACTTCTTGTAATTTGTTTCTAAATATGCCAACATATAATCCAATTGCCATTACCACTGAATTGTTATAGAAACCAGGAGTTACTACTGAATGTTATAGAAACTTGAAGCATAAATTACTCAATTTGTTTTATTAATTTAGCTTTGATTTGTGGAAGAAATTTTGATTAAGGGTTAAGCATCTTTAAGGGTACAAATTGTCAGATAATGGGAAATGTATCTGTAGGTTACATCACCCTTTCTTCTTTGTAGTTAGGCTTGGTATCCACCCAGTCATCTGTTTCCTGTCATGTAGAAACATGATTCTGGAGTCAGAACTGGCTCTGCCTAGTCTCTGTGTTATTTTTACAATTAATATTACTGACAAATTTCTTCAGTGTTTTATGTTTGTAGCTGGTGTGTCACTGAATACTTTAATCCTGTCTCCTGTCTGCTGCAGCATCAGTGAATGGCAGGAAATACAAGTCCTTACGAGTGATGAGTCAGAAATTTGTGATGCTGTTTCTTGTATCAACACCTCAAATAGTGAGCCTTGAAGTTGCTGCTAAAATCCTGATTGGAGAAGATCAGTTAGAAGACTTAGATAAAAGCAAGTTTAAAAGTAAGTACAACAGCAAGTGTAAGCTAAATGAATTATCCCAGTACTACTTCATAAAATGAAAAATACTGTCTTATTTTTCCTGCCACAAATATTTATTTGAGCTTCTAAAAACACACTAAACACCTTCTGCAGTTGATAATGTTTGTATGGCCATTGATACATAGTGCCCACCTGAGAGTAAAAGTCCATTAAATCCTCCCACATTAAGTAATGTCACAAGGCTCCATATTGGTAACAATTTCTCTTTCCTCATGCAGCCTGGCAAAGTTTTCAGCATCATTTCACCAAAGATGCCCCAGAATCATGCAAAATCTGCATTCTGGTCACATTACTAATTTGGTAGAAATCTAAAGAAATTCTGTAAAAGTCCTGTGACCAACTTGCATGTCAGAGGAAGTGAAACCCTGTGCTCTAACTGCCAATTATTTCTTCATTCTTTTACCCTTCTCTCAGTTCCCTGCACACTTCCTCTCCTTCCTCTCCATTCAAATGAAATGGTATTTCTAGGTCAGGAGACATATAAAAATTAAAAATGTGCTGCTTTTGAGGGATAGTTCTGGGTTTCATTGAAAATTAGACTCTTCCTTAAGTCTCAGATTCCTTTGCTTGTTTGGGTTATTTTTGGTTTGGTTTTGGTTTCCTTTGTGGAATTGTGTCTGTGCAAATACTGATCCTTGCTGGTTTGAGTCCTTAATTTTATTTCCACTGCCTCGCAGCAACATACAGAGGGTGGGTGGCTACTCAGTAGGGTTTTTTGCTTGCTTTTATTCTTCCATAAGAGCCTGTCTCACAGTAAAAGCATTTTCAGGGTGTTCCATCTGTGTACCTGTATTTTAAGTATCAGTCCCATGTTTTACCACGTTCTTGGTTATGAAGCCAAAAAATTCCATGACCGAAGCACGTTCACCTTGCTCTAGAACTCGCTTGTAGTTTGACCTGTACCTGAAACTTTTCACCTAATCGCTCAACCTAGAGACAGGGAAGACATGCAGGATGATTTTCCTGTTGGATTTTAGTGTCTCTCTTCCCTCCAGTTCCCACGTTTGCCATTGCATGTGTATCTGCCTTTTAATCTACTTATATTTACTACAGGGTTTGTGTAGGTTTGATCATTGCACAGAAATGAACTTGTTTTGAAAATGTTCTTTTTTCCATATTTAGCATAATAAACTTTGCAATGTCTTCTAGATCTGTATCTATGTCATTCTATTTTACATGTAAACTTTGTATCATAAAGTTATTTCATTGTATAAATACCAGTTCCACAAAACTGCTCTTACAATTTTTTAGAAGCTTTTTCCTTTTACCTGCTTAAAGGGTGTTACAACATTTCTTTATCTGATACATGCTAACTTGTTAATTGCAGTTGCTGTACTTTACATTTACTTCTTTTATTTCAGCCAAAATTAGAAGACTTTATGACATAGCAAATGTTCTCAGCAGCCTTAAGCTTATCAAAAAAGTTCATGTTACAGAGGAGAGAGGTAGAAAACCAGCATTCAAGTGGACAGGACCTGAGGTCTTGCCAAATACTCAGGGTAGGTGTATGTGTCATTTCTTTTTGTTCTGCTGATGGTATTGATTGGTTTTTTGTTTTCTCTACTAGAATTTTTTGACCAGAGGACAGAATAACTGAGCAGAAAATCTTTTACTAGTCATATCACTGTCCTTAACAGCACAGCAATCAGTATCTATTTGCACACTGGATGTTCACCTACTGAGATTCTTGGATTTCCATGTTTGCTGCTGCTAGTACTTCAAGAATTATAAGCCAGGCTCAAATAACTGCTTTTAATTACTGAATCTGCATTAGATACATATTTTCTCCTCTTTTTTTTTCTGTTTTTCAGATACAAAACTTGAAGCAACTTCTACAACCTGTTCCCCACCCATTTCAGGATCCATCCCTTCCAAAGAGCAGTGCTCAAAAGCCCTTTTTCCTTCAAAAGGAAAGCAAAACTTCACTCGGCATTCATCTCTAATAAAATTAGTTAAGAGTATAGAGAACGACAGAAGGAAGATCCAGTCTGCTCCAAACAGCCCAGTTAAAATAAGTGCCAGTATGTATATTTTCCTAACTTTTCTTTTAGATACTTCTTTTTTCTTTAAGTCAGATGTAGTCTTGCATTAAATATTTGGGCTTGCCCTCTTCTCACAGGACATGCAGATGCGTGGGTGGTGCCTCCTTTTAAAAAAATACATCTTAAGAACTGTCAAAATATAGAAAAGGCTACAAAACTTCTGTTTGTCCAGAATCACTGAATATTGGATCTTCTCTGAACCTGCTTTGTTGCAGAAACTCTGCTTTGGATCATACTATCTAAGCAATTCTGTATTCCTAAACATGGCCAGAAAATTACCTGTCAATGTTCATATTCTTGCTAGAGATCCTCTCTGGGGCCTTTAAAATTTATTTGATGTAAGCTGACTTCCAGTTGATCAAATCAAATCTGGGCTAAGTTGTCTCATTAAATGTATATGCTACATTACATAATGCAGTCTCCTCAAGTTAAAATTTAACTTTAACTTCTGAATTTGATGTACTCACAGTTTTGATTTGTTCTTCTTCTCCTCTAACCAGGTACTTATCAAAGTTTACCAGTTTTCCCAAATACAATAGCTCAGTTTCCAGCAATCACTAAACATCAGCTGGAAGGACAATCCAAGTAAGTTTGCACAAGTTTAAAGGTGAGAACAAGTTAAAGTTATGCTCAGTTTGAGTGAGGCCTGCAAAAACCAGTAACCTGAGTACTGCAGGCTAGTTTTTAATTGATTTTCTCTGTAGTGGATTGAGAGTACAAGTTCATATTAAGTCTTTGTATTACAGAAGATAATTTGTCAGAACATTCATTTCTGCATGAAGGAATTAAAACACATTTGGGATTTTTTTGTTTGTTTTTTGCTGAAGGACAGCAGAAGAGATGCAAATGAAATGTGCCCTGTCCTCGCCTGAGGCTGTCCCCAAGCCTGAACCCTCTCAGCAGCCAGCTCTGAGCCAGCCCCTCGGGGTGTGCCCTGCAAGCCACAGCTCTGTGTCACCAGTCATCCTACCTCATCCTCAGTCTGGGGTTTCATATGCAATTTATCTGCACCCTTCCCAAGCCCACACAGTGACAACCTGCAGCCCAGGCTTCATGTTGCAGCCTCTGCCATGTGCTAATGTAACTGGAATTAAGAGTAATAATTCAAAAGTATTAAATAAAATAACCACTGAGGAAGGGGACACTCAGAGAGGTCTGGATGAGCCTACAAAATCCTTGGCAACTGAAGAAAGACCTGAAATGAAATCTGAAACTTCATCTCAGCGGTGCCTTAAAAGATCACAAGCATTACCAGAGAATAATTTAATTAAGAGGCGTAAAAGTGATGAGGAAAGCCTTGATACTTCTTTGGTAAGTTAAATTAGTTTTAAAATGCCATTTTGTGGCTTAGTGATGTTGCCACCTACTCATTTTCAAAATGATGTGGGAGCCTGCCAGTGAGTGTAGGTGTTTTAAATAACATCAGGCTTGAAGAGATGGTGTTCATTTGCTGTGCCTGCTGATGTTTGAGGGGTCGGGTTTGTATCTAAGAAGACAAAGTGTACAGGTGTAGTGAAAATAAACCACAAAACACTATGTCAAAATGTACCCATTTATACATGATTCTGGAGTAGGTCAGGTTGAGAGTGAGGTTGGAAGCAAGTGATCTTCAAGGTCCCTTGAATTCTAGGATTCTGTAAACTTGCTGGCATCCATTCTTGGCTTTAGAGGTGTTAGGAGGGAAAGTGGATGTATAAAAGTCAATGGACAAGGAACATCCCAAAATTCTGATACCTTCTAAATATTTCTACCCAGTTGTAGGCATAATAGAACAGCACATGAAGAGAATAAGAGGTTCAGATAAACTTGATGTATATGGAGAGGCTGGGGCTGGATTGCTTTCTGCTCCTCAGTTGCTGATTGTTTAACATCTCTGTAAATTATAAATCTGCTGTAAATTTGGCTTGCTGAAACAGTCATCATATGTTATGGGTGTGTTATGACAGCACATGCTGTCCAACATCCTCTAGCTGGGAAGAAACAAGAGGTGATAACATGAACCTGGCTATCCTAGTGACTAGAAATTTTTATAGCACAAACTTGGGAATGAGGAGGAAGTAAAAAGCTTGCTTTCCAATTTTTAAGAATGTATAAATATCATTGTAGGGCTCTAATTGAGATGGTTAAGCCTTACAACACCTGCCTTTCTTTTTGTATGTACTTTTTTCAAAGGGAGAATCCACTAAGAATGAAAAACCACCTTCCAATAGCTCACAAATGAATCATGAAATGGACAACATCCAGGAAGAGAGACAGAATGAAACCAAAACAGTAGATCAAAACATGGCAAGTTGCTGTGACCAATGTACAAAAGAAAATATTCCAGAAGATGAAGATAAAATCAAAACAAAACAAGACATACCTGTGGCATTTGCCATTCCTGCTCCTGAGGTAAGATTTGTCTTGCCATTCCCTGGGAAAACACTATTTGGGGTCCTTGCAAAAGAAACAAAACTACAACGAACTTTACCTACACAGGTTGTCTTTGGCTGAATTCATTTTAGTGTGCTCTTAAAACCTTGTTTTGTAGGAATGTAGGATTTCTGTTTCTGCATTGAGTACACAAATAAGAGGCTATACAGAGGCTTTCTGGCTTCCATTGGAATGAAGGTCACACTAAAGAGCTGAGGGCAATATTGAGATCCCTTACCTCCCCAGTCCTTTGTTTGCATATACTTAGTGTCAATACTTTGAATCACATGAAGCTCTCTTCATCAGTAAAATTCTGCAGTTAAGACTGATTGCTGTGGAGAGAACCTGAATAAAGAACAGTTCTGTTGACAAAAGCAGAATGTGTAAATGCAAAAGTTCTGTCTTCAAATATTTGTTTTATGAAAAACACAATCCAAGAATGAGGTGATGTGATGATTTACTGGATCCAAGATGTTTCTTCTGGAAAAATAGTATACAGTATCAGGGTTTCTTTTCCATCTGGTCAAATTGCACTGTGTTAATCCCAGGTGGATTTCCAGTTCCCCACCAAGAATATCAGCTGGAAATGGAGCCAGCTGACTTCTGTATGGCTTTAATTGAAAGAGCATGTCCTTGAGTCTGTTGTCTCATTTCAGACAGAAAGTAGTACAGGCATGGGATATGGCATCCTGGGGACAGGGAAGATAAAGAATAAGAACAAGGCAAGGGAGGGTTCCAGTTTTGGAGAAACCATTTGGGGTTTGTTTATTGCATGTTTGGGCTAAAGGTGTGCTGTCTCTTTCCTTCTCAGACTTTTTTCCCATCTGGTTATCTCATTCCCCTGACTCACTGCACCCACAGCAGCAAGGCAGAGTGCTCCAATAAAGAGAAGGCTGGGGTGTGTTCTCTGCAGCACACAGCCTACAGCTCTCCCATCACTGGTGAGTGGCCAGGGAAACAGGCACGGGGGCTGGCTCAGGGGGCCAGGGCCAGTTTGTCCTCATTTCTTTCAATACTTGATGTTTCTGTTCCAGGTGTCATTCCAATGCCAGCCTCAGAACTGAAAACAGTCAATATTCCTGCTTTTCATATAACACCCTTGAACATAATGCTGTCACCAAATTCCATAGCTGCTGCACCTGTACTGAGCAACTCCTGCCTCAATTCCAGCAGTACCACTTCTGCCCCAAATCCAAGCTCTTCAGCTCTGAACTTTATGCTGCAACACATAGGACTAATACCTGCTGGTGTGCAAGTTCCTGCAAATCCTGTTCTTCAGCACGTGCCAGTCTCTTCCCAATCAGAAAATATCAGCCACAGCTCAGGGAGCACAAATATGCAAGAAGGGAAGGTGAGTTAAAATATATTGCAACTCCACCATGGGTGGGTTGAGTGGGAAGTGCAGTGCAATAATTCTCTTACAGCAGGTAAAAATTATAAATAAACATTTCTTTTTGATCTTTAGAAATCAGCACTGCCCAAAAAGAGCTAGCAGTGAAGGCCAGCCTAAGTACAGTAGAAATGAGAGGTTAGCAAGGAAGATAAGTGACTTATTTGTGGTGGAAGTGGAGCCAGCTGGAAGATGACAAGATGTGAAGAGACAACTGTTTTAGAGGGAGGATTTTACATAGATCTGTGATTGTGCTAATTAACAAATTGTCCCTTTGTTATTTTATCTTTCCTTCTTGTTACTTCCCTAATCTACCTTTATGTTCTTGTGTTTAATAATAGCTTTTCTTTTAATAGGATAGGACTGTACAGGATTTTAAATATTTTTTTTCCACAGGAAGTTTCTCTGTATATTTTATGTATTACTCTATTGCTTAATATCTGTTTGTGTTAAAAAAGGGGATTAGATAAAGCTTATTTTTATGTATTTATATATATATCAAAGAATGCAGGTATATTCTTCTCAGTAAAAAGATGAGTTTTTAAATTTCAGGGGAAAAAAAAAAAGAGTTTGCTAACATCCTGCAGAAACTTAGAAGTAGAATTTACTTTTTATTCCCCCATAAATGAAAGTAACTTTCTCTTTTCTCTTCAGCCTTCTGCTCCAAAGGAACCTCAGGAGCCTCAGGCAATTACAGAAAACTTTTTCCGCACACCAGGAGGGCCAAACACAGAACCTTCACAATCTGCAAACTCAGACGGTACCCAGAGAACCTCTCAAGGAACTCTGTATATTCCTCAACGAAAACTTGAAGTTTCAGAAGACTAATTTTGGGATAGGGAATTGCTGACTGTGTTAGCAGGCACAATGACTGGTAACACACTGCACACGTCTGGCATTGCATGATGGACAATGGTTTGGACATGTATTGCCAAGACCTCAATGCTGGAATAGCCTTAATTGATGCTTTAGAAAATAAAACTGACTCTTAAGGAGAAAGTTAATGCCTAATGAATTTTTCCAAAAGGCTTACCTGAAGTATTTTAACAGCAAAGTTATGTATCTAGTGGGGTTTTTTGTGAGTGTTGATTTCTTCTATGCAAAGTAAGCTGAAATTGTCTTTGTACAGAAAGGTACAGTCTATCAGTCAGTACATATTTTGCACCAAAAAAAAAAAAAAGTACTGTGAGTGTGTAAATATTTTATGTCTTAGCAAAAAGGCCATAGTTAAAATGTTTTGCTTCTGTGTTTAATAATGCTCTTTTGTAAAGTTAGTAAGAAGCACAAAAAAAACCCCCAAATTTTCTTAATCAATTTTTATATAAGTTAAGAATTATTTATACTGTATTTTTAAATCAATTTGTTCAGATTAAACTTACATAAAACTCTACACTGACTTTTTTCTGTTTGATCAGATTAGATTACCTAAATTACCCATTGCATATTCACTGGCATCTCTTCATTCTTTTTTTTGTCAGGCAGGGGTTGCTGTGTTCTGAAGGAAAGGGGAAAAATCAGTATCTTGTGAAAAAGTGAATTAAGTAACTCAATGTAACTTCTGAACTCTTATCAGTAGATATTACATCTCGTAAAAAGTTAGAACAAAACAGTTAGGAGGTAAGAGATCACCCTGGAGCATTCAGGAACATGTGTCCAAATGTCACAGAAGTTTCAAACAGATTCAATCAAACCACTTGAATTTAAATATGGGCAGTAGTGTCTCACATACACTGAAGGAAGAAAGGTGAAGACTCCTCATACAGTTCAGACTCAGATAACAAGTAATAGCTAACAAATTAAATAAAAATACAGTGTATCTGCCTTCCCAGATGAAATGTGCCTGGTGGACCAACCTGGGATAGGAGAAATGGTAGCAGAGCCTGAGATTCAGGCTTGGACTTCACAAAAAAAATGTAATTAAAACAGCTACCACAGTAAAACAAACTCATCTGCTCTTTAATTGTGCAATATTTTGTTCTAATACAAAATACACCTGACAGAACAGGATCACTATCGAAATATTCCTAAATGAAGGGCAAAGAGGAATAAAAAAAAAAGGAAGAATTCTCACTAGAGCACCGAGTAGATTTTACTTTTCCACAGAGATAACTGATCTTCCTTACACCTGCTATCAATTTCGTTCTGGAAATATAAATGCAAAGGTTTTAGAAACTTGTAGTACTCAGTGGAAACAAACTACACCCCTTTTATTTTTGAGCACCACAGCTGACAGGCTAAGAAACTACAGTAATTAGGCTTGGTGAAATGGTCTTCTCACACAGGCTGCTGAGAAAGCTGAGCATATTTTGGAAAGCTGAGCATATTTTCTGACTTTCTGTCCAGTGTCCCTTGGCTCCTGAACACTGCAGCTGCTTTTTCATGAGCACTTTTCTTCCTGTGTGCTGGTTTTGCAGGCTGAAAAGCTGCTGCTTTCTCAGCTCCAAGGGTCTCGTGCCCCATCAGACCTGCATTTGCCTCTGGCAGCCAAGCTCCCTGCTCTTCCCAGCCCTGGAACGTGTCCTGAGTACCTGATGGGCTCTGGGGAAGTCCCTCTGATCCCCAGGCTGGCTTTGATTTGAGTCACTGCGTTCCAGCTCTCGGGGCAGGGGTTTTTAATCCCTTCCACTGGTTTATACAAAACTCCACATTCTCACTCCAGTTTGTGCATATGCAACTCCTTTCCTTCCAATCCCAGGTCCTGCTAAGCACAGCTGACCTGGAATTATAGGTAATCCCAATTTACCTGTAGAGATCCAGCTGTTCCTTGGAGCTGTAGAGAGCCTTTCAACAATCCTTATACAGGAGCACACAGCAACACACAAAATAAGCAGCACCCAACACTAGGAAAACTAAAAGTTCTTCACCTGCATTTTTAATTTAAATCCTCTGTCAAAACCAAAGGGAAAATACTTAATTTTAGGGCAAGAACTTTCAATGCAGAGTTCCCTGCAGTTGATTGTGGTGCAAATCCATCCAAGTACATGATCTATAAAATATGAGTGAACATCACAGAAGGTGTATCCTTCTCAAAAGTCAGGAGTTCTAATATAAGTCACCAAGGGTGCAAACACAAAGATTTTAGAAGCTTCTCAGTGCCTCCCATGTACTCTAAGAAGGAGGTCAGGCCTGCCCCAACCCCTCCTAGCTGCTCTCTTACAAGGAACCCTCATACCACACACTGCACTGTCCCCTCTGCATTTGGCTTTATCTGATAGAATAGTTCCATTAACTGTCTGGGGAGAACAACCAAGAAGAAATGGAGTCCAGCTCCTCTGCTCAGGAAAAGAGATAGTCCTTCAATTTTACACCAAGGATCTGTCTCTGCATTATGAAATCCGTGTCAGACTCAGCAGCAAACATTTATAGGTTCCTAAGAGTTTTATTAGCAGCCTCAGCTAACAGACCCCTAAATCCTAAAGTCTGACATGGATTTGGCATCTAATTTTCTTACGCTTCCATGAAAGTCCCCAAACTGAGACTTTCAGCTTGAGAGTTCTGGTGTTTAACCCCTGGGATGGGCCCTTTCACACACAGCAAAGTCCATGATCCTGAACAAAGTTGCTAAATTCAGGCATCTGTTCAGAAAAGGAGAATTAGCTTCTAAAACTTTAAAGGCCTTAAAATAAAGCTCTGTAAAAAAGTGCTTCATACTTTACTGCCCACATCTCCAGCACATCTGCAGCCTCATCCATTTCTAAGGGGCTCAGTCAGGCATGGCAAATAGAATTGCAATAATTGCACAGGCTAAATATTACACATATTAGCTACCCACCTTAATGCCTAAAAACAGTAAAAAAGGGAAGATTTGAGGTAAAAGCATAATCCTCTGTATCCTAGAAGACAAACCATGAACTGCAGAGTGAAATTATATTTAGTTTAAAACTGTTGTTTTCCTGGGGGTGCTACAAAAAAGTTTTGATTGATTATCATTTTTAACAATTATTTTGGTAGATTACTTTTGGCAGTGTGACCATTAATAACTAGACCATCATTTCAGGGACTGTTATTTTATGATTCACATTTAAGCAACGCAGTAGAGCAACTATAAAACTTTAATCTTTATTTCTGATCTGTTAGGCTGCAGTCAAGAATGTCCTTTAGGTGTAATCCGAGGGGCTGCATTGTTGTCCACCTACTCACAAGTGGACTTAAGGGAACAAAATGCCAGGCTTTTGTCAGAGGTTATTTTTAGCTTGGTGATAGCAATGGCATTGCTCAGATCCCTGAAACTCTCACTCCCCTCCCCTCCCAGCTTTTAGGGCTGACAGAGGTGGTCACTGCATTTAAAGAGAGCAGGAACCCCTCCTGTTCAAACCCTTTGAGACCCAAGGAAAGAGGGAGAAACTTCGAGTGACTCTGGTAAGTAGAGTGTTGTTATGAACATATTATAAGTTTCTCTGTGTGTAAGCCTTCTGATCATTTTCCCATGGGAGAACATACTTTTGCTGTCTTTTACTCTGTATAAGCTTTCTGTAAACAAAATATCTGTGTATGTTCTTCAAGGACATGGAATTGGTTGGCCTCCTCCTACCTATGAGGAGAAAGAGCTGAAATTACTTTATCTTTCTGATATTGTAAACTATTAGCACACATTCCCTGGATGAAGCAGCAGCAGGAGCATGGAGAATGCTCTGCTGAGCAGATATAGAAAAATACTAGAATTATGGAGTCATTTTAATAAATCATTTTACCCTTCTGAATTTGTCGTCAAGAGTCCTCTCTTCAATGCATGGACCACGACGATAAGTAGAGTCTCATGGGTTCTGCCAAAAAGGGTTTGGGTGTTTTTTTATTCCTAACAGATGATAGAAGCAATTTGTTGCTTTACAAAGAAAACCATGTAGGTACAGTACAGAAATGAGTCCTACAGAGCAGTGTCTTAGGTTTGGAGTGGCCAGTAGAAAGAGAGATTCTTCTGGCTCAGCCAGGCGAACAGCTACTGCTGTTGGAAGGGCAGGGCTGGGGGGATCCTCATTAGACACACTTTGGAATAGGCAAGACTGGATAACAGAAGTTTCAGAATGTTTAAAAATTTTTTTTACAAAGCTACAGAATTATTTTTCTGCAAAGAGTCAGTCTTTAGAAGGCACATGTACACAGCATACAAATTTATGTGCTTTCATAATAGTATCCTAGAAGTAAAAAACCAAAACAACCCTCCCCAAATATTCAAAATATTTAATGTTGGTTACCTATTGGTTTCATATCAAATAAGAAGAAAACTTCTGTGCAGACTTGACAAAAAATGGCTAGGTAAGAATGCAGGATGAAAGAATTATTCCCAAATCCATCATTCAAGCATTCCAAGAGAGCATGATTGGTCAAGTCTTCAGAAAAATCCCCCAATAATTCAAATAAATAAAGAAATACATAAATACATATGTGTTTTTACTATGGAAAGTTTCTGCCTAAAGTTAAATTATTTCAGAGAATAAAGCCGTGTATGTAGATAAAATAATTCTGTGTCTTATCTCAGTGATCACAGTGCTATTTCCAAGTCTGTAATAGTTTTGCCTGGCACTTAAAAGACTTAGTGCAGGGATCAGGATTTAGAGAAGGATCCTGCAGAAGGAATACTGAAAGCTGATAGCCCAGGATTAGGGCTGGAAAAAGCAATGGGTCATTTATACAGCAGGATGCAGCTTTCCTCAGCCTGAGGAATCAGAAACATGGATCAGGCTGAGCTGAGTGAATGTACAAGCATGTGAGTGTGGGCTGTGGTTGGTTTCTAAGTCAGAATGAAGTACCTTGATCTAGTGTCAGGACACTGGATTTTTTGGCGATGCAATCTTAAATTTCTGCAAAAGTGTCCATCAAGGAAGTTTCAAAGGAAATGTGGTATCACCAGGCTAGAAAATAATAGAAAAAATGGAAGAACAGAGCTGAAAGCAAGGGAATGGGACACTATCAGCAATGCACATCATGTGCTTCACATCAAGTTAGTTCAAATCTTTTGTTTCAAAGCACCATGTGTAACTTAGTGTGACCAGTGTCAATGAAAATTCAATATTTACTTTCCAGCATTGGAATTCCCATCCCTTGATTTCTCTGTGTTGCTTTCCTGCAGAAGTAAGGGGGGAAAATGCTGGTTATTATGAGATCATGGTGGAAGCTCAGTGTATGACACTAACAAAATTTACCTGTAGCCACAGTCTGCTGAATGCATTGGAATATCAGAAATACAATTATAAACACATAACAAGATCACATCTCCATCAAATGAGCTCAGTCTTCAAACACAAGTGTTCCCTCTGTTGTGAATCTCTCCTGCTGAGGGAGAAGCCTGTTCCACAAGGGGCTGGATTTTGACAGAAACACCTCCAGGCTGTTTGAGATGCAGTGGCATCTCAAATGCAGGCACATCAAAAGGAAACCTCACCGTGAGTGTCAGCTGCAAAGAAAAACCACAGCAGCATTTTACTGCTATTATATAAAGGAAGACAGATCTTGTTACCCCCACAAGTGGGGTGAGTACTACTAAGGACAGTCAAATGAGTCATGGTGGTCACAGGACAGGCCACAGCAGAGCTGTGATTAGATACCAGAGTGAAGTTCTGGCTGCATTGGCATTCCCACAGACTTCAGCTGGGAAAAGAATTTCAAATATGGCCTTGATACTTTGCATTTCAATGTAGACAGTGATGTTTGAGTTTTGTATTATTATTGCTTGTTTGTTAGGTAACAAATCAAGGAATCAGAATTCTTCTCCTCTGAGTCTAGACCAAGCATCTAAGCTGGGACTAAAATGCAGAGAGATGCAAGGCACACCCTGCCCACCTCTCCCCACTCAGCATTTCCACTCCCAGTGGTCCCAAAGACCAATATTCCCCGTTCTGTTTATCCCCTTTGAAGCCATCCTGCAGCACATGTGGCAGAGATAACCCTGCCAGCCACACAATACACAACTCTGCAGTCCATTCAGATGAGACCTGAGCTCTAGACTGTCAAATGCACAAGCACATAGAAGGGAAAACATTGTGTTTAGCAAGGAAGCATCAGAATTAATTACAATTAATCCATCAATTAATTATATTTTTCACCTGCAGCACAGTTTTTACTCCTGCCTTTTACTCCTCCACATTTCACCAGGCCTGTAGTCCATCCACCACCCATTTAGACCAATGGATCAAAACACATTTTTGGATTATATCCTTATCAATAGCACTTTGATTAGAGACAGACCCTCTGTGGCAGTGATGTGACACCCAGATTTGGACAGCATGACTAACAGCCCAAAAGAAGGTGGCTCACAATGTTTTCATGCCTGTGCAGGGCACACCAACCCTTCAAAGGCTTCCTTGCTTCCAGCCCAGCCTACAAAGCAGTGATATAAGCTCTAAATAATGGGAGGCACGAATCCTTGGCTGCACATCTCATGTGTAAATTCCGCTCCATATAGAAGCTGCATTCTGAAGAATGACACAAGCTGCTGAGCAGCAGTTGAGCAAGCCCAAGAACACTCTTCCAGCTTAACAGCACCCTGAGTGCACACACGTGGCAACACTGACACTCAGAAGTTCCTGGGTCACACATTTCTTACATTTAGGATGAGTCTGCTCCACTTCCCACCAGATCACCAGAATATAACAAGTACCATGTGATGAGCAGATATGAAAAGCTAAGCAGATTAAGATGACAAAATTCAGGGAATTTCACAGGGATTTAGACACAGACACCCAATGAATATATGGGAAGTGGAGACTTTGGATCTATTTTTTTCTGCTGACAAATGGGAGACCGAGTTCTATTTCTATTGAAAGGATGGAGCTTTATCCACTGTTAGAATTTAGATGAGTACAAAACTGAGTGCCACACCCCCTGTGGAGATTACTTTCTCATGGTAACCCTGCTGCACAGGCAGCATCCCCAGGGATGGCCACTCATCTCCAGAGGGATGAGCAAAGCCTGGACAGGAAGAGCACAGATGTGCCCTGGTACCTCACCCAGCTGTTCCTCCAGACATCCTGGCATGCACTGCTGTTCTTGCACCAGTATCCTTATGGGAATACTTCTGCTGTGCCTTTCTTCTTTCTCCTACAGCTTCCCATCAGGTGATGCCAAAAAAACATGGAAAATGTGTATGCATGCCCAGTCATGTTACTATAATTAGCCTCAGGAACAATGGTCCTTCTAAGAGCTTTAACCACAGCCCTTGACAGCACAAGGTTCACTATCACACTTTATCAGACTTTTTCAGAGATTATTTTTTCCCCTTCAGCTGATGATGTAACTGGAGCTACTTTCCAACAACTATCCTTGCTGCCACAGGCTTGGAGGCTTGGTGTGCTTTTGAGGAGAGCTAACAGAGAAGCAGCTTTACAGAGGTACAAACCACTCTCCTCCCAGCCAGCTGTCAGTGCTGCCTCAGCTGGGAAGGGATTCCACTGGAAACCTGATTTGAAAGGGAACACTGTAGGCACAAAAATCTCATTTTAATTTTCAAGGAAGTGTCACAAAACTGATTTTTATCCACAGTTGCCCTTCCTTCTTTTAAAATGTTTTAAGCATCGCTTGAACTGTTTTCATAAGAGAAAGAAAAAATGGCACCGATACAAAAGTACTTTAAAAATAGAAGAAAATATAGAATGGCAGAGTGAGAATAAGATTTTACCTACATGAAAGACTCCTTTCTGTTCCATTATCTCACATTTAAAAGAAATGGAAAAACCAATTTAACAGTGCTGTTCAGTAAAGATTTCACTGAGTGAGAGAGATCAAATTCATCATCTGCTCATTGTGCACAGTTAGTTTTGTTTCCTGTTTCAGCTACATCAGTTTTTTTGGCTTCTCACTTGTTACATTACAGATAAACAGAGTTAGAAGAAAGCTGAATTTTCTCTTCCTTTCTGCACCATTACTGTTTTGGAACTGCCAGAGCAGTTCTGCTCCTGAGCAGCCTCCCAAGAGAGCTGGGAGGGTCTGGAAGAGATTAACGATGCTGCTGCTGTGTGACAGCAGAGGGCTGGGCTGGCTGAGCTGGGAAGGGTGTTCAGCTGAGCATAAATCAGCCTCAAAGAGGAGGAGAGATTGGATCTTGCACAAGGATGACAGGTATGCTGTCTAGTGAAGGTAGGAGTCACAACAGTGACTATTTCATTACACAGGGTTAAGGATATGCTAATAACTGCTGTGCTAAGGCAGAGATGTTTGGATATGCTGGTATCTGCACTGTTATCAAACACAGACTGCAAAACCAGTGTTATTGCTTCAGTGTGTGCCCCTTCCTTTTGCTGGACAGACAATTCTTTTATACCACTGCAGGATTTTTGGTTTTAGTTGTCAGAAAGGATTCCCCTCAGGATGAAGAGCTGGCATGCAGACATTGTTCATTTAATTCTGAAATTCAGAAGATTAAAGTGCAGAAGTCACTGAGATGATGATAAGCACAGGACATTAGTCCAATGTAAATATATAGTAAAATGTTAGTCTAAAATGCAACTAATTGAAAATACCAGCTCTGTTGCATTACTGCTCTGATAAATTCCTCTCTCTCTCTATCACCTGACCTCAGAAGAAAATTCTCAGGTAGCAGGCCTGATTCAGCCTTCAAAATTCTCCTCTTAGTTAAGAGTACCTTTTGATGAATTTAATCAAACACAAATAGCACAAGCAGCCTTCAAAATAACTATAATAAGGTGGTGACTGGTTTTCCAAGAAGGAGGAGGAAGGGCTGTGCCAGGAGCTGGGAACAGCCCGATAATCGGTGTGCAGATGACAAGATGACGTCCCAGTCTTTCCAGAAACGATGACTCAAACAAGAAAACAGAAGGGCAGGCTGGGGGCTGGGGCTGTTCCAGGTGTGTGACAGCACAACCACAGGGAAGGGCACTGAGCCTGACATCAGGAGACCTGGGCTGGGCTCCTGCCTTCCTGCCTGACCTTGGGCAAGGCACTCCAGGGTAACTGGAGCAGCAAGAACTGGAACGGTAACCACGGCTCTTTTATTCTCTCTGATGTTTAGATTTTAAATGCAATTGACAAAGGAAAAAACCCACACCTTAAGCACCTCAGGAACCTACCCATTATTACTTTACAATGGCTGTGCAGCACAGTGATCTTGTGGCTGTTTCATGAGGAGCTCAGGAAAGGCTATGCTGGGGTACAGGAGAGGGCAGTGTTGAAAGGAAATGACTATTTGATGGAAAACAAACCCTAGATCTGCTTTTCCAGAAGAGGGTTGAGTGATCCTAGCACCTTTTCACTGAAACACCTCACAATCATTTCACATATTTACCATCACAATATACCAAGCTAAGGAATATCCTTTTTTACAAGAGAGATTCACAGGGATTTAGACTGGCCCTGTCCCCAAAGCATCAGGGTAGCATCCTCACTTCTGCTACCACACAGGTATGAAGTATATTGCAAGCATGCAGTAGCAGTTGACTTGAGAGGGAGGAAAAAAAATTTGTTTTTAAATCAAGCTGTTCCATTTAAAAGAATTCACATTTGCTGTTGTATTTATTTATGTAATTTGATTTCCTAGGTTAACCCTTGAGACAAGGATGCCAAACTGGGGAGGAGGAGCCAAGTGTGGGGCCTGTGAAAAGACAGTGTACCATGCTGAGGAAATCCAGTGCAATGGAAGGAGCTTCCACAAGTCATGCTTCCTCTGCAGTAAGCTGGGCTGAATGGTTTAACATCACAGCACCCCCATAGCTCTGTACAACTCGTCCATTAAAGCCAGAACATTTATTTTTGTATTACTTGGCAGGCAGTTTTGCTGTCTTTTACCTGGAGCAATCTGCCTCTTGTGCTCCTGGCTTTTCTTTGTCCAAACATGAGATGGATTTTGTCAGGGACACTGAGGTGCTGCAGAACCACAGTATCTAGGTCCATCTCCAGGAAACCCTTCCTTCTGTCCCACAATGTGACACATCACAGGTTTGCTTCAGGTTAAAAAGTCCAGCAGAACTAAACAAACAGCACTCATTAGACAGAAGGATGATTACTTCTTTACTTTTAGGAGATGATTACTTTCACAGTGAATCCTGACATTAATTTGTTTCACACCAAAAAGCTGGAAGACCCTGCTGTCACCAAAACCTCCCACCAACACTCTGCATGTACCTCAGCCTCCTCCTTCCCATATTTCATGTAGTCTCATTTCACTTTTTCCATCCACACTCATCTGTGATGTTTGGCTTCCAGGAATTTTGCTTTCTCTGCAGAGCAGGCAGAAATTTAAAAAAAAAAAAATCAGAGAGAAATTATCAATTCAGCTCTGTTTGCCCTTTGTGGAGAGGGAGAGAGCAAACAATTTGCTAAGAACTAAAGACAGCTGAAGAGTTTATTTTGCAGACAATACTTGGGATTAGTACCTTTGCAGTATGACTTCCACTGTGACAGTTTAGAAGCCACTGAATCCAATTTTCTGCCTCCTTTCCTGGAGGGATAGAGACTTATTTGGAGGCATGAGACTAACATGACGTGCTTAGCTGATACAGAGCAGCACTTTGCAGAATGAGTCCAAAGGACACACCTGAGCTGTCTTTGCCTTTCTTCAGGTGCCCTAAAAGTGATGCCTAACAATCCAAATGATGCCTTTAGGGATGCCTAAAAGGACAAGTAAGAAAGGATTCCCTCAAAAAAGTTTTCAGTTAACTGACAACCTTCAGCCAATTCTTACAGAATGGTAAAAGGAAAATCTTGGTCTCAACTAGAACCTTCTTAATGCTTCCATGTTCTGCCTATAACAATTAATAGTAAATAAAGAGCTGTCACAATAGAGCATAGTTAATATTTCTTAAGTGTAAGCTTCGTTCTTAGTACAACTGAATTATTTTCTTTTAGTGATTCATTATAAACAACTTACACCCATTAGCTCCATCAAATATTTGGTTTGTTGTGGGGCTTTTCTTGGCTGGTGGTGTATTATGTTGTGGGGTTTTTTTTTGGTTTTTTTTTTTTTTTAATATTCCTTTATTTGCCCCTTGTTTTAAGTCTGAATTAAATTATTAATAGGTTAGATACTAAAAATAGTATTCCCATCAGAAATATGTTTAAGGTCAAAACCTTAAGATGCATCTAAGTTGCTCAGCTGGCATGTGAAAGGTATGTTAATTGGCTTTACTTTCCCCCATGATTCACACACACTATTCAGCAGCTCTGGGTGCCTCAGGATCATGTATCACATTCATGGGCTTTTCTATGAACCATGTATAGGATTTCATTTCTCAACAGAAAGAAACCAATCCTCCCCAACCTAAACTGAGGCATGGAAACAGTTCGGTTAGCTGCACTTTTGTATATTTCTATACAAAACTATTTCAAATATATCCTCTATTTCACATTATATTTGACCAGGCACACAAAACACATCAGTATTTTTTCACCAAAGAGTTCAATTTCAGCAGAATTATCAACAATTCAAAGCAACCTGTTAACACAGGAAGAATCAGACAAGCTAAATTTTTTATAACACTCTCTCTCCACTCCATAGTTTTTCCCTACAAGTATTGCAAGAGAGAAATTTGTTTCCAGCAATCCCTGCTGCCCATGCAGACTCCTGTTTACCTGCAGACTGATGTTTCACTGACAGCTTTTACCCAAAGTGCAGCTGTGATGGGCATTTGGCAGGATCTCACGCCATCAACCTGGATCTCCTCAGCGCCGGCGGGAGAACAGGATCTGTTGGCAGATGACAGGTCTCAAAGTTATTTCAACAACAGCACTTCAAGGGCTTTTGCTCCATCTGTCGTGGTGAATTGATACCCTATCCCTAAGGTACCAGAAATAGAAACACTTTATCTGCTGCTAGAGTTTCCATCATCCCTTAACTCCCTTAGCAAATATAATTATCATCTCAAAGCAAGACTGGAGTATGAGAAGATCAGGTTCACACGTTTATAGAAGTACCTCATTTTACTTCTGTTAAGTATAAAGGTCTTTGCAAATTATTCCCCCCTCCACGCAATACAGGGAGGAGGAAAGTCAGAAAGATAACCAGAGACCTGGGGATGTATAACTAGTTATACAGCCCCTTAACAGTAACCTGGTCTGGGCTTGGAACTACATGGTCTTTAAAGTCCCTTCCACCCCAAACCATACTAGGAGTCTATAATTAAAACTACAGGGGTTCCAGGGTGCAAATTCCCTGTGGTGGATAAATTGGATTCAGAGGAGGACATTTAGAGTAAATGTGAGGGAAAGGGGCTAATCAAACCCTCAGGTAGCTCCTCCAGAGCTTGCACTTCCAGCCACTTCCAATACAATGCATTTCACAGCTTTCTGTTGCATACATGAACGCAGCAACTTTGTTTTCCAAGATATCAATAGCCCATGACTGGAATGCCCTCTGCAGGGCAAGCATTTGTTCTAAGGAACCTGGAAAGAAAGTTTTTGTCTATTTTTTTCCCTACTTCTAATCAACCACTGTTGAACAGTGAACAATTTGTAAGAAGTACTGAAATAGTAATTTTTTAGCATACTAGAAAATCCTGGTTTTCAAGAGAGACTCTGAATTGAAAGATCTTCCTCTCTTTGGGGGGTGGAGGCTGTCTCACACTGAGTTCCCAAAGTGGTGCAGCAAACACAGGCATACTCTCCTCACTAAGTAGTGAGGAGTGTAGCTACTATTTTTTTCCCCATTCATTATTTGTAGTGCTGTAGAGAACATAATTTGTAGAGGACACATTCCCTGATGAAAGCTGGGCATTCCTATGGCACCTTCTGTCCAAAAGTCTGCCAGACCTTTCTCAGTGAGCTAAGCTAAGCTGTCGTTCTCTGTACCAAAGGTGATTTGGAAGAGCTCTGTTTGGGAATGGCTACAGCCACACTCTTGTCATCCTAGAGGAAGCCTGACAGAGCTGACACTTGCTTTGCCTTGGTGCCACAGCTCCAGCAAACAAATAATGACAAAAAAACCCCAACATGTCCTGCCTGACTCCAGACATGGTGTCAATGTTAAAGCCTCTTTCAGAAACACACCACATCAAAACAGCCTGGGCTGAGCTGAGAAAGCCACAGACTCAGAGCAAATATTCTGAAAAGTCCAGGTGCACAGTGGCATCAATGCCCCTGCAACCTTCTTTCCCCCCTTTTTTGAGGTTTGGGTGTTCAGGATAGTTATCTCAAGTCCATTTTAAGCTTCACAGATGTGGATTTCCCTGGGGTTACAGGGTAACTTCAGAGTGGCAAAAGAACAGTTTTGGGCACACACAACCCCCTTATTTCAACAACAGCCCAGTCAAGTTTTATACTGACAAGTTTTATACTGACTGGCTCCTTTCCCCATATTTTTAAAGCTGAACAGAAATAAATACTAATTGCAATTCTTTTAAACCAGATAAATTCAAATTCAAAAAGGCAAATGCTGATACATGCCTGTCTCTCCTGGTTTCCAGTGGCTTGCAGGAAGGCTCTGGACAGCACCACAGTAGCAGCTCACGAATCTGAAATCTACTGCAAAACCTGTTATGGGAGAAAATACGGCCCCAAAGGTGTTGGCTTTGGACAAGGGGCTGGATGCCTCAGCACTGACACTGGAGACCACCTGGGCTTGAATCTGCAGCAGTGAGTTAAATCCCACTGACAGCTCCCTTTTCTGATCCTACTTGTCTTACCAGGGTGTTTTTTATATTTTATTCTGTTTCCATAACAACATCCAGCATAAGAAGCACAGCAGACTTTCCTACACCATTCCTTTCCATGGACACAGTAATTCACAGTTTTTAATGATGCTGAGTCTCTTTAAGCTTGCTTTACAAATTATACCATCCTTCAATAGGCAATTATTCTGCTGAAGCAGCCTTTATATGCCACCACACATGTAAATATTCACTGCAATTGTAATCTGCCATTTGTAGCACAGTGGTAAAGTCACATTCACCATAGAAAAAGATAATTTTTTTTTTCCTGTTAGAGGCTAAAATACAATCAAGGTTTTACTCTTAGAGAAATAATCACACTACCCCATACTGTTAGCTCTCCTCTCAATGGGGGAAATAACATTTCTAAATCATCCCTGTGGTTCGAGTAACACTTACAAACACACTGAGAATGTGTTTGAACAAAGAAATTCTAATGGGATACCATCTTCCAAAAGCACATAATTAGCTCTGACAGTTCATTTTTATAGGATTTTCCTGCAATTCTCAAAGCTGCACATTTCTAAATCAGCGATGCTGCTTCTTCCTTCTGGTGGTCTACTATAAAGAAACCAATTAACCAATATGCTGTGGAGGAAATAAAAGCTTAAACAATGTATTTAACTGTAGCTCCTTGTACCATACAAATCCATTACGGGCAGAGTTCTGCACCGAAAACTGTCACATCCTGTGGGTATAATGACCTGTTGCAGTCCAGCTATCTGGTAATTCAGAAATCATTCTGTGAAAGGCTTTACACACAAACATATAAAGCACAAAGTGCAGAAATAAAAAACAAAGCTACTACTGATGTCCTTTTGACCCTAGGCCAGGTAAGAACCCCAGTTCCCTGTCCAAATGTTTCACTGCCTAGTGAAACTACAGCATGAAAAACCTGAAGTTTTATTTTCAATTTGATGAGTACCAGCAGATAACCAGTTATAAAGACTAAAGACATCTCTTCCTTGTATTTTCCCTCTTGCCTCTCAATGAGGAAAAATTGGTTTTTACTTCAATTTTCATTAAATTTAAACTTTTCTGCATGTGGCTGCTGCCAGCTCCATGCACTTAGCCCAGAATAGGTAATATCAGAGCTTACAGTACAAGCTTCTCAATCACACAACACAGAATTCAAGAGAATACTTTGATTTTCTTCTTTTTTATCCCCTTTTCCATGTCAGAGACGAGCAATTTAGTATTTTTTTATGCCTTTCTAAAAAACAATGAAATCATTTTCCTAAAGAAGATAACATTTTTAAGCAGCTTTAAAAACTTCTGTTTTAGGGGGTCACCAAAGCCTGCTCGCCCTTCAACACCAACTAATGCTTCAAAGTTTGCCAAAAAGATGGTAGATGTGGATAAATGTCCCCGTTGTGGCAAATCAGTGTATGCTGCAGAGAAGATCATGGGAGGAGGAAAAGTAAGTAGTCACTTCAGCACCAGGAAAAAAACCCACTCTTTTACAATGGTGAGAAAATATAGCTAAGAGGTCCTTGATAATTTAAATTTTCATTCATAAAAAAACCATGAGGATGAATTTGCAAATTGCTACAATAGGTTTAAAATCTTGTACTTTTTGTAAACCTTTTTCAACTTTTTGCTTCTTACTGATGTCTGAGGACCAAGCACAGATTGCTGTACAAGCTGGCTCTTCCTCCAAATCTCTGGCTACATTTATAAACATTTATTTATATTTATAAACATTATATTTATAAACAGTTTTTCAGTTGCATTGTCTAATGTTGCCACTACTGAAGAAGTGGCAACTGAAGATACATTAGACAACGTAACTGAAAAAAGGCTAACCCAGAATGACTAAAAACGGAAGCCACAAGACCAACAAATGAATTTTAACCTTTCCACACCACACAAAGCAGTACCTCTTTGTTTCTTGTACCTGCTGGCTGTGCACTTTGTGTGCCACACAATGAATTGTCTTCCTTTGCTCAGCCTTGGCACAAGACCTGCTTCCGCTGCGCCATTTGTGGGAAGAGTCTGGAATCCACAAACGTTACGGACAAGGATGGAGAGCTCTACTGTAAAGGTGAGAGCTGCAGGGAGCTGAACTGGGGTACAGAGTCAATCTAATCTGAAGTTAGTCTCTTTAGACCATTGCCATTGTGATTTACCTTGCTGTACGCTTAGCAACCCCAGGAAATTTCATTTTGGCTTTTTTCAACAACTTTCTGAAAGCAAAGAGCTATGGTAACATTGCAGTTGCAGCTTCTACTATTAACGTTTAAATTTTGAAGCTATGATGTGACAACCTCTCAAATCTGTCAGACCTTCTAACAGAGCACTGGCCATATCTGCTGGGCAGGCTCTTGGACCTGCACAGTGTCACTCACTAAAATAAAAAATCCACAAAGATACAGATCTTTGGTCCTCCAGACCAAATCAGAATTCTTGCCAGTATAAAATTTTAAAGGTATTTCCACTGCATATTGGTGGCACAGAAGATAATGCAAAAATGGTAAATTATACATCTAGATGTTCTTCTCAGATTCAGAAAGTTCACTGACTTCACTTGACTCCTAGAAACTGCTTAAGGGGGAAAAATACACAGAGCTTTTATATCCAAAGCTAAACTTTATAGAGAACCCTAAAGAATACTACTGGAGTTCCGTGACTTTGGGTACAGTCTGTACATAAGTGGATCAAACTGGCAAATTTGGAGAAATATGCTCACCATTACCACTTAGCAGAGTTGTGATAAATAACTACGCACACACTAACCAATATAGAGTTCAAATGGAATTACTTAAATGCCCATCAATTGTTTCTAGATTATGCTGCAGTTCTTCTTAAAAACCTCTGGCTTACTCTGTATTACTCATCAGACTAAGTTTTACTGAGCATTCTCAGATAGGAAAGTAGCTTTAATGAAAATATTACTTAGATCTAAAAAAAAATATATAGTTTCTTAACTTTTTATGAGATCACCAGATGCAACTTTTGTGTAATTCAAATATGTAATACCAGTTTCACTATTAAGACCTGGATAAACTTATGGGAAACACACTATTTCAGATTTCCTTCCTTTTAATCAACTTAAATTTGATAGTAATTTAAAAGTGAAAACCAAAAGACATTTACCTCTGAGAGCCTTCAGAGTACCATTTACCTCCCACTCCTTTTGCAGTCTGCTACGCAAAAAATTTCGGTCCCAAAGGAATTGGGTTTGGTGGCCTCACTCAAGTGGAAAAGAAAGAGTGTGAATGAGAAGAAGTGGATGCAACAGACTCAAACTGCTGTGGATGCCACCAAGTGATAGCTGTCAAGTAAAACATAATACACATTGTTAAGTACCTAGGGCATTTGATTAAGATTTTCCACCTTGCAGGAAAAAATTGTTATTTGTACCTTAAGAAATTCTTAGAGTAGATTTAAAAGGTACAGTGATAAAACTAGACTCATGTTTGTGTTTAGTATATAAAGACAAGGAACCTCATGGAACGTTATTGCTTCTTAAACTAGTACTTGTCACATTTTAGACTGGAATTTTAGACTCATTATGATAGAGATCCCTTCTGGAGTGAAGGGTCCAGGTGTTCCCAGTTAGATTGTATTTTCTTTTGTTCACAATGTTAACCTGTCTGTATTTCCACCAGTCTCCTAGTTGAGTTTTGAACATGCTGGGATTTGTGTTATAACAAGTAGAGTTATTTGCTTTGAGACAATTAGAAAGGATCTGAAATTCTCTCTCTCTGAGAGAGGTACTTCAAAAAAACCCCAACATTTTCTCAGAATACAGTGTTGTAAGTTCTGTCTGTTTTCAAGCTACAATAAAGTACTTACTGCTTCACATTATTATTTGTATTTCTTGTGTTTATACATTCTACAACATTTCAGATAGATGGATTTCACCAAAATGAATGAAACCCCCCATTTCTTAACTACAAGAATTGCTTTTCACTACATTGCTTACGATGTCAGTTCTAGATGGTATCTGACTTTAATTTCCTGATCTTGAACTCATTCCCTGCTGGTTTTCATTGTTACCCACTTTGGCTGGGGAACAATTCTCTCTTTTTATGTACATTCCTATCTTCCATCATAAACCCATTTTCATACCCTAACAGGGCATATATATATGAAAACCATAGGACAAAAAGTCAGGCTCCTTCTTATGGTTTTGTGCCCACCCACTCTAAATACCTCACTGGTCACATATCCCTTCAATCTATTTCAGTCTGCAAAAATACACATACAAGTATGAAAGCTCTATTTTATTACATGTAAACTCTTCAAATACAAAGACTTAACAAAGGTTTTCACAGTATAAGCAATAAAATTACAATGTAATTGTAATATTAAATTTTTAAACATGAATGTTCACCTTAATTTTCAAAGTTAATTTTCTTTTGTTACCAGAAAATTAAAGCAAGTGGTACCAACATAATTTTGAAATTCTGCCCCAAAAACTTACCTTTAAAAATATATATATTTGTGTCATCTCCTCACATAAAATTTTAAATAGTTTAAGCTCAAACTATACATACACAGACACACAGTGACTGTCCCATATACAAATCTGCTGTATTTTATGCAAGGTAAGTTTAATATTTGAAACAATAATAAAAAATAAAAACAAGCAGCTTCAGAAGAATTTTTAGAAATTAACAATATATCCAGTTTTATTTAGCTTTCAGCTCAACCATCTTAGAAATTACGAAAAACTTTACACAGAATGAACATTTTTCTCCTTTGCTAGATGAAAAACTTTGTATTGCTTGGTCCAGTCAATTGTGTTGGGTTTGAACATACCAAAGCAACTGCACTGAAAAAAGTCTGCAAGATTCTGGAAGCATCCAAGGCTGAAAAAAAGAGAAAAATATGCATAAATAAACCTAAAAAAAGAAGACTGCAAGCATGAAAAATACCACTTCACCATGAGACAGTACTTAAAATATTAACTTGTCAAGGGAGACAGTTCAAGGAGAAGAAACAGAAGAGCTCTCAATTGAGCATTATTCCTTTGCTGAACTTTTATAACATGTTTTAGATTAACAAATGAGAGTAGCTCAAATATTTAAAAGCTAGTAAGATCCCATCTTTTAGTATACCTGAGGAAACAGGGAAACCTTGGTACCTATTTCCCTATTAATAGAGCTAAATACTGCAGGAGAAGTCAGAAAGGGGCCAGTTCATACCTTAATTCTCTTTCTGATCCTACACAACAAACACAGAGACTGATGAACAAATTAAAGGACAGCATCCCCTCACACCCAGAAGAGTGTTTTTGCATTTATGAAGCAGTGAAGCAAATCAGTACTGAAGAGACAACATGCTTAAAACACTCTATTCATTAATACCCACTTGTATGGAGTCCTCCTGAGTGAAACAGGATGCCTAGAGGATTTTCTCTGTACCAGGAGATTCATTCTTTCATGTGAGGTCAACCCCAGGAACACAATCTGATTGGAAGAAAAACATAAGTAATGGTTACAATGTGAACATCACAAATTAAAATTCTGGTGAGACCCAAAGATATTAATGAGAAGGAAGCAGAGGGGGAGAGGCTGGACATATCTAACAAATAAGTAACCACTGCTATAAGTGATGACTGAAAAGTAGGTTTTTAAATGCCACTTGGGCTAAAACAGAACCTGGCAAGCTCTAACACCAGCTTCCAGAGAAGGCAAGCTTAATTGGGATGTCTGTGAAGACCGTACTTTCACAGATGTTTGCAGAAGTATAAGATCTATCACAGTTAAGCACCAATCTCCCCAGATTTTTGTCTACATTCTACCACACAAAATGGTAGGAAAAAATCCCTTGATCCACAATGACACTAAATGCCATAAACCAGTACATTTTCAAATCACTCTGTATGAAACAGTAGTTAAACTGCAAACATCCTCCCTATATTTTCCAGCATGATATCCCAGTGTCTTGGACATTGCAAAAATCTAGCAGTACACGTCTAAAATTGTGGAGCTTTTTGTTTGGTGGGTTTTTTTTTTTGCTAAACAAAATGTAAAACAAGCTCTTAGCTCAGTATGTGCTTAACACATATTTCAAAGACACCTCCTTCCTAAGAACTGCTAAACAAGCTGTTTCACAGATGTTTTAAGACAGCTCTTTTCAATTTTGTTTGCATAGCCAAGCTTTTCTCTGAGAAAAACATAAACAAGAAATTTGACAGTCCTCAACAAGATAAAATCCAGGTCATATGTTTTTAAAGTAGCAGTGGGATTTATTAGAGTCTAATGACACATGGCTGAGTTTTGCCACAGAATTTTCAACTCTATATAACTGAATAATTGTGTTACTGAGCTTTCATGCAGCTTTGGGGGCATTAATACCAGTTCTATCAGTCAAATAAATCTCTCGTCTTTAAATACAACCTTTTATAGGCTTAGAATTTTTGATGAGTAATAAACCCAGAACTCAGTTATAGGAATGATTTGCAGACTGTGACTCTACTTCCAACAGGGAAATGCTGAGTGCACAAGAACCTGTGAAACTTCCAGGTCTGCCTTAAGATTTAAGAGAAACACCTTGCTGTGACAGTAATCAGGGAGAGCAGGCACAGAGTTTTTATGGGAGCAAATCATCCAGGGAAAAGCTTTAATGTGACAAGAAGCATAAACTGAAGGAAAATATTACCTGATAAAGCTGAACAGTGAGCCACACAGAGGCCCACAGAGTGTGGAAACAGGCTACTGAGGAGACGTAGGAAACCCAGGGAGAGCAGGACACTGTCTGGGTGAAGTATGTCCATGCTCCATCTTGATGGAAACTTGCTGCACAGTGGTTGGACCAATCTGACAAGACACATAATCAGTTAATTGTGCTTTTAAGCCCTTAAGAGCTGAGGAAAGATTATTTGAACGAAATTAATCTTACATAGCAACATCCTCTAGAAATACCATGTTTCATCTACCCCACTGCCACCTAAAAGCACCCACACAGATGCATGACTGCTTGCTATTCTGGCTGCATCATCTTTACACTCTGTGTTCATGATCCACAGAAAAACATTTTTAAAGATTGATGCTACGGTAGTTCATCCTCACCAACTAAATTATAAGGGCTTTCCTCTCATTTCCAATAATTTTTTTAATTTTTCAAAGTAACAGTTCAGATTTATTAAGGAGATAATATACCTTTTTTCTCTTCAGAACTAAACTATTTTAAAACAAAAAAGAAATTTTTGCATTTACTATAGATATTTCCAAATTAAAAAAAAAAATCAATCAAGCTTTTGCAATAATGTATTTACAAACTTATCTCCTGTTACAGCAAAGGGCATCCAGATTAGAACCTGCCACCTGACCTTCCTCCACATGGCTTCCCTATTTCCTCTCTAACAAAAATGCTTCCTGCTATTTCATTTTCCAATGGATATTGCACTACAGCAGAATCTTTGTTCTTGGTCAACACAAATGAAATCAGGTATTTGATCAAAGACTCAGATAGGATGTATTTTCACTTAAGCTACACAGTAACATCACTGTTGAAATAAGGTATCACTTGTGCAGGTTACACTTGCTGGAAATGAAATGCTGAAAAATAAAGACCACACAGAGATGGATTTGAAAGCTAAATAAAACTAAATTCATGGATACATACACTGAAGAGTTCCATAAAGCAGCCAGACACCAGTCATCATCATGAAAAACAGGAACAACAGGTAGTAATAATGGTTCCCAATGCCTGAAATTGAGGAAAAAAAAGGAAAGGAAAATATTTTTTTTTAAAGTTGGACATTTTAAAATTCAGCAGTACTTGCATTTTGACTGAAGTCAGCAGGAATCAAAAGATAGTTAAAACCATTTCTTATTTTAACCTCTGCCATCCACAGGAGAGCTTGGCAAGGCTGATCTCTCCCTCAACTTTCTCCTGTAAGCCACCCCAATTTATACAATAGAATTAGTTCTGATAAAGTCAACCAGGATTTGTCTCTCCTTCATAGCATGCCTTCAGCTGTTTTAGTCTGATGAGAACTAATTAAGCAACCATAACTCCCTCCCATGCACAATAAAATTGTCTCATATGACTGAGAAGTCTAAGCTATTCAATTTGTCTGAACCTGTGTGCTTCAGAATTGAAAACATACACACAAAAAAAACCCCAGACCTCTATCAGAAAAACTTACATGAAGGTATTTTTTTAAATTACAATTATATGAGAAAGCTTTGAGACAACACATCAGAAGGATGTCTCAGCACCTTGTAAATAGCAAACATTTGCTATAGCATCTGACACTAGGAAAAAAACTATTGGCAAAAAAATGAGTGAAAAATACATTGTTAGAAATGTGAAGCTGTCACCTTCCTACCTTGAGCATCATCAGTAATGAGCCAGGATGGAAGAGAAAGTGTGAGAGGGAGAACACAAGAAGATGGAAACGCCCTGTGGGGTTATCTCAGTGGTGCAGCTGCTGCACTCAGAACTGTCCCTAGCAGTGACAAGAGGCAATGGAAGTTCAGGAGGACACACGAGTCCAGCCACTTCCTGCAGCTCATTCTCCTCATCCACAGCTACTGCATTAAAATGTCAGACTGTGCATACTTGTCTGGTTCTTTTAGTATCTACTCTTGGACACATTGTCCAAAAAATTTTGTCTAATCCCCTTCTGAAACTGCTGATATTGTCTGTGTCTGCAAACCCTTACAGCAGCAAGCTCCAAAATTTCACTGCCTGCCATGTGGAGACATTTCTTCCTTTACCAGTTTTAAATCCCTAGCTCTACTATGACGTGCTTGGCTAATAATTCTGCATTCACCTTAGCCACCATCTTAATAATTTTTTTCTTTCCTTTTTTAAAGTCTCAATCATATCCCCTCTGTTCCTTCTCTCTCCAAAGAAAGGGTTACAGATTGTGTGGTCTGTGTTCTTAGGGTAACCACTCTAACAACCTGAATAATTTTACTTGCTTTTCTCTCTTCCATCTAATTTCCCTTTGGCACCTATCAGAGCCCTTCAGTATCAACAGGAAAGTCTTGCATCATGTGTGCTCTCTCCTTAAGGGGATAAATGTTATCTCCACAACTTTTAAAATATGTGGCATTTTCAAATTTGACAGAACACAAACTCTCACCTATGCACTGTCCAGTCCATAGAGAATGCTGATCATATCTGGCTACACATGCTTGGCAAGCAAGGCAATGCACAGATCTCAAAGGCTTCCTTACCTAGGTGAGGATGAAGGAAAAGAATACACTCATTGCAGCAGCATCTAGTTTGCTCAAAGTTTAAGGCATCATCTTACAGTTACCACCACATTTTGCATAACTACTGTGTCACAGACCTTACAACACAGAACATAGATGAGAACCATACACCTTAATTTAAAAAAAAAAAAAGATGGAATTCATTTTTTTAAATTAAGATTAGAGCCCAAGGATCTCAAAGCATCTCTTGTCACCATAAAAGAAACAAAGAATAAGCAATATTTAACAAACTACTTGTATAACACTTTAATGGCAAGGAGTGAGGAAAAGGTTTTTTATAGCAGTATTGAGTAAAAGGCAGGTTCACAAAGAAAATAAGTACAAAAGCCCCACTTACAAGACATGATGTGCAAAATGTTCTGAAGTCCAAGCAACCAGCTTCTGCAAGAGCTATAATGTTCTGAAAGACAAAGTACTTTGTGCTTGCATTTGGATCACATTTCCATAAGTGCTGTGAAGATTTCTACATTAGGACTTTTGCAGTTTGTAAGTATTTTAAGTGCCAAGCACGAACAGGAATAAGAACTTGCTATTTAAAGAGGTGCACAAGAAAAAATGAACCAGTAAAGACTAATGCAGCTTCACCCACACAAAATTACTCAGAAAAGTATTTCTGTGTTGCCAAAATTAATAAATTATGTGAATTAAATATTCCTTAAAATGAGATGGCACCTCTCATATAGTCAACCAGACTTCAGGGAGATGAAGTCTGCTCCTTTACAAGGACACAACGTTTATGAGTCCTGTGGCAATATGTAAAAACTGCAGTTTATTCTCCCTGGCAATCTGAAGAAATACAACCTCAATGAGAGCCATGAGATCACAAACAAAATGGTTTCCTTAACCCATAGGTTGGGGAGACCAGACACTAAATTCTCTACTGATTGGCTGCCCATGATTTCTTTTGGCCACTATAAAACAGTTAGGAAATAGGACGTGAGCTGCACAATGTTCAAGCACAAAAAATCAAACCATTATACACATCCTCAAAGCACATGATAAAATTTAAATAATTACTAGTATATCATATATAGGAAAGCACTGTGACTATTTCTTTCTAACCAGAGACAACTGAAGAAGAAATCATGCAGAACTTCTAAGTGAAGTTCTACGTGATTTCATATCACAGATAACACCAGTGGGTCTGTACAATCTTTGGCCAAAGCTCAAATTTCAATGAGAAGATAGAGGCGAGGAAATTATAGCAGGACATAAAAGATAAGGAAACAAGCAGTAGAAGGAGAAATTCTCCAAGATCTGTGTTGTTAAACAACATTGCTAAAACTCTTTAAGGGAGAATATTTCACTGCTTTCCAGTTTAACAAAGCTGCACATGATGACAAATCAACCAGAAGTACATACATGTCACACTGCACCAGCCCTTCCATTTGTTTTTACAAAATTACCTACCTCTTTTCTTTCTTCTTCTGAAGTCTTTATATATCCAGGATCAATACTCCAGGTTTTATAGAAATAATAGAGAAGACCCATCATGCTGAACACAACAGTGATTTTAAGAATTACATTTGTGGTATGTGATAGTCACGTTAAGGACTGTATTCTTATAAATCATAACACCACTATTTGTCAAACAAGAAAACTATTCTAAAATTAGTTTATACTACTTTACAAGCAAGACACAATAAGGACAAAATTGCTTTCACTTTTACAGTGGGACCCTCTGTCCTTCCAAGGCCATCTTATCAGAGAAATGGAATATTCTTTCCAGTTTGAGTGCTGGAGAAGACTTTTACAACTGTATAAACCTGCATCACAATATGGCTCCATGTCATCCTCCTTAAAAGTCCTCCAGACTTCTGCCTTTGAATATTTCACAGATATGAAACAAATTTGATTTCTTTTTTCCCTCTGAAGCTTTTGTACTTTATTTAAACAGTATCAGTCAGACATGCAAAGCTATAAAGCTTCTGGCAGTTGTGAGATTCATCTGGCTGCTGCACCCATCCCTAACTCAAACAGGCTCTTACTCAGTCTTACCTTGTTCCATTCAATTTCAGCCAAAAGCAACTAAATATACTCATTCAGAAAAACGTAACTGAAAGTCATCCTGAAACTATTATTGTCACACAAAAAAACCCCCAAGCACACACTGCTAAACACTTCTGAAGGTAATGGGACAACAGGAACACAGTTTTGAACACACCATGAACTGAAACCATCTGTTTCAGATGAGTGGGGAAGAAAAACATGTCAAGATTAACTGTCTCTATACAGCAACAGAGGAATGTGGAGTGGGACAAGTTTCATATTAAATAAATTCATGCATCAAACTTGAGAGCTCAGGCTGCTAAAGAACAGTTCCATTGCCACCAAGGAGCAGGCAGAGAGCTCAAGCCTGGATTGCATCTCCCGTGACCCCTCAGTCACTCCATGAACTGCACTGCAAATAATTTTTAAAAATCCAGGACGGCAACCTCAAAGTTGTTTTGTCTTATGAACTAACAACACTGAAAACAGTTCTAATTAAAATCAAGATGATAACTTATTAAATTCTGGCACAAACACCAGCTGTGTTTGTTACAATGCAGTTGCAGGGTGCAATTACAGAAGTCAAAATGATGGTGTGTTTCTTGCGGATACTGCTGGTCTATTTGCACAGCCATTGGTTTTTTGGAGCTCAGAGAAAATCCTTAATGAGAATGGCTGGATTTTCATTCAGTCCAGAGGAAGATATACAGACAAATACAGCTAAATTTTAGTTAGCTGTTTTAAATAACTTTTAAAACTCTCAGATATGTGACCAGCTCCAGAAGGAAAACACATTCATGAGAAAAAGGGTTGGACAGTGAAATGGAAACCTATCCACTGGTCCACCTCACCAAGCTATGGTTAGGACTTCAAGAATATTGCTATGCTCACTATCTTCAGCAAAGTGTCTGAGTCAAATCCCTACCAGTGGAATTTTTTTTCCATTTAACTTAGATGACACCAATAAAACAAACCTTAAAGCCTCACAACAATTGAATAACACCATTTCCATTTTTACAAGCATATGCATGAATCCCCAGCAGGAATATACTTGATCAGTTCATCAAAGTTAATCCTGATAATTCTATTTAGGACATCTTAATTGGGAACAGTACAAGAGAAAATGTAATTTAAAGGCTGAATTAAAAATTAATTAAAACTGTGTAGCAATATATTATAGCTGGTTTAGTACAAAATTATTTGCAGTTCTAAGTATCTTCCTAAAGGCTTTTTCACACAACTTTATCAACAAACAGATGCCCACTGTGTAACAAAAGAGCATGGCACTGGAAAGAGAGCACAAACTACTAAAATGGTTTGGTACTCATCAGTGAGAAGCCTCTTCAAAGAAAGTAAATGTCAGACAGAAATTAATGCACTATATACTAAAGATTCAGTGTAACCTGTGAATAAAACCAGAAGACTGGATGGTCTACTTTGCAGGAACACAAAGAATTTCTTCCATATTTTTAGGGAGGTGGTGGTAGAGGACACTGTTTTAAAAGGGAGGAGCATTAATACCACTAACTGTCAAATGCTTATCATTTTAGAAAGAAGAGATGCTTTAAAAATTATTATTAAGATATGTGTTATCCAGATATACCACAAGCCAAAATACATCACTGTACAACAGTCTCAGTGAAGATTAAAGATGGAGATGCTAACAGAAGCCATTAGTTTTCTAGCAAACATCTTCATTCTAATATTCCAGTAAATATAAAATAGTTCAGGTTATAAAGAAGTCAAAAATCTATAGACAAAAGAACATACAGATTTTTAGTCTATGTATAACTTTAAAGTCACTTTGCCCCTTCCCAATGGGATTAAACCAATCTTAGACATTAACAGTCACATGGAATTATCTGGAACTGCTCATCACTGTTTGCACAACCAGGTTTAGATTTACAAGAAACTCCAAGGAGATTTGCATTTCTTGAGTATAAAGGATATCAGGCAGGAACCAGAAAAACCAGGTCATGGACATCCAAAAAACTGAACTTAGCAGAAATGCTGTGGGAAGATACCTCAGATTCTTGAGCCCCACCAGTTGCCTGAAAGAACATTAAAAGAAAAAAACATTTTTCAAAATATATTTGAAACATAAATCCACAGACTATAAATCATCTGGTTTATAACTGTAAAAACTTCATCCACAACAGTTTATTTCAAGTCTCTCAAAGCAATCAAGAACTGTCACTCAAAAGCATTCTTCATCCATACATATAGGAGGTTAACAATGTAAAAATAAAACTGAAGAGTGCTCTGTTCCAGCACAATATTATATATGAGAAATGCTGTAGGACTGAGTGAAAAGTCCAGTCTCTGTTTATTTGCACACAGATAGCATTGTCATATCAGTGACCACTGACTGTGGCAGGAAAATGAGAAACAGCTCAGGATAACACTGGGAGGTCTGGGGAGCAGAAGGAGAGGGGATGGCTCATTAAAACTCATTTTGTGACAGAATATAGCAGGAAAATGTTGTGAAAAAGGACATTTCTCAGCAGATAGCTCAATATCTACCAGATGCAGACCATCAGCATTTTTATTGTCAAATTTTATTTGACAATAAAATTAGCTAACAGACTGGGTTTGGGTTTTTTTTCCAAATCCTTTAGTGACAAAAAACTATTATTGTGTGCACTTAAATACATTCAATTTCTATGGTCATTCATTCTAAAAAGTACATGTATTTAAGATCTTCACATACTGTGCAACCATTTCTCAGGAGGTATCTTTTATAGTAAATTAAACTAAACTCTGAAAAGAATTATGCATCAGATACTTTTTAAAGTGTCTTGACAAGTAAGTACATAAACAGAAAGAAAAAGCCACAAACCTCACAAACAGAGACATCCCAAACAGCAGGCTGAGAAGCAAACCTCCTTTTAAAAGCCAAGAATCAGAACTTAAGTCCATGATGTATCCAATGGCCCACATGAACATCAAGGAAGATGCCAACATCAGGAAGAGCTGTTAAAATTATTATTGTTAAAATATGACAAAGTACTCAAGCAGGTCTTACTTAACAGTATTTCATTCATGTAAAAACAAATGCTGAAAGACTCAAGAAAAGATAGGACAAGGTGACATATCAATAAATCAAAAGCAGGGGTGAGGTATGACACAAAACCCCCCACCCAAACCACACCTATGTGCTTTTAAAGAATTCTATTTTGTTCAGAAATTACTCATTGGAGTTAATTTGCACGTCACTCTAAACACAGAATGCTCTAATTTTATTTACATTAATCATTACTCAGGAAATTACCTCATATTTCTCTACTATTTTCAGTAACCTGTTATTTCTCCTGTTTCTCATTCTTTCTTCGTCTTGTATCATATAAACCATGAAGTGATTCTGACTTGGATAAGCAATGTCAAGTGGAGTCTCTCCCTTTAACAACAGAGAGGGTTATTTATTTATTTATTTATGTATTTAACACATAAATACTCTCACTTTAAACAGCAGAAAGAAATGAATATAGTTAAAACAAGACTAACTGGGCAGTTACTTCCCAGCCCCACCTCCCCCCACTACTTTTTTAAGGCAAAGGTAAGCTAAATTCAGAGTCCTAACATGCTTAAATCAGAGCTTTGTAGTTCTGAAAACTGATACTTGGAACTAATATCTATTGTATCTATTTATCTGTTGGACTGCCTCCAATTACATATCTATATAGTCATGGGAATCTATACTTTCAACATTTATACAAATTCTACTATTTCTACAACTAGTAAGTTGAAGCCTTTCATATGTGATAGCCTTTTGAATGTACAAACAGACGTTGCCAAACACCAGCTTTCACAGGAGGACATTCACTTAATTTGAAGTCTTTACAAGTCTGACTGGACACTAAGAAATGCATTTTTTTAAATCTGCCCAAGTCCTCATGACAATGTTTTTAAGCAGAAAATTAAGAAATTAAGCCAAATTAAGAAATGAAAAAGAAATTAAACAAGGAAATGAAACAAAGAAGGGTGAGGGAGCAGAATCTGCAAAGGACACAATTACTGTTGAGTGAACACAAGGCTTGGCTGTTCATTACACAAAGGTTGCAAAAAACCTCTGCATTCAGACTTTGAGCCACACCTCAAGAAAGGTGCCAACTCCCTTTTGGGAAAGACTAAGAACACCTGCTCTTAGCCAAACCCTGTTGCAATTCACATCCAACATGGAGAAGACTGAGATTTTTCTTAACATTCATTTTACACATTCATGGCACATGGGATGAAATATCACAAAGGAAATCCTACCTTAGCATTTTTTATGTCCAGGCTGGCACCAGCTTCCAGCAAGAGATCCACTGCACTAGTATTTCCTGAGAGTATTGCCCAATGCAGTGCAGTATTCTTTTGAACATTGTCTACAGCATTGAGAGAGGGGTTAAACTTTAGGAGAAACCTCATGGGTTCTGGTCTAGATGAAAATAAAGCATAAGAGTTAACAAACAAAAGATAATCTAGACTGGAAATGAAACTTCTGAACACTTTATAAAACAACAGTTCCCATCTGTAAAACAACAATGGATATATGCCTTCTCAGAACCAGCTCATCAATGTTTAAAATTCCAGACCTGCCCTGGAAGTTTTTCTCCACATTATGTTATCTTACCTTTTTAACAAATATGAGGTACATAACACAGATTATATCTTCTACAACACCATACCTTGTACCTCCCCATTTTATGTGTTCTAAATGCATTTCACTGCGTTCACACCCATTTGTTTTCATTTTGCAGAAAATACAATAAGGCTGCAGATGATTCAGCCACAAACCTAAACTTCTTTTAGAAATTCTTTTCATTTTCCTTGCTATATCCAATGAGCTATTCCCAACTCCTGATCTCTGAAACATCTCATATTTTAGTACAAATGGAAGGGAATGTCAGTTAAAAAAAAAAAAACAGTAAGGAAAAATTCACCTCACTGCTTCTTGAGTACAATATAATAGACTCTTCTTCAGTTATTCTCCACTTACCCCATGGCTTTTTGTGCTGTTAACATTAAAGGTGTTTGTCCATTGAAGTCTGTTGTGTCTATGTTCTAAGAATAAGATAACAAGCAAGTGATTACCAGTGATTTCAGGAAACAGTGGCCACTAATTTGGGGCTATACAACTGGCTTAGCTTCACTAATGAACAGAAAATGGACAGAAATCAAATTACGTCAGCCAAGAAGCCAATATTCATTTAAAATTTTTTCCTCCTTCTGCAAGTCTTGCATTTAATTTCTTTCAGAATATTCTGAGTTTCCATTTAAGGACACTTTTAAGGGAGAGACTCCACTCATGATATTTTTAAGTGAATCATGTCAACTGTATTTCTTGTCCTCTTTGCAAAGAAATACTATAAATAAGAAGGATCTTGTAAAGCAATGCTAATCATGTTCCTTGTGTAAATAGATGTACATAAAAGATGTACAGAAAATACATAAAACAGGTTTATTAAAACAACAAAGAAGGATTATGTATCTCAAGACATAGTTAAATATCTAACCTAAATTTTCTTCCTTCCTCTTTCTTATCTTCCTTCCTTCTTCACAACAAAGATTTCTTTGCTTCCTGCCTCCATCTATCACTACATTAGTGCAGATTTACTTAAAAGAATTATTCACTTGGATATTTATAGTAGAAGATAGGTGGGCCAACAACTTCATTAAGCCTGTGATATACACCACTATACCTACACTCCAGAAGTCAGTTACTCTCCCTAAAGAGAACTTCATGAGAAAGAAAATAAACTTAGGAAACTTCTAAATCTTAACACTAGATTGTTTCTCAGGATCAGTCTAGATGATATAAGAACTCTCCTGTCATTTTTGTTAGCAAGTTGTTACACTTGCCATCAATTCTGCTCATTTCAGATATAAGCTAAGACACATCAACTACCATGGATACAATACAGAAATTTCTAATGAAAATTCAGACCTCCATGGATACAATACAGAAATTTCTAATTAAAATTCAGACCTAGCCTGATCATTTATTCTGCATTCTTCAATTGATGGACAACTGCATAGATTATTAGTTACAAAGCTGTAATCAAATCATAAATACTTCATGATGTCTATACATTATATACTGCTTTTTGTTCCCAGGTTTAAAAGCCATTGGTTATTTCACAGCACCACAAATCCACACAGCCTTAACAACACTCCTAAACATGCTGAAATGTTGGCGAATCTGTATGTGAAGGATGACAGGAATAGGGAAAAGTATTAAAAAAATAATATATACAAATATAAAAAAAGATCTGTCTGCACTTATAGTACAAAAAATAGGTGTAAAATTACTGCTTTTCATCTAGGGAAAAAACCAAGTTAATTCTGAAATGTCTGTTATACACAGGCAGCTACTTGTAAGCAGAAAACAACATTTGGGGCATCAGCAACATACCTGGCCTTTTGCTATGAGGTAGGCTATGATGGGCATGTGTTGGAACAGCACTGCTAAATGAATGCTACTGAATCCTTCCCCATCAATAAGACTGGGATCCGCTCCACATTTCAACAACAACATGACCATCGGAAGGTGTCCTTGTCTACAACAATATGTGAAATGAAACTAAAGAGATTATTTTAAAAATGGGTATTTTCATGAAAGCATTGCCCTATAATTCTCACAGGCATGCCACAAAAGATTTCAGATTCTCGTGGATTTATTCAGGAAATGATATTAAATATATACACCCTAATAAATGAGCCTAGGGCAAAGCATTAATTTAAACTACAGTGGTTATTCTACAGTAACTTCTCCTGTGAGCAGTCATCCAAGCCTCTGACTCTGGCAAAAGACTGACAGCCCAGAAGAAAGCACTCATCTTCCAGTGGCAGACTTAGCACTCAGAGAAGTTTTCCCAGAATAATTATTTCAGGTTATGTTTTCTCCAGCAGTGCTTTGTTCTCTGGATCTCAGAAAATGCTACCACAGCTGTAAATACTGACAGATTTGCAGCTAGTGGTTGCAAGCATCATTACCTGATGGCCCAGTGCAGGGGCGTAGAATTCAAATCTCCACCAGGCTGATCCACTATTGCACCTTTGGAAATGTAATATCTGTGTAATAACAACACAATAAGGTCAGGAACAGACCGATATGAAACATTATACTAAAGATAACATAGCTAAAGGAGTAAATGATTATTAATAAAAAATTCACTAGAGAAGCAAATGGACAAAAGTGGATTTGCAGTAAGTAACACTGTTTCAAGAAAACGTTGAAGAAAAAATACAGTCATTAGCAAGGTACTTCTAAAATCAGCTTCCATCTTTGTTACAGAAACAAACCCAGGAAAATCTAATGACTTCATGTACTACATGATTTCACATGTAAAGAAACGGGCTATTTCAGTGACATCTTCACTAAGGTAAGGGCTTTAAAATTTGAATTCTACCCTTTTTTTCTCAAGCAGTGTGTTGCTTTGTTTTCAAGTACAAAAGCAACAAAGTGGTTATAGTAACAGTGGCAGAATATGCTGTGTTACTGTCACAGGCACTCCCAGCTTACTTTGCCAGCTCCTGTCTGTTGTTTATTGCTGCCCAGTGAAGAAGAGTCACATTTTCTTTGTCTGGTTGTCGAACATCATATCCTGCTTCTACCAGTTCTTTGCATCGCTCTAACATTCCATACCTTAAACGAGGAAAAAAAATCAATTTACTTATCATTTGTTAAATATTTCCAGTCTGGAGACAGTTGCATCCTAAGGGAAAAATACATCACAGTAAGTATCACCCAGCAGTTCCTACGGGAGCAAATTCCACATTAGGTTCAATGGAAGCCTTGTAAAAAGAGTGAGACTGTGCCTTGATGAGTGGAATTTTCTACTTAAACAAAGCTGAAATGCTTTCATTTACAACAGCAACTATGATTTTTCTTCTTCCAGTACAGGGAGAAAATGAAACTGAAAACGTTTCCTTTGTAAAAACATCCGCCATGCCCGCGGCCCCACAGCTTCCTGCTCCGGCTTCCTGGGCACGGCTGCGGAGCGGGGCCGGGCACACACGGCCCGCCCGGGGCGGGACCGGGGCGGGACCGGGGCGGGACCAGGAGAGCCCGGGGAAGCCCCAGGGGGCCGGCCCTGAGGCTGGCCCTGAGGCTGGCCCTGCCGCTGCGGAGCCGCTTGGGCGGGCAGATCGGTGCCTCCCACGTTTGTTCAGTTGTGCCTGAAATGGCTCCTTCCCTTTTACCCAGGCAACCACACCGAAAAGCTCTTTCGTTTTCGCACAGGATTCCCCCGGCTGGCGGACAAGGACCCTTTCCTGGCGAATTTTTCGGGGGGTTGTGCCTCAGGACCTGGAAGCGATCCCTTGCTGAAGGCTCTGGAGCACAAGTCTGACGAGGAGAGGCTGAGGGAGCTGGGGGAGCTCAGCCTGGAGAAAAGGAGGCTCAGAGGGGACCTTTTGACTCTCCAGAATTCTCTGCAAGGAGCAGTGCAACCTCCTTGCTGAGATGGTTCCCACAAGAGTTAAGGCTATTTGGGACCATTTCTACCCCCAGCTGAGCCCCGATGTCCCCTCATAATGACCGGCAGGGTGACGGAGGAGCCGCCATTTTAGGGCAAGTCGTGAGGGGCAAGCGCTCACCTCCCGAAGAAATGGGGATAATGTGGGAAAACACCCACACGTATGAAACACCCACAAGCTTCCCAGGTGAGGTGGGACCCTGGCAGCCCCCAGAGCAACACCATCTCCTCTGGCCTGAGGAGAAACCATGGGATGACCGGAGACTTCAGCTCTCAATGGCTCTGGGCCAGGCCAAAGCGGGACAGGGCCTGCGGTCACCGGCATCCCAGGGCTGTGTGGGACACGAGGACCTTGTGCTCCTGGAGGAAATGTGTCATGGCCCTTGGATAATTGGCAGTCACCACTCACAGGTCATCAGAAAAGGGATAATTGTCACACCTGTCTCAGCCTCCAGACCAAGGCCGACACAGAGTTCCTGCCATCCCCTCACAGTGGGGTCCTGCCTGGAAGGACCACGGCTCAGGTCAGGCCTTCAGGTAGAGAATTGGAGACCCATTAAGAGCACAAGAGGGTCAGCAACCCACAAAAAAGAGAAGAAAAATGAAAAAGCAGGCACATTTATGAAAAAAAACCCACATTTTTTTCCCAAACC
>VXAX01001164.1:4110-18024 GCA_013399835.1 Leptocoma aspasia | reverse complement strand
GGACAGCCCAGAGGCAGGAATGGGGATGGTGTAAGGACAGCCCAGAGGCAGGAATGGGGATGGTGTAAGGACAGCCCAGAGGCAGGAATGGGGATGGTGTGGGGACAGCCCAGAGGCAGGAATGGGGACGGCAGGGAGGCAGGGAGGGAGGGGACGGTCAGGGAGGGCGGGTGCTTACAGTAGTGTCCGGGGTGCATGGGCGGGTGGTGCTGCAGGTGGCCGTTCTGGTGGTGCGGGATGCTGGGCGTGTAGGCGGCCGTGCGGCTCCCGGTCCAGCTGGTGGTACTGTCTGCAAAGACAAACCCCCTGGGAGTCTGAGGGAGCCTCCCACCTCTCCCTGCTAGTCCTCTACTGCTCCTGGGCATTTGGAAACCGGGCTGAGGAAGCTGAGAGGCGCAGGTGTGAATACTCACTGTGGTGGTAAGTGGCTGGCTGAGCTGTGAACCCATTCTGCTGAGTTCCTGGCTGGGGCCCTGAAGCAATCTGTAAGAGTCCATCACTATGGCTACCTGTCAATATACTGGGAGGTTGACCTGGTAAAAGAACACACTACCTATTCATGAACGTTCCAAAATGTTGATTAAGAAGAGCTCAGCACTACTGGGTAGGAAAATACACCCCGCTAAGGGCACTGCAATACACAGCTCCCACAGGTTCGGTTTCAGCAGTTTTTTTCCACCCGCCAGGAAACTTGAGGCAAAATGCTCTGCACCAGGTAATTCTGACTTTGGCACCCCTAACGCTTCAGGAGCAGGAGAATGCAGAGAACTCTGTTCATCAAACACATCTTTGGTCACATCTCGTTTTTCAGCGTGGAAGGGAAGAGGAGACGTCACAACTTTTACTGGATAAAAGTTCACACAGGTTTAGTGTGAACCCAAACAGGCCAACAGCAGGTCCAGTGAGCTGCTTGTTTTCCCCGTGTTTTAACAACTACTGTTCCTAAGGAGGACACTCACTTATGTTTATGTTCCTCCACAGCATTCTGGGCAGTATTTCATTTTTATAAACACTGCTTTAATAAAGCTGCACACAACACCGGACTCAGAAAGCCCCTGCATTTTTTTTTCCCTCCCAAATAAATATTTCAAGAATTATCTAAGATTGAAACTATAGATATTTCAGAACAGATTAACAGAATTTTACTGCAAAAGGCTACAGTTCAGCCATTAACACTAAATTTATCAACACTTTCATAATTACACTTGCACTCTCAAACTGGCGTGGCTAGCAGAATTTAACACATTGAGGACTTGCAGTAAAACATAAAAATTAGCTCTTTTTTCGCATCCACTTGCCTCCAACAATTATGGCAGTGATGAGAAAAAGTTACTGACTATGAACTGTAGTGCAAAGGCAGCACAATTAACTACCCACACCCTTTTTATCTCTGCTGGAGACAAATAAAGACATAGTGATGTTACAAGCAACAGTAGCTTTAGCCAAAAAGTCATCAGCTAAAACTAACAAACGTCATCAAAACACCGTGTCACCACAATTCAAATCCGGTAATGAAATCAGCCATGTCCACACATCTTTTGTGTGAAACCTCTCCAAACTCAGGATGCTCTGAGTGCTTTGCTGTCCTGCTGGACTGAAGGGTGGCCCTGGTGCTGGGACTCCAAACTCTTACACTTGCACCGGACACACAGAAAACTAACAAAAACTTCAAGGCAGCACTCCAGCACACTTATGAAAACATTAACGAAAATATTAACTGGGGCTGTCATTGTGGTAGCAGAGTGAAGCATTACAGAAATAGTGGCGTTAAAACTGGAAGACTAAAGCACTGCTTAAGATTTCTTGATACTGCCACCTTACAGCACATACACTTGTTGTTCTGCTTGCTGTTGCAATAAAGCAATTTTACTGCTTTATTAACTCCTCCATTTCTACGGCAATTATCAAACAGCAGCCACAACGCTCTGTTGGAGGTCACTTGTGACACTCAGGCGCCGAACCCTCGGCACGGACAGAGCAGTGCTGGCGCAGTGCCAGTGACACAGGAAGGTCCCCAGCACTCCCGGTTAGCACCTGGTGCTGATGCCCAGGAGACGGCCGGGACCAGCACCCCCCGTGGGCACGGCCAGCACAGCCCCAGTGCCGGGGCTCAGGCAGAACCCCGCTCGGCCCGCGGGCAGCCCCATGACCTTACTTGTGGAGGCCACGGGAATGTTGGGGAAGTTGGTGGTGCTGGTGGTGCTGGCCTCGGCGGGGGCCAGCATGGCCGGGGCGCTGTAGGGCTCCGAGGAGGCCCTGTTGCTGGGCGGGTGCTGGATGGTCTGCACCGAGTGGCCCTCGGCCGACGACAGCGACGGCTGCCCCTCGTAGTCGTGCACGTACTCGTCCTTCACCAGCATGCTGGAGGGAGCTGCGGGGACAGCACGGGTCACACAGGTGGCACTGCCAGCCCTGCCACAGCAGCCCTTAAACCACCCCGACACGGCCAGAGCGCTCCCCAGGTCACAGCTGGACAAACAGCTGGGCTCAGCAGCAGCAGCCGCTCTGGGGCTCTGGGGTCTGCTCAAAGCTGCTGGTTTTGCTCAACGCCCTGGAACAAGCAGCTCAGCCCCACAGCACCAGGCTTCCACAGCCTTTTGCTCCCCAGTCCATCACTGGACACAGTTAATACAAGGAAAAAATGCGTTTTCCTCAAGCAGAGGAAAGGGATGTATGTTACGGCAGCAGCTAAGCCGATTTCTGGGATACAAGCAGGCACACACACACAGAGCTCCCATGGAAAATACAAATTTGTGAACAGGGCACATAAACTTCATGCATCCCTGGAGTAATCTTAGACAACTCCCATTCACACTGGCTAGAAAATCAAATTCCCATTCAAAGACCCCAGGAAACCACTCTATTCAGCAGTGCAGCCAGCAATTCAGAGTGCTCCACACACAGCCCTAGGGAATCACCACTGCCACTACCACCATTTATTCCTATATTCCCTAGTGACTCCTACATCACCTTACCTCCCATGCTTGCTCTTAAAGCAGACTAAAATATGTTAAAACCCGTTTCCTGAGGAAACAGGAGCAGGCCAGGAGCAGGACAAGGGAATGCTTATGATGTATTTAGCTGCTGGCATTAAATAATGAAATAATTTCATTAAATAATGGAAAATTCAGCTTTGATTCTGTACAGAAGGATCATTTTTCAGAAGACACAGGTAACAATGCAAATTAGCAGAGATGAGCCCACGGGTTACAGCTTGTCAAGTTAAGTTTGTTGGGATGTTTGGTGGGGTTTTTTCTAGCTCATTTTTGCTTGGATACTTTTAATAATGTGCTAAAATCACTGGATCACACAAATTTCTTTCTCCATGAATTTCCTCTGGGAGGAGAATAAAACAAGTTTTGCAATAAAGCAGTTACCAGCTGTACCATTCAGATTTCTGAATAATGTTCATGTGAGATTTCATGTCCAATTTCTCTCAAGCTTCAGGGAAAGCAAGACTATCAGACCCCTTCATCCAACTGCAGAATTAATTACAGAATTTCTATTCTTTTCTTCTTATCCTGCTTATGAAATCACATTTAGCACTCCCAATCCAATTAATCGGCATACCATACAGGTGCATGCAGTTTTGGGCATCATTTTTAATTAATCAGCAGCGCTCAGCAGTGAGATTTTTGGTTTTCTGCTGGGTTTCACAGGTGGGGACCAATGACAATGGGATGTAGCTGTGGGCTACGTCAGAGGCTGGAGCCTCTGCCCACAGGATTTTTGGTTTTCTGCTGGGTTTCACAGGTGGGGACCAATGACAGAGGGATGTAGCTGCGGGTTGGGCTGGAGCCTCTGCCCACAGGATTTACCCATACTTGCCTCTGAGGTGGCCCCGAGCTGGCTTTTGGGAGCCAGAGGGACAAAAGCATCTCTGCAGCCCTGGCAGCGAGGCAGAGGTGACCTGTGCCTGGCATGGAGGGTCTGGCACAGCTCGTGGAAAGGCAGCAGCAAACACGGCTACTCACCTGAACTCTGCAGTGTCAGTCCCGAGAGATCTTTAAAGAGAAGACAGAGAAAAGGGGTGCAGAGGAATGTATTCAGAGATCTCAGAACACATGTAAACATTCACCAGCCTTTAACAAATGCACTGCAGACTCCCCTCGTCAGACCCCTTCCATCACAAGACAAGCCTCTCTGCTCAGTCACTCCTAGGGTGCACTACAACTGCAAGAACTGTGTGCAAACCAAAAAGACTTAAACAGAACCCACAAACTCTCCCTTCGCATCTGGAACCAAGGTAAAAGAGTAACTGCACTAAGAAAGGCAAGAGCATACGAGGGTAATCTCTAATCAGATCACTAAAAGTTAATGTTTCTGACTCAGGCCTGCACTTTCTCCACCCAGTTCCACATTTGAGCCCCACTGTTCCACTCCAATTCAGGGGTGCACTCACCGATGCCGGGCGATACGACACGCTCATAATGGTACGGGTTTACACAGACACTGTCACATTTCAAGTCAAAAGCGTACTGACAATATTTAACATGCTTGAGTTCATTTTTGTGAAGATCAGGCCACCTCCAAAGACGGGCGTAAATCACGTGAGGGAATCCCTTGCGGCCAGCCACCTAAAAAGTCAGACACAAAAGCTGGTTGGGAAAGCAGCAAGGCCTTGCATTTCACACAGAAAGGGAAGGGGACAAACAGCACTACGCCCTCTCTCAATCATCAAAACGTATTTAAAAAAAAAAAAAAAGGTGGTGTACAGTTCCTGTACGGCTTACCCAAGTTCTGTGCCCGACAGAAACAAGTTTCTATCAGGGTTTTGCCACAGTTAAGTCAATGCTGTGATTATTTAGTAAAAAATACTGGATACAAAATGGCAGAAGCAGAACTTGTGCTTGGTCACCTTCCCCACTATGGATGGGAAGGAGCTTTGCCCCAGGAGAAGAGGAACAAGGTGCTGAGCTACACTGTCAGGAATTTACAAGCAGAATAATGCCAATCCATTTAAAAAAAAAAAATGCTTCCAGGATAGACAGAGAGCTACCCAGCCAACATGCCACCTGCCCTGGGACAAGGAGATGACAGCCCCAGCTGGACAGAGACTGAGTCCTGACGAAGCAAGGCTAATGTGTGTCCTCAGCACAGCCCGGGAGTGCCCCAGCCAGGAGCACAGTCCTGCTCACACTGCTGCCCAGCACCCAGATGACAAGTGACAAGTGACAGAGGCATCCAGGGACACACAGCAGAGCAGCCGGGTTTGCTGGGGGACCGTGCTCTGCACTGCCACACATGCACTCCTCAGGAGGGCTGATCAATGCCTCGGCTCCCTCTGCAGGGGACGGCACTGCTGCAGTGCCCAGAGCCCCAAACACGCCTGCAGCCAGGGCTGACAGGGGTCCCAGGGCTGCTGGGGGTGCTAGTGGTGCCAGAGGTACCAGTGGTGCCAGAGGTGCCAGGGCTGCCAGGGGTCCCAGGGCTGCCGGGTGTCCCGGCAGGGTGCTGGGGGTGCCAGTGGTCCCAGGGCTGCCAGGGGTCCCAGGGGTTTCAGGGGTGCTGGGGCTGCCAGGGATGCCAGGGGTGCCAGGGCTGCCACGGGTGCTCGGTGTCCCAGGGGTGCCAGAGCTGCTGGGGGTCCCAGGGGCTGCCGGGTGTCCCAGGGGTCCCAGGGGCGCCGGGGCTGCAAGGGGTCCCAGGGGTGCTCGGGGTCCCAGGGCTGCCAGGGGTGCCGGGTGTCCCAGGGGTCCCAGGGCTGCCAGAGGTGCCAGGGCTGCCGGGGCTGCCGGGTGTCCCAGGGGTGCTGGGGCACAGCCACCGTCCCCCATGGCTCCAGCAGCCCGTGCCACTCCCTGCTCCAGGAGGAAAGGTCCGTTTTGCACTGGTACTAACCTGAAGCCTCCCATCCAGCGTTCTCTGTATTGTAACACACTTGCTAGGGTGAGCTCCGTTTGTGGTTATAGCTGTAATCAAAGAATCCAATTCATCCTTTTTCTCCTTTAGCTTTTTAACTAAACTCTCAATGGCGCGTTTTGCAAAGGTTTCGCTCTCTCCACCTTGTCGATGGCACATCAAGCTGTGAACAATGCTCAGACAAGCATCATTACTTGTTGGCGTGTTAGTAATAGACATATTGTCCATTTGTCACAGCTTTTCCTTTCAGATCAAATGTCAGTTTTGGGGGCTGCTACGATTTTCAAGCTGATGAACGAGAGATGATCCAAGTTAAGTGTTAGATGTACTGTCCCTTGGTAAAACCTAGGAGGAAAAAATATCTACATTAGAATTGTTTTTAACAAATTGCAGATCATGTTTCTAAGGAAGTCTGTGGCTTTTTTTCTTCTTTTATTTTCAAGCTAAGTGCAGGATATTAAAAGCACATGAAAAAGCTGTATTGCTCGTCCCATGACAGCTAGAACATGCCTAAGGGGCTGCTTGCAATTTTAGATGTAGGATTGACTCTTCCCCTGGTAACAAATTTAAATAAAGGTTACAGTTCATACCCATGTACGCCTAGTATGTGCATATGGAAAGGCAGGGATCCTTAAATGAATCAGGAGAAGGAGAACAGTGGCAATGCCTTCCTCGGTTTTACAGGGGCAGGGTGAAACCCAGTGAAAGCACTGACTGGGAATGCAGATTTAAACAAGCCCTGAGCAGGGAGGAAGCTTGAAGGCACAGCAGAATCGCCTGTCCTGCCCACGGCTCAGCTGTCCTCCCTCCTCAGACCTGCTCTGCTTCTCTTTGCCAACCAGAAAGGAAAGAATTGTACCTGGCCGTTCCCTTAATGCACGCTTGGTTCACGTAACCCAGGATCACGTGTATCTCTAGACATGAAAACCCCAGCCCTGTCTTTTCTGGACAAACCAACCAGAGCTGCTCACAAAAAGCCCTTCCCACTTGTCCTGCACAGAGAAGGAGCCCGATGCTGCCAAAAAGCTGCTCTGGTTCTTCAGGCAACTCTGGCTTCACACAATCACCAACTGAGACGTTTCCACGGGCTCTGACTTCCTTAAAACGCTGGCAACAAATACACAGAAGTGATTTTACCACGTTTTCTGAGTAACCTTAAAATACAAGCCTTTCTGAAAGCTACCGCGTCATTCCCAACCATGTAAATAAAATATATCTGATTTCGAAAGTTCAGGGAAAAACAAGCCTGTCACTTTATCTGAGGAGGAACACATCCAGTCAGAGACCTGTTACTGCACTGGAATTTTCCATGTTATTAGAGGCACTGAAGTAGCAGATATTTATTGGAAACAAATGTGTTGCACAAAAATAAGAGTGGGATGTTACTTTAGAAAGTTATGGCATCACACAGCGTGAACACATGGCTTCCCTCCTTGTGAAATGAATGCTGTTGGGCAAATCCAGCACAATCTTAAAAGGAAACAAACTCTTCCTTATTTGATCTTTTCTACAGTCTTAACTGGAATACATCATGCTTTAACTGCATACATCATGGTACATTTGAAAAAATACACGGTGCAAACCCTTCCCCCTCCCTCCCACATTCAAGCCTTTTCTTCTTTTGTACGGATGCTTCTGCACTTAATTTTTCCCAAAGGAAAACAATTACCTCTGAATTTGAGTAGGATCACGGATTTTACCTAGCTATTAAAATTTCTCCCCCTGTGCTGGGCTTTTTTTTTTTTTTTTTGTGCTTCAATTCAATAAGCCCCTTTCAAAAGTCAAGCTTAAACTGCCAGTCATTCTCTATGGCAACTCACACTAATCTGTAAAAGCCTGCCAGCTAAAACAGAATAGAACATCATTTTCCTTAAATGCAGAACACCATCCCAGATAGATACGCATAAGTAATCGCAAATAAATGTCCTGATAAAGCTATTAGCTAAAGCAGCTTTAAATAAAGAGATGATTAAAATTAGACACGCAGCTTTATCTCCTACAACCATAAAACCATGAATGAGAACTTTGTTTGCTGACTTTCAGAAGCCTCAGATCAAGCAAGTAAGACCTTATTTGAGCGGAATGATCTTCAGAAATGTTGAGTCACCCCTCAGAGCTGCCCCGGAGCTCAGTGGGAACTTCTGACTGCTCAGCACTTCTGAAAGCCGGGCCACTCGTTGGGGATTTTGGGTGCTGGTGCCTGACCGGGGGCGACTGAGGAGCGCTGGACAGGAATTGTGCAGTGGGAATTGTGCAGCGCCGGAGCAGAGAGGGTGAGGGCAGCGGGCACCGCTGCTGGCAAAGGCGGGGACACTTCTCTCCAGAAGCACCAGCGTGTGCTCTGCAGGCAGGCCGAGCTTCCACACTGCAGCTTCTCGCAGAATAGCTCGAGGAGCCCATCCCTGGCTCGGTCACACACTGGAGAGGGGTCCCGGCAGCACACAGAAAGGGGACGAGCTAACGTGAAGTGTTTCACAGAGTTACACAAAGTACCTGCTTACACTCGGACCCAATGGTTTTAAAGCTCTTTTCCAGCCCTAACAAAATAAAAGTCACTTGTTTCACTTACTAAGAAGCAGCGAGTAAATTACAAAACAAGCAGACAACAACTGCTGCTCCAGGTAAGGAAAGCAGAACCTCCGAGGGGGAGGTAAATCCGAGACACAAAAGAAGTTTAGATTGCCAGGTGATTAAAATGGCCTGTGAGGATGCAGAGACCCGATAACAACTGCTAACTGCGGCTGTTCCCTGCCTGCAGACAGAGCAAACACCCTCACTCCTGCACGCCCCTCGCTGAAGCGGTGAAATGCAGGCCGTGCAGTAAAATGCAAAACACGAAGCAGCTGTCTAAAATTGAAAATACAACACGGGTGCCACACGCCTCACTGTAACGCCTCCGGATAATCCTGCCAGCAATGGTTACCTGAACGGAACACAGATGGATCCCGAAAGGCGAGCTGCTCTCCCAGCACGCTGCCCTGCAGACCCGAAATCAAACCCGGCTGATTTACCTGCGGGGCAGAGGGAGCCCTGCTGAGCTGCAGGGCGGCTGCCCTCACTCCACTTATACTTGTCTGAGGGGCAGGAATGCAAAACAAGCCCCACACTGACCCAGACTGTGCCGCTGTTTTTGGATCAGCTGGGACACGCTCTCTCCAAACAGCCACTATCTCTCTGCTGTGACCAGATAACAGAGACAAGGTTCCACACTCAGCATCCTCAGCTCCAGGAGGGCATTCCCTTCTGGGGAAGCAGGGTGTCCCTGATCAACCAGAGAACACCAGGGAACAGGCGACGTACCAAGACCAGATGAGGGGACAAACAGCACGTTTATGGGACAGAAATTTAACGTTCCAGCCCGTGAGCCAGCATCTCCTCAGCTGCACCAGCAAGGCAGCGTTACGGGCTAGCACAGCCCAAGAGCAAGAGCTTTTACGTGCCAAAGAAACACGGGTAAGAAAAACACGGCTTCCAAACATTCCCAGCAACTCTTCAGGCAGCAAATTAAGTATTTAAGAGATAGGATCACTTGGAAGGCCTCGCTTGAGGCCCAGGGTTGCTGAGGTAGGTTTCAGTCCCACGTTCTTCTGCAAAACAACAGGCAGGCAGACAGACAGACAGAGGCAGACACACACACAGAGAGCCTGAAGAAGGTACAAGGGTTTAGAAACAGAAAAAAGTCTTTCTGATTTTCGCGGTTAGGAAAAAAAACTCACGTGGATTTCACTTCCTTGCCTTTATGGAGGTGTTACTACAGCTGTGAAGAGGCTCCTGTGAGGCATAAAGGGGCTGCTAAAAATCCCCAAAACCTGACTAAACCCCAGTCAAAGTGCTCTAGTCATTCAGCCAGGCAAATTTTTAAACTTAGCCGAAAAATCCCTTCACCCAAACAACTCCCACTTTCAATGCTGCGATCTGGCTGAGATTTGCTCTGAAGCTACAAACCCAGGTCCTCAAAAAACACTCACATCCTTTCCTACATGTTAAAAACAACCTTAAAGGAATACTTTTCCCACTCAGAAACGGTTTATCTTCCCCCTCGGCCCCCACAGAAGCCACACTTTGCAATCTGGGGACCCCAAGGCAGGAAGGAGCAGCCAAAGCGGGGCTGGGATGGAGCTGGAGCCAGGGACAGAGCCCAGAGGAACACGATCCGGGCAGCAGCAGTGCCACAGCCCGGGCAGTGACACCGGGCACGCACAGTGGGGTCCCGGCCAGGTGCGGGGATCGGGTTCACCAACAAACCCGGCCCAAAACCGCGGCAGCACCAGCGCCACCGGGTCAGCCCTTCAAGGGACAGGCAGGGGGCCCACGCCCCTCCATGCCTCGTGTTTCATTCCTTCGCTTCCCACAGCAAACCAGGGATTTCCCCAACTGAGACCTCTTGGGAGACTTCACCGTACAGAGGGAAAATTAGGTGAGAAGTAGTGTGACCCGGAGGGATCAGGTAACACTTCCCTCGTAAGAGCTAAGATGCTGAATGCTGCGCTTAAGAGAAAAATTTAAAGTTAAAATATATAGCACAGCCTTGGCATAACTGGAAAAATTGCTCCTGCAGGCGCCAGGGCTGCAGTGACCCTGTGGAAAGGTTTGGTGGAGAGAGGGGAGCAGCCCCGGGATCAGCTCAGAAGAGCAGTTCCAGACCCACACGGTGCTGCAGAGGTGCTGGTGGGGAAGGCTGATGAGCACACAGGGAACGCACAGCACACTCTTGGAGAGCAGAATCCAAGGTGGATTTGTGACTGTGCACACAAGGAGCCCGCGTGCACCCTTGTGACGGAAATCCAAGCGGTCTGTGAAGCTAAAAGCAAAGAAAAAAGGGTTTTACACATCCTACCGTGGCACGCCTGGGGCTCAGGAAGCCTTTGAGCAGCGAGGCAGAGAGGGAACCGCCATCCTTCTGCACAAACTGCCCAGAAGACAGCGCAGTGTCACCTCAGAGCCTTCAACGTGACCACGGGCACAGGACCCCTGCCGTGTCCCACACAACGCCTGCAGCAGCTTGCCAGGGCGCTCTCTGGCACAGCCAAACCCACAGCCCAAGCACCCCCAGCAAATCCGTGCAGGGGCTGCTGCCACGGCAGGGCTGGGCAGTGTCACAGGTGTGACACAAGCCCGCGTGTCCCATGGCACTCACGCTGCGCTCCTGCCCACACGACAAAGCCTGGCACAGCCTGGGCACTGTCACCAGGCTGCAGAGGGCCTGAGCCACTCGGCACACCTGCAGGCACAACCCCTGCCAGTGTCTCCAAAACAACCACTTCCCAGAGAAAAACGGAAATAAAGTCACGTGTGCCGTAACAAAGTGACAAGGACAGACAGATCGAGGCTTGTGGTGCCACATGGTGCCAGAGGGAAGGATGAGGGGGATGCAGTTCTGGGCAGTCTGGCTCCGGGGTGAGCAGGGAAACGAACCAATGCAAAACACACCTGAGAGAACAGAACTGTATTGCCAAGGTGCAACCACAAAAGCAATTTTTGGGAGAGTATAGTAAGAAAAAACAAGAATTGCTTGCTTAAAGCTGCCACTGATGCTCTGGGAGCGTGATTCTTGAGTTACAGCCACCCCAGACAGATTTCCAGCATTCTGAGAGCAGGCAGGAACGCGACACTAACGAACTGGCTAATTAGAACAGCGTGCAAATTGACGTCTTGCTAGAACATTTCACACCACTGAAGGACGAGAAAGGCTCCTGCATCAGCTGCTGCCTCCCAAATTAGACAAACACAAAGATGTCAGGAAAGCAGCGTACACACTTGATGGCTTTTAACCACCAAAACATTACTATGGAGTTTTGCTGTTTAATAATGCAAGGGCAGAAGTTTTATGACAAACACGACAGAGGAAAAATCCATAAACCAATAAAACAAAAAGCAGCTCGTGATTTGACGAAGATATGAATAAGTGATTAAACAGCAGATACTCCAGCAGCACACTGGACTATTACCTACTTGCCCCACGGGTGAGCAGCAGCAAAATGTTTGCAGACAGGAGAACAATTAGCAGTAAAGAGCAGGGGAGAGAGCACTGAGAAGGCACCAGGCTCCCACTGCTCCGTGCAGCAACAGCTAACATTGCCCAGAACACTATTTTTGTGCCTGCATCTGAATCATCAGTATCAATTCTCCTCATCTCACTGGCAGCAGCTACCGAAATTTAAGACACACGGCAGCATAAAAGGAACTGGAGAGGAGCTTGAAGAAAACTCTGAGCGGCAACAGTTTTGCCTTGACATAGATTCACGTTTGAGGAGCCGGAGCAGCCATTTCTCCGTGGGAGAGGCTGGTGTGGAGCGAGCCGGGAGCAGCTCCGAGCTCTCTACTCCTCGCTGTGCACCCAGCTGTGTGCAGCAGCCCTTCCCAAGGTGCAGGGCTCCAACTCTTGCTCGAGGAGCTGACACCATGGTAACCCCACTCCGAACCCACCTTCCCCACCAGGGAGAAGCTAACCCTGCTCTAATGATGTCACTGTACGGATGTCTTAAACCCCACAAAGTTTAACTTTACGCGTTTCTCTCCTCTTCCTGGTTTTCGTTTTTTTTGAGAAAGCACACAGCTGAAAAACAGCTCCTCCTTTCAGAACAAGCTTCTGTGTGGTCAGAGCAGGAAGATGTGCACACCGCAGCACAGGAGCTCCTCTGCCACTGGGAGCCACACATCTCAGCCCGGGGGCAGCCCCTGTGTCCCTCCCGGGTCACCGACACCGGGTCTCAGCTGTATTCTCCCGGGGGAGCAGGAGATGCAAACCCGGGAGAGGCCGGGTATCGGGAGCAGAGGTGGTGGAATTCCTCCTCGTGGAATGACAGAGCAAACCCGATCCCGCAGGATCCTGCAGGGCCCCCTCCTCCGGGGAGGCCTCTGTCCCACAGGGATCTGTCACAACCTCAGACAGCCAGCAGCGGAAGGGAGAGTGGAGCCCTGTGATCCCCACGCCCCAGCAAGAGGTGTGCTCGATAACATCTGCTCTCCGTAGTTATTTGCACAGGGATGGTGCCCTCTGCGTTTGTTAGAGCTTAACAAAAAAACCACCTCTGGGCACTGCAGGCATGGAAAATTCCAGCCCCGACCAAAAGTACAATTTTTCAGTAGGTCAACAAGAGAAACAGAGCCCTCAAATCCCTGCAGGACGTTAACAGCAGCTCCTCACCAGGAGCTGCTCTCAGCACCTTTGTTCTCACCAAGTCAGTCGATTCCTCTCAAGGCTCACATCCCCATTGTGCCAGCCCGGCCTGAATGCATTATGTAAAGAGCTATCTGCTTAAAAACGGAATTCTAATCAGCGTGAGGCACCCGGTGCTGCTTCTCCCCGGGCCTCAGCTCTTTGAAATAAAGTTCCTGAATCAATATTAAACATGCGTGCTTATGCAACAAGCAAATCCAGAGAGGTTGGTGAATGCGGAGTGGGAAGAAACTCCTGGCAGTCACAGGGTGAGGGCAGGGCCGGCAGGACAAGCTGCCGCTGCACGGTGTCGCTGGGCCATGGGGGGACAGGTCCGGCTGACAGGGCTGGGCCCAGACCCGCAGCTCAGGAGTCCCGCGGCTCGGCAGGGACAGGAGCCCCGAGCCGCCCGCCGGCAGCGGGCTCCAGCCGAGACACAGAGCTGCCGGGTGCCGGGGAGAGGGCACGGTCCTGCCCGCTGTCCGCAGCACTCCGTCCGGGCTCCGGGAACACACCCAGCCTGTGGCTGGATCGCCCCATCCGCCGACCTCCGAGCGCCACGGGCCACCGAGCCCACGGGCCACCGAGCCCAGGGGCCACCGAGCCCAGGGGCCACCGAGCTGCCCCGCACTCACCCGCGGGGCCGGGCCGGGAGCGCAGCGAAGGCGAGCGATCTGTAACCAGCCCCGCTCCGTGCACCCCGAACCCGCCAACACCACCGCTCCCCGTGTCCCAGGGAAGGCGGCGGATGCCAAAGGACTAAAGAGCCCCCACAGAACCACTCGGGGGACTCTTCCAGCCCGCGGGAGGGAGTGTGGGCAGCGGGGGAGTGTCTGGCCGGGGGCAGGACGGCTGCCCAGTGTTTAAAACGTAAGACTAAAAACTTTGGGAGT
>VXAX01001160.1:0-13211 GCA_013399835.1 Leptocoma aspasia | reverse complement strand
TAAATAAATTTATATATAGAAATCTTATTTACAAATAAATATATGAAAAAGTATTTTATTTCTGTATGTTATTTCACTTTTTTTCCTGTATATTGTTATTTACACTTTTATTGTATATCAAAGTGATGTAGCTAGAGTATCTGGAAAGGCTGATGTAATTCCTTAGACATTCATACATTTTTGCAAGTTAGTTCTGTAACTGTTTTGTAGAGTTGGGCATGGTAAAATTTCATTGTAAAGAATCTTTTCCCACCCTTAGCTTAAGGCTCTTTCCTAGTGTGCTGTGGTACAGAAATGGGAAACCCCTGGTTTGCTTCCATTTGTCACTGAATTCATATAAGAAATCCCCAAAACAATGAACAAGGAATAAGTGCTTGCCAGTTTTTATTCTGATCCAATCTACTTTGAATTCCTGCCCAAATACTGATGCAGTGGAGAGTCAGTTCCATCAGCTGTGCAAGGAATTTACAGCTCTGAAGGGCACCTGTTGTACTCTCTCCGTTCCCTCTGCCTTTGTGGGAAAAAGTTGTTGATCTTTGACAGTTTTTTCATGGAAAACTGTACAGCTGGGAAGATCAATCTTTCTTGCCAGCTATTTACTTTCTACGTCTTTGTGCTGCATAGAGTTGAATTGTTTAGCTTAATGACTCAAGTGCTTTTGCTTGGTTTAATTTTACTCGGGTTTTTTGGGGGGGAGGCAGGGCTGTCCTTGTTGGGCTTCTGTTTTGTTTTGTTTGAAGGTTGTTTGTTGGCTTTGGTGATGATACCTCTGTGGAACAGTCCACTTCAAAACAACATGTTTAAAGCCATGAAAAATATTTTTTAAAAAGATCCTGAAACAAATATGTCATGTCATGTTTAAAGCCAAATAAGTATCCATCCGTGGAATCTACAGTGTCTGCTTTGTAAACACAGTGTCAGGGTGGATAAACTGGCAAAGAACTGTTGTTTCCTTAGAGCACAGAGAATTATACCAGTGAAGGTTCATTTATGTCTTTGATGAAACCAGCGGACTATTGCCTGCATCCCACAGCTGGTATTCTGAAGAAGGGAGATGAGGAAGACCTTATCAGTAGATAGGACTTGATAAGCCATAAGCAAACTGCATGTAATCAGCTCCCAGGAACATTCCAGTCACTTAGTGCCCCTAATCAGGGTTTATGGTTCAGGGAGATGAGTGTGAAGGTTACTAAAGCCATTGTGAAATAAAGAGAAATGGAGATAGTTAAAGCAGATTTGTAGTAATTTGTGATATGTGGTTTTGCAATTAACTTGTGCTGTTTTCTGTTTATGAACACAAAACCCACACTGACTCTTTAATATTGATTGGCACACAGCAAATTGAATCTATTTACCTAATCTTCTTAATAGTTTCTGCATTAAATGGGGGGCAAGACAGCTGAATATAAGAAGGTAAATCAAAGCAGCTGTCTGCTTCCATTTGTGACATAATAGAATTCTAGACTGCAAGGGGTGTTTCACTGCAGGACAACTTATTCCATAAGGCAACCTAAAGAGACACTGTGAGAGAAAATCTCTTGTTCATTAGAAAACAGCTTTAAAAATACTGCCATAAAAATCCCTGAAAATCACTGGTTGGAGTAAGATGAATTAAGATTTACATCATAGTTAAGTCTCATTAAGTTTCATTATGTTTTTTATGTTCTTACTGAAGATTTATAAGAGCCATTAACTTACATGTTGCAATTCTATGAAGATGCATCCTTCTGAAAAGAAAAATGGTTATTTTTTGGGTCGGCTTAATGCCAATTTATATGTGGCACAAATTCAAGGCTTTTATAATTCTTTGTGCTTTAATCATGTCCCAGGTTCTATTCCTTACTGTACAGTTAAGCTGATAAAATTGTTCTTAAGATGTTTCTAGCTAAGATACTTTTAGCAGATTAAAATGAATAAGCAGGATGAACATCTGTTTAAGTGTACAAAGAACCCTGTATTCAGCAGGCATCTCCTGCAGCCACCTTGGAAGATTTCTGCTCAGTGAATTTTAACGAATCCTAGTTACAGATGATACCTGTTAGCATCATTGTATAGTTATTTATAATAAGGTCATTATCTGCAGGAGTTCTCCTACATCTAGATGCATCAGAGAAAAAGGAAAAAAACATATGTGGCCTTGAACTCTGGTTGCTCCAAATTAGGAAAAGCACTTGAATATTCTGGGAAATGCATCAATAAAAAGAGAAACCTATAAAGTAAAACTTTGGTTATTATAGGATCATCTGTGCCAATGATTGGAACCAAGGCATGTCCCAAAACCACATTTGGGGTACAGATTTTTCCCTTGAGGATGCCCAAGCATTTTCAGAATGCCTTGGGAACACAGGGATTTTTGAACTCTAGAATTTCAGGATTGACTTAAGGAAGATTTACTGAGGTTTTTTTTTTTTTTTTTTTGTGAAGAAAATGTTTGGTTTTTTTGCTTGGTGATGCAATAACTGCAGTTCAGATTATTCACAAATTATATAATGTATTTTTCTCTGTCTTCTAGAAGACAGCCTGTTGCTTTCCACTTTCTAACCAGTGACCTGAGGTTTTGTTTTTTTCACATGTAATAATTGAGATAAGTGGCTTTTTTTTTTTTTTTTTTTTTGCTTCACATAATTCCTAATGGAAAGCGCATGTGTTATTTGTGTTTGGGAAATGGTAATACTTCCCAGAAACAGAGATTTGCTTTTTCTGGAAGTTACTAGAAATCATTTGAGTGCTCATGTGCAGCAGCCTCTTGTACCTCCTGTACCTGGAGTATCCCATTTTTCAAAGTTGGTCAAGTGGGTCTCATCCATTATTACCAACGACAATACAATCTGTTTGGAAAGATCTCAGAAAATCTTCTATGAAAATTCATCCCCATTTCTTCTGAAAATTATACTACCACAATCTGTTTATGTAGGATAGAAGATCAGAAAATTTGACAACTAAACCTGATCAGTAATATTTCATTTAGAAACTGAAGCCAAAAACTGGGTTCAAGGAGTGGTTCCTCAGAACTGAGACAGCTGCAATAACATCTTTTGGGTTGATGTTGTTTGTGACTTGCATCTCAGAGCAGACATGAAGAAGGTCAGGATGCCCTTTGTGCTCAGTAAGAGTGTAGAGCTGTACAAGAGAGTACTGACTTTATATCTGGAGAAGGAATATTTCGAGAGAAGAATGATAGAAAAAAGTTTCTTCCTGTACTGCTTCTCTTTCTTTTTCCAGCTGATCAGTCTCAGGAACTTTAGGGAGGTTATTTTGAGTATGAATGAGAGATCTATTAGTACCTGGGCTGAGCAGCAGTGCCCTGCTGCACAAGGGGCACCTGCAATCTGCACTGGCACTCCTGGAGGAGCTGAGCAGCCGTGCAGGGGTCAGCAAAAGCTGATGGTGTGGCTGGGCAATGGCTCTGTGCTCACACCCACACCCCCTGGCATCTCTGCTGGCACTGAGAACCAGCCCAGCTCCAAAGTATCCTGGCTAAGTCAGTCTGCGCTCTCCTAAGGTCCTGCAGCTATGGGAGAAAGACTGAGGAACAAAGAAGTGACCAAACATTAAATTTAGAAATGATATATGGAGGCTTTTACATAGAAAGAATCTCTGTGCCTTCTGCTGATTCTGCTTAATTCTGGGAGAGGAGGAGGCTTCTGGATAGTGTTAGATTTACTGTTAAATTCCTTTTCTGAGGCTTTCAAGGAGGACATGGTACATGCTTCCCTGAGCAGGCTGCAGAAGGGAAGGGAGTGTTTTCTATGCTTTTAAAATTCACTCAACCACTTTCAATTCTGAAGTTTTCTATTCTGGCTGCTTTTAGGTTATTGGCACAGTATTACCTGGCTGATTTGCTGCTGCTTGGAAAAGGTGTAGGTCTCTTTCAAACCACCAAGAAGCGGTTGAAGCAATTACTTCTATACCTGGCTTTGTGATGCTCTCTGGTCAGAATGGAGGTGTGAGATCGAGGAAATTGATGCTAGGGGAGCAGGGGATTTTAATGCACTCAAGTTAAGCAGATGAATAGTTGTCTCTGAAAAAGCTGACCCATGCCCAGAACATTATGCAGTATAAAAAGATCATCCTACTCAGCAGGTTTTCCAGTTACTTAGAGAAGACCTCCTCCCTGCTCCATGTGAGTGAAGACTAACACAACCCCTTTTACTCTCTCGAGGCCAATCAGTCTGTCTAAAATCACTCACTTTTCTCTTGAAACTGCTTTCAGAAATTGTGTAAGGGGAGAGGACACACTAAGAGCAGCAGTAGGAAAAAATACGTATTTTTTTAAAAGATGCATTTACAAATGTAAATGAAACCATTTTGGAGAAGTTGATCAAAATTGACCTTTTCATCAAAAATGGGACCTTAACTTTATTTAGTTTCTTTAGATTTAAGGTTCTTTCTTACTGTATATCACAGTGACCTTTTATATTTATTCACTTTAAAATACATGTATTCATACATGTATAACTTACACCTCACTTGTTCTGGAGGGTCTAGTTGTCTTATGGTCATGGGATTAAGCAAACATTTTTCAGAAGTGTATGTAATTTATCTTTTAACAGAATGAAAATTTGTAATGTTTTGGGAATCTAGAAAAATATTTTTTACTTTGTGAATTATTTAATCTCTTGGCTACAAGTGTCCTGTAAACCACACTTCTAAAATGTATTTCTTTTGTTCATGTGATAGAAAAAAGCGACAAAGGAGCCGGCACTTGTATAAACTGGAAAATATTTGAAATAATGCATGAAAAATACAGCTCTCCTGTCACTGCTCTTCTGCTAAAGCATAATTAGTTTATTCTGACTACTAATTTATTCTACATGGTGGCAAAAACCTTCAGACTGAACTGAACAATACCTGAGCTGCTTTGCTGTGGAGGTTCTATTCCTGCAGAATATATTTATTTAAGTGGTACCCTGCCTTTGGTGTGTTCCTCAAATAACAGCACACTGTAACTGCAGCTGAGGTAGGCTTGACATGTGAAGTACCTGAGGGCCACTTGAGGATATGTTGGTAGCACACACCACTGCAGGTATCATGCAATAGTGCTTTGCTCCGTCTGGGAATAGCTTTGCTCCTCGGGAGGTGCCTGACATGGCTGTTACAGCACAGGGTATTTATCCATTCACTGCAATGTACAGGATAATTGGAGGCAAAATTAACATGTCAGCTTCAACCAGCATGGACATTCTTTTATTCCAGAAGGGTGCAGAACTTCTCAAGTGTAAATAAATACCTGCTGGTGTTTAAGGTTACCAAGACTTCTATATTTGCTGCTCCCTGAATTTAAAGGCATAATTTTGCACAATTTTCTTTGAGAGTGGAGGTAATTTAGCTTTCAGAACTTTAGTTCCTTCTGAATTTCGCTTGGCCTCTTTTCTGACCTAGGAAAAAATTGCAGTTGATCTGAAAAATGCTGAAGTATTTTCTCAGAAGTTCCAAAGAGATAAGTACATCCAAAAAGACAATTATTTCCCTTTTTTGTGATGCTGTTTTTTCCCCACTAATCTTGAAGAACTTGGTGCACTACATCTCTCCAAGCCCCATCCATGACTGACTACATGCCAATAACTCCCTGCAGCTGATTAGCCTGGATAACCATTTTGTATTTGCACTTTGCAATGTATGCAAAAAGCTGACAGGAGCACACAGAATACCCCCACACCCATGAGATAGGTGTTATCAAGACAAACTAACTAAACTTTTTTTTTCCTGTTGGCTGAAAACAAACATATGTAAGGTGAGTGGGAAGGGAGTGGTGTGGGGAAGGAGAGGGATTTTATGTAGGTCAGTTTTAGACCAGGGAATCCAGTTTCTTTACACTCTTCTGTGGATGAGGATGATGATGGCAGACACTACTTCAGGAAAGTATAATCTGAATCTTACCAGGAGGATCCTGTCTCTTTATCCACTGATATGTTTAAAACATATGTCTATTAATATACTTGGATTAAAGTTGGGCTTTGCTAATACTGCCATGCTGCTCCTTCCATTTTAGGAAGACTAAATAGCACCCTATGGTGTTAGATGAAATTAAAAAAAAAGCTTAGACATATAGACGAAATGTATGGGGCTGCTTACCTTTTTGAATAGTCTGGATCTCATTGTCAGGGTGTGATACAATTTGTGCAGAAAAAGAGGAAGAAGTTATTTTCACTTTTTTTTTTTCCTGGCTAAGAAATGCTTTTCTGGTGGTTTATAAACATGCTTTGTCTTCAGTCATAACTAAGTATCCAGAACCTATATAGTCCTGTTTGTGCAGCCAAATCCAAATCAGCACTCTATGAAATAATTTTCTCTATATGTCTGGATTAAAATTATCCTGTCTCACAGAGGTACTCCCTGTAGAGAGCTGCACTGTGTGTACTACTGTGTGCAGCATCTTCATGGGACTGTACCACCGAGTATATAGGCAAAAGAAGATTTAAATTATAGCAACTTTTAATTAGAACTTGAATATAGTTACTTTTGAATATACAATCATTAAAATTACTTTCATCAACTGAAATGTCAATATTCATGTAAGTATTAAAAGTTACTCATCCTTATTCTCCATAAAAACTTTAAATGAGACAGCAGGCATTCTTTGGCAAGGCATGGGATAAGTTTGTGTGTTTGGTACTTGGATCTTTCTTCCCCAAAGTTGCTGACCTTGACTTTTGAGAGCTTTTCAAAATGAGCCATACTCATAAGCCCCAGAATTTAGTCTTGTCTTCATCGATGGGGTGTCTGTTATCTATGCTGTAAATTGAACCCAGTCAAACACACAGCTGTGTCCTGAGCTGGTTACAGTTTATTTAAGTGTTTTAGTATACATGGGAAATAATTCCACCTGTACTACAATAGTCAACTGTGTAGCAGGGAATAACAATGTTCTAATCAGCTTCCTGGGTTAATTATAACCTTGGCAATCATGAAACTCAAGGCAGAATGGGGGAATGGGGCATGACTGGGATTGTTAATTGGACATAGAGGTTTTTCTTCCAGAGGGTGGTTTGACACCACCTTCTGTGGTCACTTCAGAGACTCCTGTGTAGCTGTCAGATGGTGCCACCTTTTTGGGACAGCCCTCCTGTACTTGTGTAACTCCCTCAGCCATGTCTCCTAAGGAACTGCTGCGTTCTTAACAGGTGTCAGAAGTAGACTTGTCCCCACAACAGGGCTCTCAGCACTTAAGCACAAATGTTTCTCTACTTTGGGAAGCCTTGGTCTCTATTAAGAGAACTGGAATTGAGGATTTCTAGGGCTATTTATATGTAATATCCCACATTACATCACTGTGTTCTGCTGTTATTGGTGTCACTGGTGCTCTCTGTCCCTCTCCTGCAAGCCTGCCTTCAAATATAATTCCTGTCCTGTCCCTTTCACTTTTCTCACTGCCAGTAAAAGAGCCTGGGCTCTGAACATAAACATTTCCCTGTCTGAGCATTAGAAACAGCTGAACAGGCTGCCTGCTTTTGTTCAGCTGAGTGTGAAGAGCAGTGCCTTCTGTTGGTATTGCTGTGTACAGGGCCAGACTTAGTCTTTGGCTAGAGCTGCTAAAGTCATCAGTCCATCAAAACCAGGAATTACATGCAGAGTGAGCAGGTGTGTGTTGTGGTGGTAATCACAGTGATCTTTATCTCCTAGCTGACACTCAGTGACCTATGGAAATTCACTACCAAAATAACTTGCAGTTCTGTGAATACCTTTAGTCTGTTCTATATTTTTCTTGGCTATAAGCTCCATGGCCTGTTTGACAGTGCTGTTGCACAGCATGGAACATTTTTTTTTTTTCCATGGGTGTAACACTGGCTGGTGGATGGGGTAGTGAAAAAGGAATACAAAAGGAAGTTTCAACAGCCCTGTGTACAGATCATTTGGTGGAAAAAAATCCCTTTCTGTCAAGCACAGAGTTCTGCATACAGGGGGTAATAAATTAATTTTATCATTAATTTGATTATAATAAATTGCAGGACTTAGCCATAAGAATTGGTTTTGGTGACTTGCAAACTAACAAAGTGAAGTAATTTATTCCCTTTACTCCAGATTAACACATTATCTTGCATGTAGCAGCTTGTTTCTAATTCTTCAAGGATTACTCCAGTTTCTCCAGAGAGGTGCTGATGAGTAGCAGTGAAGGCAGCTTGGGCAGTTTGCCTCCCACACCAGTGCAGCAGCTGTGACCCTGGAGCACGCAGGAGTCACTGCCTGCTCCACCCAGACTGACACCTCTGATGAGTTGGGCTGGGTCTGGGGAGTGAGGGCTTCTTACAGCTCTGACTTCTCTTTCTGTCCTCCCCCTGTCTGGAAGTTCATTGACAGGAGGTCCAGCAATATCAGCCACAAACCTGACTACGGAAACTTGGCAGGAGAAAGTCCCCAAGCCCAAGTTTCCATAGTGGGTTGCAAACTCCGAGAGATTTTCTGTGAGCCAACCCTGGCTGCTGCACAAGCAAATGCAGCTGTGGTTTGTCATCTTCCTCCAGATTTGCCTTTGATACTAAACAGACTGAAGACAAAAAATAACATGCAGACATATTGCAGTGAAGCAGAAGTCTAAACTTCTGCTATGGAAGTGTAACAGTTATGACAGGGAAACTAAACATGAGTTTAGAGCACATGAAGCCAAATACTTCTCTAAGATGCTGCAGCTGTGCAGACAGTGGCACAGTTAAGGAGAACTTAATTCTTTCAGTGGACTTTGAAATTACTGTTAAGGCCGGTTTGGGAATGAGAGAGTACTGGAAATCCAGCTCTTGCCTCCTTAAGCACAGGCAGACAACTGTTAAAGACCTTTCTTTTCGAAAACAGGTCTTTCTTTATCCACTACTAGTCTTTTTTTCCATAAAGTGGAAAGCTCTGCTTTGCTTTGCAAACCATCATCAAGTTGTATCTCTACTGTGTAGTAACTAGCATGTCCCCTCCTGCTTAAATTCCTCCCACAGTGGCCACAGATCTATAAAACATAAGAAATGCTCAGTGTTCCATAAATTCATTATTTCCTCCTCACACTCAGCTTTGATGGATGCTGCATGTAACTCACTCAAGGAAGAGTCGGTATCAGTGTGCATTAGTCAAATGAATTTCACCTTTTGTTTTCCAGGGGTTAAAAACAAAGCATTTTCTGTTGAAATGTGACACAAACCAGTGTTTGTGTTATGGTTATCTCCCTTTGCACAGCCTAGAGCTGAACATGCTAATGGTTAAATTTATAAAATGTAGCTGTAACTGCAGTAAGGGGTAGTGGAAAGCAATTTTCCTGATAGTCTGTGCTCTTAGCCCAGATTAATGGCTAACCAAATATACTGCTTACCCTTCTCTTTTTTGCTCCACAATTGCTCCACAATTTCTGTCTCGAGCTGGGAGCTTGCAGCACTCACTCAGTCCCACATTTGGAGGTAGATGTGATTTAGCAGCCTCTTGGTGAAGAGCATCTTATTAGCTGGAGATTTGGATAGTAAATAGGTTGGGGAAGGAGAGTGCACTGCAGAATTTTCTTTCCATTCTTTAAGGACATTTTGTATATGCAAAGCAACAGAATGCTTGACAATTTGCAAAAGAAATGTGAAGGGCTACCAGGAGAGGAACAAAAAGAGAAGGTAAACAGAAAAATATTGGCAAGAATCAGTACACCCCAGCTAATTTGATCTAAGGTTTTTTCCTAGCTGATATTTCCTGTGAAGTTTACTTAATCAGTGTCAAAAACTGTGTTTCCCCAAATGCTTTACTTCTTTAAGGTTTTCTGTCCCACTTCTCTCTAGTGAGTGTTTTTCTGTGTTGCCCTGGGTAACTGTGGAATCCTTGCTGAGAAAGAGGAAACAGCAGCTCTTGGTGTATTCTTCAAGTGTCCAACACCTGCTGCTGGAGAGGTTCTCAGCCCTGTGCTCTTCCCCAAGCTTAGAACAAACCAAAGCAGGACTGTGCAGGCAAGGCTGGGAAATAAGGAGCTGTTAGAGAAGAAGTCCCTCTTTATTGGTTTAGGAAAATGACTCTTCAGATTAATGTGAGTTTGGGAATTGAATCCAGGTTTTCTGGGTTTAGTCTGATGCCTAGCCCACAAACCAGAAGTAGTTTGGAAATGACAGTTTCCAACAAGTCTACAGTTAGACTTTGGAAAAATCATTAGAATAATTTCCAGTATTGTCACTCTAGGATCAGACTTCAGATTTCTGTTTTATTTTGCTGTGATTAGAATCAAGTAAGTGTGAAATTCTGTAGTGTGAAATCAAACTTATTCCTGTTCATAACTAATTAAGCTTTAAATCTCTCATACCTGACAGGTTGGAACCATGTTGAGATCAAAATAACAGGGAAGAAAAACAGGAAACTGATGATTAAAATTCTACTAGAGACAGTCATAATATATAAACCTGTGAAACCTGTGATTAAACTGAGGCTTGTGCCTCTGTTTAATCTGCTGCCAGGCTGTCCTTGCTGTACTGCTCTGCAGACATTCCATCCTTGTCTCGTTAAGTGTTTGTTCTGATCTTTGTTTCTGTTCCTGCTCTTAAGCTTTTTTAGTTCTTTCCACCCTTTGGGGTCACCAGCATTGACCAGGGGTACTGAAAAGAAAGCATTACTGTTCTGGAGAGCATAGGCTGGATGAAATGATGGCTCTTCCTTGTCCTGATGTTCATTAGGAAATCCATGATGTGCACTGCTGTCCTGGTGTGAAGTCCCAGCACAGGGATGTGTGAAGCATAAGGGCTCAGGTACCTGGAATCCTGAGGTGTTACATCCAAATTCCCAGGGCACAGGCTGCGTTTTTGTGCCTGAGCCATTGTGTCATGGAAAATAATTTTCACTCCTGACTGCAGAGAGATATATTAGAGAAAACCCCAAACTTTTTTTAATATTTGATGTCTCTTTAGTGCGGGTTTCTTTTGTGTCACCCAGGGGACCCCAAAAATGTGACCATTCTTATAGGTTTCAGAGTCAGGAAGCCATGAGCTGAGAATGAAGAATAATGTAATACAGGAATTGAATATTTATCGAATTCTGCTTTCACTTGGTATACTTCTGCTAGGGAAGTAGTACTTTAAATTTGGATCCCAGAACTGCTGTTATGCATTTAAATGACGTAAATAGAAAGCCTGAAATTTTGCTTCCAAGGAAAAGCAAAATCATCCCACATAGAGTAGAATTTGTGAATTGGTTTAATATCAGGGTCAAGCACAGAAGTTTCTATAACGCTCCTGCAAGGGCAAATATTAATGATGATTTATGAATTGTTGCCTGTATAACATGTACACTGGAGTTTCAACAGATTTAACACAGTTTTGTTATGAAGTGTTTGTGATTTTACAGTCCCTGAAGGATTACCACATGTGATGGATGTGGAAATAATAGTCTGAAGAACTGCAGTAAGCATAGGAAGGAGTGGAAATCACAGTTCTTGTGAATGGCTATTAAAGATTTTTAAGTTCCTGGGCTAGAGGGCCAAGGTCTTATTATTTCCACCTGCTCCATCTTCTGTAGGGATATTGTCATGTGGTTGCAGTTTTCTCTTGGCTGGATCAAGAGAATTTAGGGCTGATCTGGTTTGTGTGGGTCTGTCCCACTTCAGAGCCCAGCTTTTTCTACCACATCTTCCTGAAATTTCCAAGAAATAGCATTTGGATTTCAACCCCTTTTTCTCCTTTCTGAGGACTTTGCTGCTTATGAGGCTGCTGTTAGTGCAGAGGAGCCTGCAGGAAACAGGCAGTTCTAGCAATGAAAAGAGTGTTTACATATTTGCTGTGTTCCTTGCAATGTTTTCCTTTTAGATGACATAAAACCATGCTTCAGAAGATATGGCAGGCACACATCTCTTCTGTTTAGTTTAGCTTCCCAGTTCACTGTGTTTAAAAGCACAAGCAATTCATCATTCATTTGAAGAGAGCTGAATACAACTGTCAGAAATCACACGTTTTCTCCTAAAAATGCGTTAATGTGTGTCTAAATAAGGTGTCTATCTGTTTGCACACTGTTTATTGTATCAGGGTCAGAAACACAATGTTTAGAGTTCCCATCTGGTAGGATTATTTCATACTGCTCTTGGTTCAGGCAACTTCTGGTTCAATTTAGCTCAATGTTTTTGTGTCAGTCATAGCATCATCAACTTCTGCAAACAAGGACTAGTCTGTAGTGAGGCACTTTTGCAAACAATTATATTTTTCTCTACAATATATATAATTCTTTAGAAAAATTGTGTAAAGAAGGTTTCACTCAGATGCCTAGAAATGCATTAGAAAACTAGATCTAAATTATTTAGGGTTATGCCCTTTTTTGCTAATACCAGTGAAGCTGCTGGTACTTTCTGCATTGTGAGATAATGCTCTGCTCAAGTGCAAGTCAGATTTGGACTCAATTATTTGAGTTTGAATAAAGGAAGATCTTTAATATCTCTACTTTTTTGGTCTCTTGCCCTGAGAAAGATGAGGAAGAACAAAGCTAAACAACTCATTTGCCCCCTAATACAGATGCAAGAGGTTGTTTTTTGTCATCTTTGTCTCTGGACTTCACTGCTTGATTCATAGGCTTTTTCATCTGACAGAATGCACTGGAAGCAAAACAAAGGTGTTGTCAGCAGAATTCCAGATACTGAAAATTAGTGATTGTCAGTGGTGCTTAAGCTGTGGCTTCCAGTTCCACGTACTGCACAGTAGGACAATGCCTGTGGTATCAGTGCATTTCTTTCTTGAACTCTTTGACACTCCTGAGCTGTAAGGTGCAGCTCAGGTGAAAAGGCTGCTGTGTCTCAGGCAGCCAAGGACAGGGACTCAATTCTCCCTCCTGTGAGCTCCAGGAAGTTTGGTGTTCTGCACAATGCAGTGCAGCAGCTTCAAAAGAAAACCAGCTAGTGACTGTGGTGGAATCAGAATTAACACTTCATTAACAGCAAAAACTGCTTTCTGCTCACAAGTAGCAGTCTTAAGAAAATGAAGTTTGTGCTTCGTGGAACCAATGGCAAGGGTTTTAGAATTTGCAGGAAGAACTATTTTGCTATAGTTGGTACGTAACTGCCTGTGCCCTGCTTTGTGTGCAGCTAATCAGGATTTTGAGAGTCTCATAGCTACTGCCCCCAGTTTTCTGTGCGGAGGAGAAAGTCAACTGCATATCAACTTTTTATAGCAGTTTTTTGCATGTAGTGAGTTAGTTGCCAATTAAATGGAGAATCCCATATTTGAAGCGTTTCCAGTGCATTCCAGATAAATTAGACCCCAATGACCCCAATTTTAATAAATAAATAATAT
>VXAX01001156.1:138144-153559 GCA_013399835.1 Leptocoma aspasia | reverse complement strand
GGGGTCACAGCCATATCCACAGGGGTCACAGCCACGCTCAGGGGGTCACAGCCACGGGGGCACAGCCACAGGGCTCACAGCCACAGGGCTCACAGCCTCGGGGTCACAGCCATATCCACAGGGGTCACAGCCACGCTCAGGGGGTCACAGCCACGGGGTCACAGCCACAGGAGTCACAGCCACAGGGCTCACAGCCTCGGGGTCACAGCCATATCCACAGGAGTCACAGCCACACTCCCAGGGGTCACAGCCACAGCCACAGGGGTCACAGCCACAGAGGTCACAGCCACGGGGTTCTGGGGCTGATTTTGCTGCAGGGCTCCATGCAGGAATCCAGAGGGATGTCCTGCCATGGGACATCCATGAGCCATATCCAGCAGCTGTTCCACGGGCTTTCCTCACCAGCCCTGTCCCAGCAGGTCCCAGGTTTCAGCTCTCCTGGGTGCTGAGCCCACGGGCACCAGGAGGACAGAGGGAATTTGGTCCTTGAGTGGCAGCAAATAACCGGTGTCAGGTGGGGTTTGGTTCACAGCCTCCCTCTCCCCCTGGTCCTTCTCCTCAGCAGGAACCTGCCCTGCCAGCTCCAGCAGGGCTCCCCAGCACTGGAATGCCCAGAGAAGAACACCAGGGGAAGCTCACATCGGCAGGATTTTAGGTTTTCTTTCAGGTGCCTTGACTTTGACCCAGCACAGCCCTTCCCTACCTGTGCACAGAGGCAGTGCAGGGGTGCCACCAGAGGGACGGGGCTGTGGGCACAGCAGAGCTCACACTGTGCCACAGGGCACCAGGCTTTCATAGACCCACAGAATCCCACGGTGCTCCGGGTGGGAGAGACCCCAAAGCCCACCCAGTGCCACCCCTGCCACGGGCAGGGACACCTTCCCCCATCCCAGCTGCTCCCAGCCCTGTCCAGCCTGGCCTGGGCCCTTCCCTGGCAGAAGTCTCAGTCCCTGCTGCTCCTGGGGGCTCTGCACTCCTGTCACCTCCTTGGGAGTGGCAGCCCCTCCCTGGGATGCAGAGGAGCTGAAGGACAGCCCCACCCCCTGGAGTTTGCAGTGCCACCCCTCAGGGTGGAAGGTGTTCATGTGCAGCTTTTAGCAGGACAAACCTGGTGCTGAGCTGGTTCTTGGCACTCAGAGCCACTGCAGGTAATTAAGACAAAGCAGAAAGTCTCTGGGTAGAGCAGGAGATGAAAGGACTGAGAGTTGTCATCTGTTAGAGTTAATTACAGGTACAGAGTTCCCTCTCTGTGCTCCTGCACAAACCTCAGCCAAGGTTTGTGCAGGGAAGTTCTGGGCACTTCTCTGGATTTAAACTGGGTGAGTTTGTAAGGTGGGAAAAGAGGAAAATAGGAAATATGAAATGGGAAAACAAAGAACTCACAGCTGGTTGGGGTTGGGGGGAGAGAAATGCAATTCTCATTGTGCCTTTAACCAAAGAGTTCAGAAGAAATGAAATGAAATGGCAAACAAGGCTGTGTAGTGGGAGGGAGCACAGTGGCAGCTCTCTTCAGAGCCGAGTTCCAAGTGTGTGTGGGAAGGGGTGAGGGAGGCCCTGCCAGAGAAACGGGGACAGGGTTACCCCAAAGGGCTCCTCCAAAGCCCCCCAGCTGCCTTTCACAGCTCTTCTGGTCCTTCCACTTTATTTTCTCCTTTTATTTTGGCCACTCAGTGGGTGCTGTTTGCTTTTCCTTTTGGGTACAATGCTCTCATGAGCTCATTAGCATTATCTCCAGTCACATACTTTATGCAAATACTGGATCAATTTATGAACTGCTCCTTATTTTCAGTTTCGGAGGGGATAGTTATAAATACCCAGACCAAAAATAGGCTTATTACAAAAGCTCTGGGCTCATTAGGAGATTCAAAGGTGTGTTGATTTTTCCTGTATTAACATATATTAACTTGTCTGGTTTCAAGGGTTCCCAGGGAAAAATGTTATGGCTGGGCTTAGACTGGGGGTCACAAGTGATGGTGGTGATGGAAAAAACCCAATTTTTTCTATGTTGTTAATAGTATAAGAAATTAGAGGGTAATTTGAACATACAATGGGTTTTTCATTTTTGTTTTCTGTAGCTCTGTGCCTTCTCCTGACTCTTCAAACCCCTCTGGTTTTGGAAAAGGGGGTGAGGTGAGGAGAGCCCTTTCTCAAGTTGGATGTTTAAGCTTAATGAAAAAAAAAATTTCCAAATGAGAATGATCTTCGTGCTGCTCCAGGTGAAGCATTGACCCCAATGATTTTATATTAAACAATGAAGATGTGGTGAAATTCTTTTCCTGCTGCGTGTGTGGGGAGGAGCAGGGCTGGCAGGAGAACAGTGGGAAGGGCAGGATGAGCCAGGGGGGTTCTTGGCCTCACGTCTGGCCAATAAAAATGATTTTTGGAGGAAGAACACAAGGATGGTTGGGATTCTACTGGCACAAGGCTGGAGCTGCCCATGGCTGCCCTGGTCAGGTCCAGCTTGGAGCTGGCTGAGTGGGGAGAAGCAGAAAAAGTCAAAATACAGTGAAAAGTTAGCCTGGGTCTGTGCTCAGGGGTGCAGGAGATGAAGCCTGGATCCCTGGCAGTGCCCCAGGCCAGGCTGGACACTGGGGCTGGGAGCAGCCTGGGACAGTGGGAGGTGTCCCTGCCATGGCAGGGGTGGCACTGGATGGGCTTTGGGGTCCCTCCCAGCCCACAGCAGCGTGTGAAGGCAGGCAGCAGCAGTTTAGATCCTGAGCCATGAGTTTCCTAAAGATGCCCAGTGCTGGAACTGGACAGGAGTTTCAGATTTGCCATTTCAGGAGCTGTGCTGAGTTTTCCTCCGGGGCACAGCCCTGTGTGGCTGTGCTGGCCAGGGGCTGGCAGGGCGGGTCCCCCTGATGGAGCCACAGCCACCTTCGGTCTCTCTGCCTGAGGCTCCAGGTGCCCTCGTTTGCGGCTGCCGGCGCTAATTAGGGGTCACCGGGTAATTACCCACGGGGTGATTTGTGCAGCCGGCTGTGCAGCGGTGCAGGAAATGCAGCGCGGAGAGGAGAGCTCAAGGTGAGCTTTGCTGGCAGTCCCAGGGAGAGGAGCTGCGTTTNAATGGAGCAAAACTTATAAAAGTGTGAGAACTCGTGCCCGTGTGTCCATCTTGGGTGGAGCCACGGCCGGGCTCTTGCAGTGCCCGAGGTGTGTCCTGTGAAGGGCTTTTAATAAATCCCTGCTTTATTCTGCAGCTCTGCCCAGCCTCTGCTCCTGGCACCTCTGCAGGCATCACCAGGACAGCAAAGGCTCATTAGGAGCGTCCTGGTGCTGCCAAAAGTGAGTGGGAGGCTTGAGCGAAGCACCCATGGATGGCAAAAGAGAGCAGCAGTCATGGCATGTGTGAGCAACCTCTGTCACTGTGAGAGTCCTGAGCTGTGAGAGTCCTGAACTGTGTGATTCCTGAACTGTGAGACTCCTGAACTGTGAGACTCCTGAACTGTGAGAGTCCTGAACAGTGAGATTCCTGAACTGTGAGACTCCTGAACTGTGAGACTCCTGAACTGTGAGACTCCTGAACTGTGAGAGTCCTGAACTGTGAGATTCCTGAACTGTGAGACTCCTGAACTGTGAGACTCCTGAACTGTGAGAGTCCTGAACAGTGAGATTCCTGAACTGTGAGACTCCTGAACTGTGAGACTCCTGAATTGTGAGAGTCCTGAATTGTGAGACTCCTGAATCCAGTTCCAGAAGCACAAACGGTTCTTATGGATCCTGTTCTACCCGTTCCTGCTGTCTCTCAGTGGGGCATGGCTGCAGTTTCTGTTTGGATGTGCCAGTTTCATGTCTGCTCCTCCTGCCATCACACCCTGATGGCTCTCAGGTGGTGGGGCAGGCAGTGGGGCCAGGGCTCTTTTATTTTCCATGTGGTTGCTGAGATCTGCTGGAACCGTGAGGGGGTGGGCATCCTGCTTGGCTTCTGCATTAGTTATATTCATTATATATTATATCCATTATATTGTATTAGTTATATTAGTTATATTATATACTAATATTATATTAGTTATATTTAGCACCAGCAAATAAATAACAGGTATTGATGGATTTGTGCTGAGAGGGACTCCTAAAAACTCTTTATTTAGGTAAGGACAGCACCCCCTGGGCTCGGGCAGGTGTTGGGATGGAGGCAGAGGTGGGGTGGGCTCTCTGTGGGATGGGGCCCTGGGCTCAGGACCTGTGGTGGCTGTTGGGGGTCAGCTCTCACTGCCCCATTCCCTTTGTCACCCCTCAGCACACAGAGCACTCTGAGTGTGTTTATTCCTTGTGCTGGCTCCCAGGTTTGGGAATCTCCTGCTGGTGTTCCCGGGTGTCTGGCTGTGAGTTAAACCTGCAGGGACTGCAGCCCTGGGGCATCCCCAGTGGGACATTCCCCGTGGGGTTTGTTCTGTGCCTTTCCAGGGATTTCCATGACTGGAGAGAGAGCAGAGGCAGGGACTGAACCTGCAGGAACCCTCTGGAAGCTGATGCCTCGCAGTAAATAACTCCAGTTCCCCAAAGGAGGGTGAGGGGAGCTTTGGGGAGCCTGGCAGGCTGTGCACCTGTTGGATTTGGCCCTTTTCTGACCCAGAGATGGGGCAACTGAGAGGTGTTTTAAAACCTTTTATTCCAGTTTCAGTCTCATGTGAAGGGTGAGACAATACAGGTAATTATAATCCACACCATCACAATCAGAACTATTTCCTAATTACAAAACACTGTAAGTGTTTCTTGGCCAGTCAGCTTTTGCCACAGCAGGCTGTAAATGCCTTAAAGCCAATCATCTAAAACTGCCCCTCGTGGGTTCTATTACAGTGCATCTTTCACAGTTCTATTTCCCCAAAGTATCCAGTCTGATTTGCAAGGCCACCCTTTGAAACTTGTTCCTAGCTCCATTTCTCTCCCAATAATGTCTGTCCTATCCCACGGCTTTTCTAAGTCAGCATTCCTTATCTCAGAGTTTGCATACAGATCCATTCTGTGTGAGCCTCCTGTCAGGCTCTGAGAGTTCTCCACAAATCCATTTCTCACATGCACCTGCGGTGGGTTTTTATTTCCAGGTTCCTCAGGAGCTGGGTTTGTGTTATCAGCACTGGCAAACTCTCTCCTCCCAGTGTGAGAACATCTCCCAGCACAGCCTGGGCCACCAACCAGGGCTCAGGGAGCTGCTCCTGCCCCACAGCCGGGCCCTGAGTGTCGGATTTAGCCTTTTTCTGCCTTAGAGATGGGGTAGCTGAGAGGCGTTTTCCTTTCCTCGCAGCTGTGATGAGCTCCTGCTAATCCTGACTGCAATCAGCTCTGCCCACAGCTCCCAAAGTGATGGCTCTGTTCTCCTGCAGAACAGCCCGAGATGGGAGCATACATCTTCTGCCAACTGGCCGATGAATATTAATCTGCTCGTAATAAACTGTCTCATAAATAATTCCAGCTTCACAAAATGAGGGAGTTTAAGATACTGCAAAGTTAAATGAACCATTAGTGATGTGTCTCTTATAAGTACCACCAGTGATTGGGTGTTGTTTCAGAGAGTTTTCCATCATGGACTTTTATTCATTTATGAACATGTGACAAAGAGCCCTTAGCTTTTTTCCTTATCTATATTTTTATTGTTTCTATTGAAAGGTGAGATGGATTTATTTGGATTACAGTGGTTATGGCCCATTTCTAAGAATGAAAAGGCTGCAATGCTACCGGGCAGTGAAGAACACAAAGCAGGAGATGGCAAAGCAGCTCCATAAAATGAGGGCTAAGGGTGTCTGAGTTGAGATTTTGGAATCTGAAATTCCCTGCCTTAGCCAGGACAAGCCTTGCAGCCATCCTCGGTTCCCCAGATGATAAACTAAGGATGCCATTCCCTATTTCGTTTGAGAAATCCTTTCTTGATGAGAATTCTTGGGCACACCTGCCCTTTCTGCAGGAGCGTGGGAGAACTCACTCAGGGGAGGAAGTTCTGTTGGCGTGATTTTGTTAATACCAAAAAGTTGGCCAAGTTTAATCAAATTCAGCTTAGATAAGGAAAAACCGAAATAAAAGCTAGAATGGTTTGTGTTAGAAGGGACCTTCAGGACCATCTCATCCCAGGACCATCACATCCCACTGTTCCAGGCTGCTCCAAACCCTGTCCAGCCTGGCCTTGGACACTGCCAGGACTCCAGCCTGCCCTGGGCAGCTGTGCCAGGCCTGGACAGCCCTTTCCACCAGGAATCTTTTCCTGTTCTTACCACGTTTCCATTGTTCTCTTATTTTGAAATAAACACGTTGCTGTAGGTGAGCGTCGGGTGGGCGAGATGAAGATTTGCCTTTGAAATCACAGAAATAGTCAAACCACATGAGCTTAATTATCAATCACTAAAACTGCAGAGAAAAATTTGTGAAACTGCCTCCTCCAAAATAAAAGGTCTAATAAACTGTGGAAAAAGCAATTTTAAGGGAAATGTTTATCGCAGTGAGATGATTTATTCCCTGGGAACCACTCTCAGCTTGACTTTTCTGAATCTCTCAGTGCAAAACAATAAATTGCTGCTTCAAGCCATGAAAAATTTTGAAGTAGACAAAGTCACAGTGATAGTGGCCAACTTTAATCTGCCACTTAAAGCTAATTAAAAGCTACTCCCTTTGTAGCTGTAGGATGGAAAGCTGTGGGCAGGTCTGGTTCCAGGAATGCCTCCAGGATTGCTGGGATTCTCCCCTTCGTTGTGTGGGGAAGGAAAGGCTCCGGGTTTTGTTTGCAGGCTCTGATCCTGGCGTGGAGAGAGGTTTTCCTTCAGTGAGCAGGAGCAGGACGGTGCTGTGCCAGCACATTCCCTCCTCTTCCACCGCTGCCTGGGGTTTCCAGGGAGTGCCAGAGCCTGGCTCTGCTCCTCTCACACCTGGAGAGTTGATCTTGTGGAGGGTTCATCAAACCCGGGCTGAAAACCTGGCACTAATGAGGAGGCAGCTGTACAGTGGCCATAAATCCATTTCCTCTGGGAAACGAGGTGAGACACGAAGCTCTCGGCTCCCAAACCGGGAGTGCTTAAGGAATTCAGTTATTTATAAAAATATGCAAGCTGTACTGAGGGAGATAAGCCTTGCTTATGAATAACATTACCCTAAAGTGCTCAGCTGAGCTCTCATCCCTTCCCTGCCACTGCTCTGCAGATTGGAGAGGAGATAACTGCCAGTTGTGAGCCCAGGGAAAGGGCTGGCATAAGCTATTCCAACATTTCAGCTTGGTTTTTCTTTTCCCACTTTGTGTTCATTTGGACCTGGCCTCTTCCCATCACTCTTGGTGAGGTGCCCAGCTCCTGGTGCCACCTGCCCAGGAGCCTCGAGGTGCCACATGTGTCCAGTGGGCTGTTGGGAGTGACCCCTGGAGAATTTGGGCATGAACAGCAGGTTCAGGGTCAGTCCCTCTTTCCAGAGGATTAGAACTTTACCCTCATTATTCCTCCCTGGCAGGGTGGGCAGGCCCTGGCACAGGGTGCCCAGAGCAGCTGTGGCTGCCCCTGGATCCCTGGCAGTGGCCAAGGCCAGGCTGGACACTGGGGCTGGGAGCAGCCTGGGACAGTGGAAGTGTCCCTGCCATGGCAGGGGTGGCACTGGATGGGATTTAATGTCCCTTCCCACCCAAACCATTCCAAGATTGAGCTTGGATGATGCTGGTGCTGAGCCTGAAGAAAGAGCAGGTGACAATTCCACAAAGTCTGCACAAACCCAAGCCCTGGAGCCCAGCCCTGGCCATCTGCCCTGGCCTGGGGGGTCTGTCCATCCTCCCTGAGCGCAGCCATGGGAATGTTGGGGAGCAGCAAAGATGGAGATGGTCTGTGGAGGTGATTTTTCCACTTTGTTCTCTTACAGAAAATTAATTAGGCCATTATCAGGGCTCAGCAGCAGCAGGTTGCCATGTGGCTCTCGGGTGTGTGGGCGTAGTCCTGGAGGTTTTCTGAAGCTTTTAATTACCAGTCATGAGTGTAGCAGAGCCTGGAGGAGATTTGTGCCCATGGAGGGAAATATTAACACTGTCTGGACGGGGGAATGTCGCAGTGCCCGCAGCCAGACCTGCTCCAAACAGGCTCGGGGAGAAATAAACCCAGAAAGAACAATTCCAGGGCTTTGAATCATCGTTACAGCAGCACTGGGGATATGTACATTCTGCTTTTAATTTTAACAATCCTATCAAATCTGCCTTCCACACAGGGGGTTCACGGGGCCTTTATCATTGCCAATATTTTTTCTCCACTAAAAGCAAACTTTAATGTGTTGCCTCCTGAAAAAAAACCCAAACCCTTCTTGTTTTCTCTTGGCTCATCTGATTTCTTATACAGATTTGAAAGGTTTATTGCTTAAAAACAGGCACCCCCTCAGCCACACACAAGCTGGATGTCATTCCTCAACTGTCCCTGGCAAGGGAAAATCCCTTTAATTCCTGTTTCCATGGGAAGATGCTGCACCCATCGCCCAGGGCAGACTGGGCCACTCCTCAGTTGGGAGTGAGGTGCTGCTGAGGTTTGGTACAGGGTGAGAAGTGAAGGGAGAAATGAAGGGTCTGATCCATAACCTATATTTATATATTTATATATTTATATTACATATCTATACACATTTATATATAATATATAACTATTTCATACATACATTTATATATTTGTATATTTTATTATCTCTGTATTGATATATTTATATTTAAAAGAAGTCCCCCCCAGACCCAAGCAGACTTCATGGGTGGCTTCCTGGGGCACAGATCTATTGGATGGGCAAATAAAGCATCTCCTGGACCTTGGGACACCAAATTTCCTTAAAAAAATACAACATGTAAAGACTTGGGGCTTCTTTTTCTGTGACAACCCAGAAGTCTGAACATCGAAATGTTTCTGCTGCCCACTGGGCACGTGGTTACAGAATCACAGAATTCTGTTGTTCCTTCAGGCTGAGCCTGCCCAAAAGCTGATTGTGCAAAGCAGCAGGGGAAGGAAAGGGGAGATGGGCACCGCCAGCCAGAGGTGTTCATCCACTCCCCATGGGGTGAAAAAGGGGGATAATGGGAACCCCAGCGCACAAAAATGTGTGGATTTGGGATTTTGGACCTTTCCTTATCAGGAGAAAGCTCCAGCACATGATTGTGCCCGGAGGTGGAGAAACACCAAAGCGTTGTGTTTGGGCTGTAGCTTTGAACAACAGCAGCATTTCTGAGGGATTGTGTTTTCCCCTGGATCCCTGAAATGTCCCAGGCTGGACACTGGGGCTGGGAGCAGCCTGGGACAGTGGGAGGTGTCCCTGCCATGGCAGGGGTGGCACTGGGTGGGCTTTGGGGTCCTTCCAGCCCAAACCCCTCTGGGGTTCCATGATCATCCCCTGTAGTGTTCCCTGTGCTGGTGTGGGGCCTCTGGCAAATCTGGACTGCCACGAAGGTTGCTGAAACTGGAGATTTTGAGAGCATTTGCTGCCCTGAAAACCCCACCATGTCTTTTTGTTCCATGGCAATCTCTAGATCATCCCCGTGCAATTGTGGAGAGATATTGCTGCATATAATTTTGATTGTGAGGAGAGGCATTAGTTAACAAAAGAAATGAAAAAAACCCCATCTAATAGCCTGTAATAACTCATAATGTCAAGCCCTAAATTGTGTTTCTGTGGCATTGAGATTGGCATTGAGATTACACAAAGGTTTTCCTCCACCAGAGGCTCTGGGAGACCTTGAATACTCCATTGTGTTGATGAAGACAAATCCTCCCCGTGCTCAGCTGCGTTAGGTTAATGTCTGAGCGGGTTTCCTCTGGAATATGATGATAAATTAAAGGGGCTGCTGTTGGGCAGACGTGTGCAGCTGCTCAGGGTGAGGCTCTGGGCTCACACACAGAGCCCATCTACCTGTAAATAAATTCTGTATTAATGTGCTGCTGCCATCGCCTCTGCTGCTGCTCCTCCCTCTCCGAGTTCAGCTGGGGGCTTGGGGCTCCTCCAGACCTGCCTTGCCCAGGAGCTGGGCTCGGTCCTGGGGGTCCCTTCAAACTCAGCTGTGACTCTGGGATTCTCCTCTCCTGTGCACAGCTTCAGCTGGCACGGAAAATCCCTCTGGAACATTCCACTTCTGTCCAGCCTGGCTTTTCTCATGTAAGAAATGTTCATTTGTGAGATGGTTTAAAACATGTTTTTCTTTTAACTGAGTTTCCTTTTTCTCTTTGTTTCATTATTTTCTTTCCATCACCTCTTCCCACATGTTGTATACACCAATCTGTCTCTCCCCTGTTTTATTTCCCCTTCTTTGTTTCTTACCCCTCTTGGTGACAGGACAGGACACAGGGGAATTGCTTTAAGTGAGAGAGGGTGGAACAAGATTGGATTTTAGAAGGAACTCTTTCCCTGGGAGGGTGGGCAGGCCCTGGCACAGGGTGCCCAGAGCAGCTGTGGCTGCCCCTGGATCCCTGGCAGTGCCCAAGGCCAGGCTGGACACTGGGGCTGGGAGCAGCCTGGGACAGTGGGAGGTGTCCCTGCCATGGCAGGGGTGGCACTGGGTGGGATTTGAGGTCCCTTCCCACCCAAACCAGTCTGGGATTTTCCATCAGTCCCCTCTCTCTGCCTTTTCCTATCATTGCTCTCTTTGCATTTCCTTTTGACACCCTTCTCCCAGCACTCCTTTCTGGATGCACAATTTGAACAGCTGGGAGGGTGCCAGGGTGGAGGGAAGTCCTTGGAATGAGGTTTCATCCACTCCCTGTCTTCCATCCAAGCAGAAAGCCATTTTCTGCTGCAGCCTTGGATCCAGCTGTGCCTCCCAGAGCCGTCAGTCCCACCCAGGGTGTGGATCCCAAGGTGAGCTGTGGTGGCAGTGTGGTGACTCTCCACCCATCAGGGTCCTGTGGGCTGGGCTGGAAGCAGGGAAGGGTGGCCCTGGCACTGCTCCTCTGCACCAGTCAAGTGCTGGGCAAATGCTGATGGAGTAATTTCTCCTCATGTCATCTCCTGCTTCTGCAGTGCCATCAAAAAGAGGAAGAGAGGGAGAAAAAAAGTGAATCAGAATGGGTTTGACTCAAGAGAATGCTGTTCCTACCTCAAACACAGTTTGACCATCTATGGAAGAATTATGATCTATTTAGTTTAATATTTCAGCCTTCTTCACTTCCAGCAAGTGCAGCAGTAATGAGTCACTGACCCTGGAAAAATATCACTGATTTGATTAATTAGCACTTAAAAAGAACTCCTCAGAAAGGCAACTTTCAAAGGTTGGCAATAATGCTGGTATTTTATTTGTCCTTTCATTAGCTGGAGCACTAAGAAATTCTGACAGGAGCTTTATGTGATTACTTTCCAGTTGGTGCAGCGCAACCCCTGAAATATTCCTACACAGAGATCAGAGGGAAAATTCAAAGGGAAGAAGGTTGAATTTCTCTTTAAACTCAACTTTTTAAAACGAGGAAGCAGGGGATTATTCAGGGTAGGTAATGAACACTTTTCTGCTCTGCTGCCCCATCAGAGCTGGGGGTTTCTCGTGTTATGGACTGGTTTGGGCTGGAAGGGACCTCAAATCCCAGCAAGTGCCACCCTGCCATGGCAGGGACACCTCCCACTGTCCCAGGCTGCTCCCAGCCCCAGTGTCCAGCCTGGCCTTGGCCACTGCCAGGGATCCAGGGGCAGCCACAGCTGCTCTGGGCACCCTGTGCCAGGGAACAATTCCCTAGAGAGCTCCCAGAGAGTCTCATCAGTGGATCCAATTAGTGAATTAGAAGTGGGAAAAGTTTCCTTGGAGTGCAGCATTTGCTCTGGGCCCGAAGCCCTGCTGTGACCAGTGCCTGTGGGGATGTTCCCAGCAGGGAAGCTCAGCAGGCTCTGGGGGATTTTGGCTGGGACTGAAGCTGTCCCAGCAGGATGGGGGTGCTGGGGCCTGCAGGAGCCCCCAGAGGGTGACAGGGCTGGGGACAGGGCTCAGCCCTGCTGGGTGCCCCAGGGTGCTCGGGGTTGGGATGGGCCTTGGGGCACAGACACCCAGGAGGATGAGGAGTGCTGGGAAAGCTACAGTGGGATGGCAGGGACAGGGTTTTCCCAACCTCCTGCTGCTGCTGGCCTGCCTGGTGTCATGTTCTGTCCCTCTCCTGCCCTCATTCTGTGTCTGGTGTCCCTGTCCTCCCCGCAGGAGCTGGCCCGTGCCAGGCTGGCCCCGTCACTGCGTCCCCAAGGAGTGGGGCTGGCAGGGAACCAGGGGCTCTGCCCCAGGCAGCGTGGCGGGCCCCAAAGTGAGCTTTGGGCTCTTCCCAAAGAGCAGAGCGGGATTTTAAAGGGCCCAGTGTGACAGGGAGGGAGGGTCTGGCTTGGCTGAGGGCACCTCACTGAGAGCTAGGAGGGCATTCCCAGTTTGCTCCGAGAACTGGGGAGCTGGGGCTGGGTGATGGGCTCCAGATAAACTCCTTGGGTGGGAGCAGAGCTGAAATGCTGGAGTGATGACAGGAACGGTGCTGGGGATCTGCTCAGCCTCTGGACTTGGATCAGGTCTGATCATCCGTGTGGGATGGATGAACCAGGGAGGGCCCAGCCCACAGCCAGGCCTGGGGAGGACTCTCATGTCCAATTCCAAGCACTGGTACCAGCAATCAAACATTCAAGAAGCCCACAGCCTTGGATTAATCAGCACCTCTGGATTTCAGGAAATCCATAGATTCACCTGTTGAATTCCGATTTCCAGCCTTCTGCCTGTGCCTGCTTGGAAGGAAAGGCAGAGGAGCAGCTTTCCCTTTGATTCCATCTAGGGCTGGCTGTGCTCTCCAGTAATTCAGGATTTCATCTGAAAGCGCGTTACGGCGTTCTCACAGCTGATGTAATGTTATTGCCCGCTAATTAAATTAATTGGAATGGGCTCCCCGGTGATTAGCCAGGCCCTCCAATGGCTCGGACAGTGTGGGGGCACAGGGGCTGAGGGGCACCCAGGTCCTGCAGAGCCCACCTTGGGCCGGCTGTGTGAGCAGGAGCAGCCTTGGCATTTGCTGTGCTGCACTTTACCCGAGCGCTGCTGCGCCCCTGGGGCCTGCTTTGATCCGTGCTGTTTGTGTTTGATTGGATTAAAACTGCTTTAATAACTGCGCAAAGCCCTGCTTGGATTAGGGAGCAAAATTAATGCTACCAGGAAGGAAATAACGAGACTGATCCCACGCCTTGTGCCTCTGCCTGCAGCCCCCTCGCAGAGCACGCGGGGCTGGGGAGGAGGGATGGGGTTGGGGGGGACCACGGGGGGCTGCAGGGTCGGGGCTGCACTTGGAGGGCTCTTCTGAGCTGAGCAGCTCCTGCATCCTGTGCCTGGCTGGGCAGGCTGGCCTGGCCCTGCAGGGAGTCACAAATCAGGGAAAAACGAGGTGTTTGGTGAGGTTTTCTGAACTCCTGCGAGTTTATCACTTGTCTGTGGGGCAGCAGTCAGGGAAGGGTCTCTGCCTGTCCTGGGCAGCTGGGTCTTCACCCAGTGTGGCTCTGTGTTTGGGGACAGCAATGCTGGACACGTTGTCACAGTGCTTGGGTCCAGCAGATCCCACTCTGTGTGCTGCTTGAGAGTGGAGTTCAGCCTGCAGAGGAAAGCTCCAGGGAGAGCTCAGAGCCCTGCCAGGGCCTGAAGGGGCTCCAGGAGAGCTGGAGAGGGACTGGGGACAAGGGCTGGAGGGACAGGACACAGGGAATGGCTCCCAGTGCCAGAGGGCAGGGCTGGATGGGATATTGGGAATTAGGAATTGTTCCCTGGGAGGGTGGGCAGGCCCTGGCACAGGGTGCCCAGAGCAGCTGTGGCTGCCCCTGGATCCCTGGCAGTGCCCAAGGCCAGGCTGGACACTGGGGCTGGGAGCAGCCTGGGACAGTGGGAGGTGTCCCTGCCATGGCAAGGGTGGCACTGGGTGGGATTTGAGGTCCCTTCCAACACAAACCATTCCATGACTCTAAGTGTGGAGGATCAGAGTGAACTGGTGTGAAGCCCAAGGCTGGTCTGGGATGCTCCATCACGGGATCCATCAGGATCAGCTGCCCCAGGGACGGACTGGCCCCACCAGGACCAGCAGTGGAGCACTGGGGGCTCAAGGAATGGGTGGGAAATCCTCCTGCTCATCCCCGTTCCATGGGAAAAGAAAAATCCCCCATGTCCCCTGTGCTGGCCTGTCATGGCACATCTGCTGCTGCAGCAGGCAGTGAGGAGTGGTTTTTTTAAAGCTTTTATTGGTATTCAACAAACAATAATAATGTAATCAGAGTGATCAAATCCTCAAGTACTGTCAAATTATTTCTGGGAGATGAAAGCATGAAATGTTCTGTGCTCCTGGCAGTTTGTGCTACAGAACCTGAGCAAACTGGAGAGCTTGATAATGCATTAATGGCACTGGTTTTAAGAGGAGCTGCCTGAAATGCCACATTTCCCTGTCACAGGAGCACTGGGGGTGTTTTCCTGTCGTTTGATGTCTTGGGGGTTTGCTCTGCCATGTCTGACCAGCACTCTCAGCCCTGGCACAAAGCTCTGCTCCTTCCCAGCAGGGCAGCAGCACCTCCTGGTCACCTCATCCTGCTGGGGCAGGCTGAGCCTCACCCACAGCCTGGGCAGGTACAGGAGCTGCCCCTCATGGTGACACCTGGGGGATCTGAGTGACAGAACTGCCCCTCATGGTGACACCTGGGGGATCTGAGTTACAGGAACTGCCCCTCATGGTGACACCTGGGGGATCTGAGTGACAGAAACTGCCCCTCATGGTGACACCTGAGAGAGCTGAGTGACAGAACTGCCCCTCATGGTGACACCTGGGGCATCTGAGTGACAGGAACTGCCCCTCATGGTGACACCTCAGGGATCTGGGAGTGACAGGAACTGCCCCTCATGGTGACACCTGGGGGATGTGGGAGTGACAGGAACTGCCCCTCATGGTGACACCTCAGGGATTTGAGGAACCAAAANACAGAACTGCCCCTCATGGTGACACCTGGGGGATCTGAGTGACAGGAATTGCCCCTCATGGTGACACCTGGGGCATCTGAGTGACAGGAACTGCCCCTCATGGTGACACCTCAGGGATCTGGGAGTGACAGGAACTGCCCCTCATGGTGACACCTCAGGGATTTGAGGAACCAAAAGCCCCACTGTGGTTTAATGTTTGGGTATTTTTTTATATTGGATTTTCTCTGAAAAACCCTGTGAAAAACCAAGAAACAAGCCCAAGGCAGAGCCCAAAAGAGCCCACAAAAGGCTGAGATACCTCAGGGACCTTCCCCCCACTTTCTCGAGGGTCACAACAAGAGACACAGAACTTCATTACCAAGAAGAATTCCCGTGGCAGATGGAATTGTCATCTGCCAGCAGGACCCTCTGGAATTGATTCCCTTTAGGACTTTGCTTGTCGATTGAGCTTTGCCTGCATTGAAACACTTCTTTTTTCTTTCAATATTCATCTGCTCAAAAATATCCTAAAAAGAAACTGAGTTGTTTTTTTTTCCTCTCTAGTAG
>VXAX01001156.1:60861-131299 GCA_013399835.1 Leptocoma aspasia | reverse complement strand
ATCCTCCGCTTCCAAAGCTCTGCATCCTCCCTTCCCCGGGCGCTGAGTCCCTCTTTTCCCGGGTTCTACATCTCCCTTCCCCGGGCTCTGCACCACCTCCCTTTCCAAGCTCTGCATCTCCTCTTCCCCGGGTTCTGCATCCCCCTTCCTGGGTTTTACATCCCCCTCCCTCGGGGCGCTACATCTCCCCTTCCCAAGCGCTGCATTCCCCCCTTCCTAAGCTCAGCATTTCCCCTTCCCTGGGTTCTGCGTCCCCCCTTCCCCATCTCTGTATCCCCCTCCCCGATGCTCTGCGCCCCGCGGGCTCGGTCCCAGCCCCGCGCGTGTTGGAGCGCGGCAGTTCCAGCGGCTCTGGAAACGTGCGGCGGGGATTTCTGCGGGAGGAGAGGGGCTGCCAGAGGGGCTGGGGGTCCCTCCGGCGGGGCTGGGCTCCCCCCCGGCCGCAGGATGCGCTTTCCGCAGACGCGGGCGGAACGGGAGCGATGCTCCAGGCGCGCTCCGGCAGCCGGGGCAGCATCGCCGCTGAGCGTTCTGTGAATATTTATAAAGGCGAAAGTTTTGAGCCGTGTCACTGGAACCAGCGTGTCGCGCCAGCGCTTTCCCTGATGAATATTTCAATTATTAATTGCTGCCGTGAGGCTGCTCGCAGTAGCGGAGCCCTCAGCCGGGTGCTGGCCGCTCACAGCGGAGGGGTCGGAGCTGTGCGCGCAGCTTTGCCTCGGCTTTGTGGTTTTTTTGGTAGACAGAAGTAAAAATAAACGCGAGCCGTGAGCGCCGTGGCGCCCGCTCGATTCCGTGTGATGATTTCCAGCCTTTTCGAGCTCGAGCGTCTCTTGTGGTTCGGGAGAAAACAGTCGGTGCTGCTCTAATGAAACGGGAGCATCAATTACTCCCCAGCTGGAGACCGATCGGCGAGCCTGCAGGGCTGGTTTTGCTGTGGGAACACATTTGCCCGGCGAATTTAAGTTGAGAAAAAATACATTTCTGCCGTTTCCTTGGGCTCTCCAGACGCGTTTTCAGGCGTCTCCTGGCGCTGTAAGGTTCAGTGAGAGCAGAGAATCCCACGCTGCAGCCGCTGCCGGTGTGCCCGGCTCCAGGCTGCGCTTTGGGCTTCCCGAACCCCGCTGGGTCACCCTGCCATGTCCGCGGAAACACAGACCCGTGGGCTGAAGGGACATGCCTGACATTTTCCGTGCCCATCTGTCACGTAATTAGGAAATTAGGAAAACATCGGTTACTCCCGGTAAAAGCCTTTTGTTAACTCCTCCTCTTGTGTTTCTTTTTTTTCTTTTTTTTTTTTTTTTTTTCCCTCCGAAGTGGATATTTGGAGCTCATTCCCCGGTGGTAGGATTTTCCCCTTCTTCCAGCGTGGAATTTGTGCCGGTGTTCCCGGCCGTGTACACAGCCGCGGTGCCGCCGCACGCCGGGAAGGGCTGGCTCGATAAAAGGCTGCCCAGCTGCAAAGTAAGTGCGAGCTTGGCGTGCCGAGGGGTTTTGGGGCTGGAGCACGTCAAGTACATGAGCTGAAGAGTGCTGTGGGTTTGGGGGTGTGAGAGGTCGGTGTCTGTCAGGAAAACCCTGCAGAGGAGGGATGCTGGGATGTTGGAAGGGGCAGGTGATGGAGCAGCAGGTACAGCTTCACTGTTCCCAAGTTTTAATAGGACTAAAATGTCCTTAGTATTTATTCCTTTGAGTAGAATGTCTTCATTTTCCTACCAGATGTGATTATGGGGATTTTCCATCTTCCCTTTCTCCCTGGCTTTCCCAGTGCTTGTCCCAAAGCAGTGACACAGTCCGGTGCTGGCAGAGCGGTGTCACTGCGGGCACTGCCACATCCCTGGTGCCAGCGTGGCCCTCGGGGTCCCATGTCCCCATCCCACCTCTGTTTCCCACATCTGCCCCTTTGCCAGCTGAGTGCTGAACACCTGGCTTTGTGCTGCTGTCCCTCAGCTGGCTTTGTGCTGCTGTCCCTCAGCTGGTTTTGTGCCTCTGTCCCCCTCTGTCCCTCAGCTGGTTTTGTGCCTCTGTCCCCCTCTGTCCCTCAGCTGGTTTTGTGCCTCTGTCCCTTGCTGTCCCCCATCTGGTTTTGTGCCTCTGTCCCTTGCTGTCCCTCAGCTGGCTTTGTGCCTCTGTCCCCCCTGTCCCTCACCCCCGTGTCCCCATGGCTGAGGAGGTGGCCGCAGTCCCCGGTGCCGATGGGGTCACTGGGAGTGGCTGTGTCAGGACACCGCTGCCCTCAGGGGCTCCTTGCCTCGCAGGAGTCTTGTCACAGCCAGTAAATTCTGGAGTGGTCACTCCAGCCCCAGCCCTGGGGTCGCAGGAGTCCCCTGCTCTGGGCAGCTTGTCCCCAGCTCAGGCTCTGCCTGGTGAAATACCCAGTTAAAGACGCTTCCCTCTCACTTGTATTTCTGATTTTGGATCTCAAACTGTAACATTTTCCTTTCTTTCTGTTGGACAGATCTACTTGAACAATGCCTTTGCCCTGGATTCGGCCTGGATCCAGCCCGAGGAGTCCAGGCTGTTCCAGGGGGCTGAGAAGCCTCTGCTGCTGAGCAATCAAGTAGCCATGGCTGTAGCCAGGCCAGCTGCTGCCTCCAGGCCACTGCCCACGCTCGTCTTGGCCCCCCAGCTGATCCCAGGTCAGGAAATAAGTGCATCAATAATTAAGTACTTGCCTGTTTCTTGGTGGTTTTCCCTTAATGCATCCCCCAGAGAGGCAAAGCTTCCATTCAGCTGCAAATCTCTTGTTTGAGCAGAACCTCGATGGCCAAGTACAGTTCAGCCTCTGAATGACTCTGAGAGGAAGAAAAAGCCCCTGTAATCTGCTGTAATTACAGCAGATTGTGCCAGGCTGTTCTGTAGCTGCTTGGTGACCTCTGCCAGGCAGGGACCAACCACTCCCCACCTACTGAGTTTATTTTTCAAACAAGAAATCGCTGACAGCCCAGATGATTCCATGATGCTGTGGCACAGTCCGTGTAGGATTCTGCTGGCTGCTCATTTTCAGAGTTTGGTGGGGTCTGTGTAGACAGCCAGCAGGAGAGAGGAGCAGTGGATCCATCATCTCATTAAGGCTCAGTCATTTGTGAAATAAATTCCATTAATCTGCATAACTGAACAGAAGAACTAAAAGTTATAAATATTAACTGTGTAAATATTCTGTGATGCTTTAGGTAACTAAGATTTGTACCTGGAAAAAAGCATTTATCCTTGGACAAGAGCAGACCATGCATTCCAGTGGGGCTGAATATCTGTTTTGTCACTGCAGGAGTAAATTAAAATAGCAGTTCTATACAGCAGGTTGAGGAGAAAAGTGCCACTGATGTTTCAGCCCCTAAATACACTCCTAAACTGGGAATTAGAATTACTGGCTTGCTGCCAGCTGCACCTGCCTTCCTCAGAGCAAAGGTGCTGTCCCTGGGGTTGAGAGCAGAGCTCCCCTTCCCGTGGGCTCTCCCCAAAAGCAGTTTGTGTTTCAGAGCTGTGCAGCACCCAGGATGTTGTGTTTGCCATCAGTGCTGAGGTTCAGAGTGTGCTGGGGGAGATCCTCATTTGCCAGCCTGGTTAACTAGCCCTGGCACAGGCTGGCCCCTCAAGCTGGGTCTGGATTTGGTGTTTGAGCAGAGCTGTGGCTCAGCCCTGCTCTCCTCCTGCCAGCACTGCCCAGGGCTCAGCTGCTGTGGGGAAACCCTGGTATTCATTAATTTCTGTTTATTAGGGGATTTATTGGTATTTATTACCCATAAAAGCTGCTGCCTGCCCAGGCTGCCTGGGGAGTCACAGGATGGGTGTGCTGCTGAGGGAGGGGGTCTGGGCAGGGCAGCCACAGCCCCTCCTGTCTCTGCACGTTTAAAAGACTTCAATATTTTAAAATATTCCAGTATTTTAAACGTGCACAAGCGTATTTTATCACATGCAGAATGGCAGATAGAAGGCAAGAGCGCTCCTGGGAGCAGCTCAGGGGCAGTGCCAGGCACAACAGGGACACTGCCAGCCTGGTGCCACCTCTGTGGGCTGCAGGGAGCCCCAGGAGGGGAAGGGTTTCCTCCCCCTGGCCAGTGCCCGTGGCTGGTTGCTCAGGAGCCCTGCAGCTGGACCTGCTCCTCCTGCAGCAGCAGGGTCTGTGCTGGCTGCCAGCTGAGCTCCCTGGGCTGGGAGAAGGGCAGGGAGGAGCTCAAATCCCCCCAGTGATCCCTGTAAACAACGGGATCACAGAATCCCGGAATGCTTTGGGTTGGGAGGGGCCTAAAGCCCACCCAGTGCCACCCCTGGCATGGCAGGGACACCTCCCACTGTCCCAGGTGCTCCCAGCCCCAGTGTCCAGCCTGGCCTTGGGCACTGCCAGGGATCCAGGGGCAGCCACAGCTGCTCTGGGCACCCTGTGCCAGGGCCAGCCGAGAATTCCTTCCCATCCTTCTTGAGATGTTGCTGTGTGGGTGCCAATCCATCACATCCCAGCTGTGTGGGGACTCCAGGGCTCGTGAGGGACATGTGGCCGTCCCTGCAGGGTGGCCCCATCCCTGTCCTGCAGCACAGGCAGGAGCTGCTTGCCCAGGCGTTGTGGCAGCACTGGAAGCGTTTCCTGTGGAATGTCTGCACTTGGTGTGAAGGGTACTAAACCCTGGGAGCAGGCTGCTGTGTGGAGTGGGCTGCAGGGCAGTTAGGCAGGTTTCTGCACGGGATCCATTCCGGGAGCAGCTCTGCCTTCCCCGGTTATCAGTAATGATATAATTGCTCTCTCAATGGAGCTGCAGCGTGCCTCAGATAAAGGAGTGAGCACGGCGCCTGGCCAAGGGTAATGTGCATAATTTAACAGCTGCAGCTCCGAGGTGTTATTTGCTGTGAGAAGCAGCGGTTATTATTCCCTCACAAAGTGCGAAGCGTGAATTGACGTGCTTGTGTTGTGTGTTTCTGAGGAGAAGGGTGGCCTTTGCCCCTGGCAGGGATGCCTGGCTCAGTCTGCTCTGGGGAGGAGGGCAGCCTTTGGGTGTTTCTGCAAAGGAAGGGTTAATATTTCTGTCTGCTGCGCTGTGTGGCTGAGGTCAGGGCTGGCCAGGTGCCCTGTGCCACCTGTGCCTGTGCCAGCTGAGTGTCCTGCACATCCCTGTGAGCTCGGTGGCTGCTGGATGGGGTGAGGGAGCGCTGCCAGGAGCCCGTGGTGGCACCTGCTAGGTGGAAGCTGGAGCCCTGTGGTACAGGACGTTCACTGATGTCATTTGGAGGTGTGCTGGGGTAGTTGGGCTCTCCTGGCTCTCGGGACCATTGCCACCAGTGCTCCCTGGCCAGGGGGGTGTTCTTCTGCCTCTGTCTGGGAAGGTTTTCCTGGAATCGTGGAATGGTTGGGGCTGGAATGGACCTCAAAGCTCATCTGGTTCCACGTGTCCCCTGCTCGGAGACAAGGATGTCGTGTGGGACATGCCAAGGAGATTACAGTTTGATCCTACTGATTCGTGCCTTTCCTTTCCCCTAGTGCCAGTACCCTTCACAGAGCACAGTGCCAGCCCTGGCACTGACATGCAGACACACACCCAAACACAGCTCCAGTTCGCTAGGTAATTCCGGTTTACCCATTAGGAATTAAATAGGGCTGCTCTCTGTTAAATTTGGGTTCTGTTTTCTCATGAACTGCACGACTCAGCACCTCTGACCTCCTGTATTTCCTAAGCACGAGCTCTGTGTTTGGAGCACATCTCCATTTACAAGCACTCAGGTTTTGGCTTCCCAAATTGGATTATCTTGTATTTAAGTGCGCTCCCTGTTTGGAGACAGAATAGCACAGCAGGACCCCTTTCATGTCCCTGAAAAGCCATCAAACCTCTCTTTGTTTGTGGAGCATTCAAGCACTGCCGAGTGCTTTATTAGGTCTGGGAATGCTTGGCTTTAACCACAGCCTTCACAAAGTTTTTGTTTTGCTCATTAAGTTTACGGTTTTTTGGTGCTTTTCGTGGTATCTCCCCAGATCAAGAGAAACCTTGAGCGAAGTTTGTTTTCCCACTGAAATTACAGAAATAAACCCACAAGCAATGTCTTCATGGGCAAGGCTGGTGTTCTGACCTTTCCATGACATCGTCCTACCTGACCCCAGAGCTCAGTGAATAAACCCAGCTCTCCCGTGTGCAGGCCAGGGGGTTGGTGAGGAGCCAGGGACTTCTGTGTATTGCACATGAGCAGAAAAGGGATCGGGGCTGTTCCTGGCCAGCACTGGGGGTCACAGTGCCAGTGCCAGCAGCTGTTTTCCCCCTTGGAAAGCAGGGATATCAGAAAAGCAGGGATACCCCTGTGTGTGTTCCCTTTATTGGGATATCCCTGTGTGTGTTCCCTTTATTGGGATATCCCTGTGTGTGTTCCCTTTGCAGGGGGATATCCCTGTGTGTGTTCCCTTTACTGGGATATCCCTGTGTGTGTTCCCTTTATTGGGATATCCCTGTGTGTGTTCCCTTTACTGGGATATCCCTGTGTGTGTTCCCTTTATTGGGATATCCCTGTGTGTGTTCCCTGTGCAGGGATATCCCTGTGTGTGTTCCCTTTATTGGGATATCCCTGGGTTTGCTCCCTTTGTTGGGATATCCCTGTGTTCCCTTTGCAGGGATATTGGGGTGTTTAGAGTTTTTTAGGAACTCTAAGCACAGACAGAGGGTCAGGTTGAGAAAGGAGACTTTTCCTGGACACGAGGTGCAAGTTTTCTCATGAATAAACGATAAATCTAATTATCTATTTGATATCTATATGATAAATCTAATTTATCCACTGAAATGTCCCCACCCCTCCTGTCCCATACAGGTTGTCACATCCCCTCCCTCCTGCAGAGCTGTCACCTCACACGTGTCTCTGGGCCTGCCTGGGCCCTTCTGGGGTCTCTGGTGTCGTTTGGGGAGGTGCCCCCCACTCAGTTCTGACCCAGTTCAGCTCAGGCTCACAGAGCCCCGGGTCAGGGCAAGGAGGACAGGCCATGTCCCCTCAGGCCATTGCCAGCACTGAGCAGCACCTGTCTGACACAGCTGGGAACATCTGTCTGCACTCAGGGGGGGCTGGGGGTGACAAGGGCACCATCAGGCTCCATCTGCAACTAAGGTCAAAGGAAGGGACAGCAAATTCTGCTTGAAGTCCTGGAGCTTAAAAATGCACAGAATCCTACTTAAAACCAGTGAAAATTCTGCCTAAAGACTCAGAGCTTAAAGATGAGAAAAATCCAACTTAAAAATACTGAAAACTCTACTTAAAGACATCTGAGCTTAAAGATGCAGAGAATCCTTCTTAAAAATACAGAAACTTCTGCTTAAAGCCATCAGCTGGGCTGTGAGGGGCTGGGCTGGATGCCAGCACAGAATTTGGGAGCTCCTGTGACAGCAGGGCTGGTGCCAGGTGCTGATGATGGTTTTGGGAACAATGGAAGTGCCCAGGGAGGGTTGGAGTGCCCAAGGAATTCCTGGAGGTGGCACTCAGGGCTCTGGGGACAAGGTGGGGACGGGGCACAGCTGGCACTCCATGGGCTGGGAGGGAATTTCCAGCCTCAGTGACTCTGGGATTCAGAGGAGAAGTTTTCACCTCACTGCCAGGGTGTACCATGACCTGGCAAAAACAGATCTGAGGAAAACACCATTGCTGAAAAAAAAAAATCCTGCATTTTTCCCCTCATTGGAATATCAGTGATGCTATTTGACTCCTCTTTCCATGGCGTTTGACTTTTGAAATTCCCCCTGTAAACGTGGGGTGATTAGTGGGAACTCTAAAACCCTTTCAAGGCCTTTTTGAAAAAAAAAAAAAACCCAAAAAACAAACAGCAAGATCTGGTTTGCCTGTGAGAAGAACTTCTCAGGTGGAAGCCCCCAGCTCTCAGGGAGTCCTGAGCTTGCAGTGGCTCTGGCAGAGCCAGGGCTGTGTTTGAGGGGATGAGCTGTGGGGTGTTGCTGAGCTGAGGCAGAGCAGAGCCCTGCCAGAGCTCTGTCTCCAGCCCTGAACCCACAGGGATGGCCCTTCCTCCATGGAATTATTCAGCAGGAGAGAAGGAGAGAGAACTTCATCAAAGGAGGGGAAACCACCCAAACTCCTCTTTCAAGTGAGTGATGAAAGTTTGATGAGGGGATTGATGCAAGTTTAATGAGGAGCCCAGCTCCAGGAGCGCTGCCCAGGCAGCCCAGGCTCACATTATTTTCCTGTTTTCCTGCCCTCTTTGGGGAAATCACATCCTCCTCTCCAGAAGAAAAGAACCAAATGAGAAGTAAACAACCTTTCTGCTCGTGTGCCCTGCAGGAAGGCACAGCAAAGTCGTGTTTGCAGACGGCATTAGTTTTCACAGGAGCTACAGGAGGTGTTCTGTGGGTTTTTCCCAGCAGCAGGCAGCTGGAATTAGGAATGAGCACAGGCTCTTGGAGGGCAGATGTTTGACCTCACTGAAGGATTGTTCAGCTTCCCAGGTGAATGAACAATGAGTTTGTATTTAACACTTGGATTGGTTGGACACTGATGGTTTTTTATTTTTTGTTTTTTAATTTCCATTGTCGGCCCGGCAGAAAAATCTGTTTTCATTTATCCATTGCTAAATGATCAAAACTTAAACATTTGCAGGGTTTGTTTGGCCTGTGTGCCTGTTGCTTAGTGCATCTCCAGGTGTTCCGTGGCATGGAGGAACAATGACTGTAGAAATAATTGACTTTTTTTGGTGACACTGAAAATGTTAAACTTCTGTTTTGCTAATGCAGGGCTTATTTTGTTGAGAAATAATTGTTTTGTAAATAATTGTAAAGGGCTGGGACAAAGCTGGGAGAGCTGGGGGTGCTCACCTGGAGAGGAGAAGCTCCAGGGAGAGCTCAGAGCCCTTCCAGGGCCTGAAGGGGCTCCAGGAGAGCTGGAGAGGGACTGGGGACAAGGGATGGAGGGACAGGACACAGGGAGTGGCTTTAAACTGGATGTGGGTAAGTTTAGATGGGATCTTGGGAATTAGGATTTGTTCCCTGGGAGGGTGGGCAGGCCCTGGCACAGGGTGCCCAGAGCAGCTGTGGCTGCCCCTGGATCCCTGGCAGTGCCCAAGGCCAGGCTGGACACTGGGGCTGGGAGCAGCCTGGGACAGTGGGAGGTGTCCCTGCCATGGCAGGGTGGCACTGGGTGGGGTCTGGGGTCCCTCCCAACCCAAACCATTCCCTGATCCCAGACCTTCCCCCAGGTCCCTGCTGTGATTCTCCTGCCTGGAGCTGTTGTTGCTGCACCCCCACCCACAGCCACCCTTCCCAAACACCCATTCCCTGTTGTCCTTCGTGGGGTGCACACAGAAAGGGAAACCTCAGGGTGATGGAAGGCCTGGAGTGAGGAGTGGGATCAGCTGGAGACGTGTGGAGCCCAGTTGTCTCCACTGCCTGCAGGATCAGGGCTGAGAGCTTTGCTGGATGCCAGAATAGGCTGATGATTGCTTAATTTTTGAATCCTGAGCTCGGCGTGGAGGGAGAACAGCTGCTGTTTGTCAGATTTGCTTTGCTCCTCAAGAGTTTTATGACTCCTGTTCTTGTTTATTTAACATAATTAGCCAAGATTGAGCTCTGAAGCCCTTCCCTGCCACTGTCAGGCTGGGGAGTGAATGGTGCAGGGGCTAAAGGGTGTTTGAGCTTTGATTTGGGACATTCCTGGGTTCCATTGGCAGGAGCTGCCCAGGGGGGTTCCAGTGCCCATCCCTGGGGGTGTCCCAGGAATTCCTGGAGGTGGCACTCAGGGCTCTGGGCTGGGGACAAGCTGGGGATGAGGCACAGCTGGGACTGGGAGGGCTGGGAAGGATTTTCCAGCCTCAGGGATTCCGTGAAGTGTCCTGTTGAGTTTTTGGGATGAAAGAGATGAGATTCAGAGCTTGTCAAACTCAGGGATTTGTGTGCAGGATACAGGAGAGCAGCCAGGCAGGTGAGGGAGCTGTGGGTGCCTAATACAGCAAGGAATAAATTCAGATTTGGCATCAGACAGTCACTCTTAGGAAAGTTGAGAATAATTGTGTTCCATGTGTTCAAATATTTGACTTTTTTATTAAGTTTTTTCATTTAAATTTAATAACTCTGCAGAGTTTGTGTGTGAGTCACTGCTGCCTTGTCCCTCTGGGTTATGGTGATGTGTTCACATCTGTGGGGTTTAATGGCAAAAATGCTCCAGCCACGAGCTGGGCTTTGGAATCATGACTAGCAAAGGGGCTCTGGGAGGCTGACAAATATCTCAGTCACAGAACATTNGGAAAGGGAGCTCAGGCCCTGGAACTGCCCAGGGAGGGTTGGAGTGCCCAGCCCTGGAGGTGTCCCAGGAATTCCTGGAGGTGGCACTCAGGGCTCTGGGCTGGGGACAAGGTGGGGATTGGTCAAGATTTAGACTTGATGACCCTGCAGGCCTTTTCCAATGTAAGTGATTCTGTGGTTCTGTGATTCCTGAGCTCTGGAGCCCAGAACTGAACACAAGAAACAGAAGTATTCCGTGGAACACCTGCTCAGGCTCTGCTGAGGGGACGGGCCAGGTGGGACGTGCTGCATCTTGCTCCATCTTGTGCCAAAATTCAGAGTGCTGAGCACACCACTGTCCCAGACCCCCTGCTCTCCCCTCCAGCTCACACTCACGTCTCTCTCTCCCACAGGTGGTTGCCAGAACAGCCTTAAAGCCGTGGGTGGCACTCAGAGCCTGGCGCTGGTGGCCCTGGAGCCCGAGGCCCCCCAGGCTCCCCCAGGGCCGAGCCTCCAGCCCTGCCACCTCCTCACCTTCTCCCCCATCAAAGTCCCGCTCCTGGCCTCGCCCTTCCCAGGTAAGGTCCCTGCTGTGGCCCTGAGAGCAGCTCGGGGCAGCACAGGGGGTGTGTGTAGCTGTTGGTGAATGCTGGCAGCTGGCACTGCTGGGGTTAAATTTGGGGTTTTGGAGGGGTTTGGAGGCGTTCTCTGGGATTGTGTGCCAGGAGCTGGCACTGCTGGGGTTAAATTTGGGGTTTTGGAGGGGTTTGGAGGCGTTCTCTGGGATTGTGTGTCAGGAGCTGGCACTGCTGGGGTTAAATTTGGGGTTTTGGAGGGGTTTGGAGGCGTTCTCTGGGATTGTGTGTGAGGAGTGGGCTCAGAGCTCCGTGGATGTTTGTCATGGGCTTGTCCCTGTGACATCTGGGGGCACTGGATGAACTGAGCTGGTTCCTCCCTCATCTCAGGGGGTTCTGTGGGAAAACCCCCGAGCCCCAGCAGCACCCCTCAGCTGGAATGGGCACTGACAGGGTGTCTGCACAACGTGGGCTAGCATTTGATGAAGTCCTGAGCAGGTTCTCTGGGTGTTTATAGTTACAAACCTGCTGGGAGGGCACAGCCTGGAGCTTTCCCAGAGGCTGAGGTGTGGCTGCTGCCTGGAAAAATGGCTTTTTCTGGGTGCTGAGTGAAACCTTTCTGAGGGTGGCATTTGAGGAGGCACTGGGGCATCCCTGCCTGGCTGGGCAGGTCTGGCTGGTGGGGAGCCTTCAGGGCAATGTTTGGAACTGCACTTGGGATGCTGGGGGCTATTTTTAGAACAGTTATCTGCCAATTAAGTTAAAAATGTAAATGAGGGTGCGTTTCCCATCTTTTTGGTAATTGAAGTGTAGCACAGCAAGGCACAGGGAGATTGAATTCTGCAGAAGGTGCAGTTCTGGTTTGGCATTCGGGGAGAGTTTAATGAGACATGGATCCCAGGGATTCTCCTTCCTGCCCAGCTGTCAATGCAGGGCTGGGACAGCAAACCGGCCCAGAGGAGTGAAGGTGCAGGAAAAGGAGGCTCAGGGGGGACCTTGTGGCTCTGCACAGCTCCCTGCCAGGAGGGGACAGCCAGGGGGGTCGGGCNTTGGAGTGCCCATCCCTGGAGGTGCCCAAGGAATTCCTGGAGGTGGCACTCAGAGCTCTGGGCTGGGGACAAGGTGGGGACAGGCACAGCTGGGACTCCGTGATCCTGGAGGACTTTTCCAACCCAAATGACTGAAAATGTTTTGTGCTTAGTCCAAAAAGGGCTGGTGCTGAAATGAGAGCAGAAAGCAGAATTAATGCTGCTATGGGGCAGGGAGTTGGTGCTGCTTCCCATGGCATATCCCATTTGGCTCCTGGAAAACATTTTGTCTGTTTAGGAGTATTTTAGGAGTATTTTAAAGGAGGAACCAAAGGAGGAAAAATCCCTGTTCACCTGAAAAGTAGGTGAACTTTTTAGTAGGTGAAAAAATTACATTTGAGAGGTGTTTTCAGTGGAGTGTGGGGAGGAGCTGGGCATGGCTGGCTGTTGTCATTCCAGGAATCTCTGTCCCCCCAGAATTTCCTGGGTTCTGTGACAACAAACGTGCCAAGCCGGGAGAATTGTCCCCGACATGTCGCTGTGCTCTGCCCAGGTGTGTGCTGGGCCATGGAACAGCACACTGAGTGCCTCAGCAGTCATTCTCACCCCGTTATCCATGGCTGATGGCAAACCCACCCTGGGGCACTCTCTCCTGCTGCAGGGGAGCAGCTTTTTGGGATGCCTGACCCGTGAGCAGTGAACCTGAGGCTCAGCTCCCCGTTTTTCTCTATTATCCCCATCTCTGGGGAGGGCTGGGCCTTGGCAGGGCTGCCATCCCACAGTTTTATAGGATGTTTTACTGTTCTGGAGGAGGAGAGGATGGAAGGGGTTGGGGCTGGGTTTTGTCAGCACCAGCCTGAGGCACAGCTGTCCTGGCAGGGTGGGAAGGAGCCTTGGGGTGCCCTGGGGACAGGGATCCCTCTGGGGTGTCCTTGGCCTGGGCAGGTCCAGACCTGGCAAAAAGGGCTGAGGAAGGGAGTGAAAACAGGGGAAAAGCAGGGGCAGAAACCTTAAATGCAGCGTGGGCTGCATCCCACACCCACTGTGTGGGTAACGCTGTGCCCAGGTGGGGTGGGACACGGGGGATGCTTTACCTGCAGGATGGTCCATTTAGGTGGGAGATTGGGAAGGAATTCCTCCCTGTGAGGGTTTTTCCTAATCCACTGTCACCTAAAAGGCGACCTCAGGGTTAATGACCTGCACCCTCGGGGTTAATTTCCTTCCCACATTCCCCCTGTCTAAAGTTTATGAAGGCCATGGGCATGCAGGAGCAAGGAACCTTAAAACCCCAAAATTAAATTATTTCCAGCTTCAGTCTCCATGTTTATTGGTGCCTGGAAGGCTGAACATTGTGTGTGTGATCACCCCAGTTAATTGATTATCTCCTGTTAATTGGTTCTATTAGAGATCAGTGTCCTATTCCTGCCTTGTGTAGTCCTGTGTCTCCAATCACAGGGATTTGCTCCATCAATAGTCTTAGGAGTGAATATTTATTTTTTTAGACCTTTGATTATGGTTAGTTTTGCAGCCTTACAGTTAATTCCTGGCAGCCTAATTAGTACCTTTGGGAATAGCAGGGTGGTAACACAAGGTGGGAGGTGTGGGAAGGGCAGGTGAGGATCCAGGCTCTGCTGCTTTTCCATCCTCACCGAGGAAATTCCTTGGAATTCCCTTGAAGCAAGTCACCAGGAATTTAGGGGAACTGAGAGTGTGCACAATGCAGTGGTCATTTTCAAAAATTCATTTTTAATACAATTTATTTTACATTTTGTGAAGGAAAATCAGAAGCAAAGCTATGAGAGAGCAGAGGATATTTAGGGAGTTTAAAGGCATGTGCAGCCCTTCCCTGCAGGATGCTGTGAAGGATCCCAGCTGGATCCCTGGAAATGGGGCTGAGCACGCAGGGGTGGGAGGTGCTGGCTGCTGCAGGTTGCTGTGCCTTGGCTCTGCAGTCAGTGGTGCTCTTGGGGATTGTTTTGTCACTGTGCTGAGCTTAGAAAAACTTGTAATGATGAAATAAACGTATGGGAGAGAAGCAGCATAAAAGTCCTGGCTTTAATAGCAACATAAAATATTCTTTTATATGGAATAAAATAGTGAAGCTTGAGGAACCTGTCCATGGAGTGGAAAGGCTGGAAAGGCTCCAGCTCAGGCTCTGTGCAGTGAGAGGAGCCTTGGCCCCACATTTCTGTGCTCTCTGCTCCCACACCAGTGAGCTGAACGGAGAAGGTTCCAGCAATGCCATTTCAGCCCCATCTTGGGTTAGTATTGCTTTTATTTCCTTCCTTAATTTTGCATCTACTGGTGGTGCTGCTCGTGCGTCTCCCAGGCAAATGTTCCCTTAAATATTTCATGGCAGCCTGGCTGCGGGTGTGGATTTTGTGCCAGGTTTAACATAAAGACTAAACGGGAGATTGTGGAGATGCAGCTCCTCACTGTGCTGCATCTTCCTGGGCTCTGCTGGGGGAGGAAACTGCATTTCCCAGCACTGCCACGCCAAGGCTCTGAAACCTGTCTCAAAGAAACCCTAAATGCATTAAATTTGCAAACAGCAGCACTTACCTGCAGTAATTAAGGAATGGGGTGTCTGGTAATCTCTAATACTCCTCTGCAGCTACTGCATAAAGAAGTGGGTGTTTATTTTCCTCACATGCAGGTTTTTAATGGCAGGAGTGAAGAAGGTAAGAGAGGAGTCTGTGGTTATGGACTCTGTAAATTAGCAGTGAGCACAAATATTAAAAAAGGCACCATCTGCCATGTAATCCATTTGCCACCTGTTCCCTGGCTCTCAGCATTATTTAAGGGTTTCAGTGTGGTGGTTTGGGTTGCCACGGAACAGCTGGGAAGTGGCTGAGCCTTTTTCCTCTCAGCACCTTGGTGCTGTGTGTCAGGGCCAGCTCTGGGTGCCAGGTTTGTGTCCGAGCTCTGTCCCGTGTCTGTCAGTCCCTCCTTAGCAGGGCTCTAACTGAGCCAGGCCCCAGGGCACGGCTAGTGATGGCTCAAGTGGGCTTGGGAGGAAACTGCTCCTGCTCCCGGCAGAGGCAGAGGCTGTCCCAGAGTGGCCACAGAGCCTGGGAAGGGCTAGTGTGGGGGAAGGCAACGGGGCCCTGGAGTTAGTCCTATGAAACCCTTGAGCTCAGCCTAAGGTGCTCAGGGAATCCCAGAAGCCCAGGATGGGCTGGTTTGGAGGGACCTCAGAGCCACCCAGTGCCACCCCTGGCATGGCAGGGACACCTCCCACTGTCCCAGGCTGCTCCCAGCCCCAGTGTCCAGCCTGGCCTTGGTGTTCCAGCATTTTCCCAGATGTTTCCTGGCCAACCTCCTCCCTCCCAGTTCCTTAATGGGAGGGCTGGGCTGAGACATGTGTCCAAGCTCTGTGCAAACTCCAAACTCTTTCCTGCTTTCTGTTAATGAGGCTAATTAGCAGCTGCAATCCAGTGAGTCAATGCTTGGAGTGAGTAAATCCAGTGAGTAAATCCTGCAGCTCTGGGGTGGCTCCTGCTGCCTCTGCCAGGTGGGGTCTCTCTGCTGGGCTCACTCCCATCCTTTAGGGAGTGTTTTCCCTTTAGGGAATTCCCTTTGAATTCCCTTTAGGGAATTCTCCTTGTGCATTCTCACTTCAGATTAGCCCAGCCCTTCTCTGCACCCCAATTCCAAGGTATTAAGTGAGCAAAACCAAACAATTTTGGGAAAACTGCCAATATTCCAAGCAGGAATGTGATGTTCCTGTCCTGTGGAAGCTTCCCCTGGCCTTGCTGGGTGTCCCCCCTGTCTGGCACTGACATAGGCTGGGCTGGGAATGCTGAGCAGCTCTAACGAGCTCGTTGTAAATGATGTGCCCAGCTCTAATGCTGGGTAACGAAGCAAGTAAATGAATGTTTATAGTTATTAAAGTGATAACTTCCTACCCTGGCTAACATTCAGCACAAAATCACGTTGTGGTTCCCTGTCTGTGTTGGCACATGAGGGGGAAGCTGAGCTCGTACAGGGGCTCAAATAATGCCCAGAACCCACTGAAATGGTACCAATTCCCTCCTCCCTGCACAGTGAGTCCCTGCTGGAAGCTGGAGCTGCCCAGTTAAGGCTCTGTAAGAAATGGGATGATGGCTCTCAGTGGGAAAATTCAGCTTTTTTGGGTTATTGAGGCAAGCTGCAGGAGGAGGACGGGCAGGGTGAGGTCAGGCACAGCTTTGTGATATTGCACATTTTTGCAGCATCCGTGCTGAAAGCCAGTCATGGGGAGTTTATTGGTGCAAATCCATGGATGGACCTGACAGGATTTATGGATCACAGTGCACTTTGTACAAACGGGGGCGTTCCCAAGGCTTTGGGCTGTCTGGGGAGCAGGGGCAGGACCTGAGGGTCAGGCTGGACATCAGGAAAAGGCCACAACTCAGTCCTGCTTAGGCCAGGCTCATGGTTAAGCAGCTGCTTCCATGCTGTGCTCCAGAAGAGGCTCTCGGTGCCTGGGATGTAATAGCAAGGTATTGACAAAAGGAAAAATATCAATACTCCAGTGGCAGTTACAAAAGACAAACAACCCAAATCCTCTCCGTCGTGCCCAGCTCTTGGTAAATGTCATGTAAGTCAGGGTTAATTTACTGTGTCTGTAACTGCTTGTTAAAACACTGGGCTGGGTTTTCCTGCGAGGAGAGCGGTGCTGTGCAGGGTTTAAATCAGGTTTCACTCTCAGGAGCAGCAGTTCCTCTGTTCAAAGCCCTGCCAGGTGGGTTTTGCCCAGCCAGGAGCCAGGCCAGGTGTGCAGGCTGGGGCTGGGACTCCAGGGCTCACACTGAGACAGGAGATTGTCATTTTCCCTGGGTCCCTCTCAGGGCTGAATTGGGCACATTGGGCTCTTTTTCTCTCTGTTAGAGACTCAAATTGATTGAGATTTGTGTAGCTTAAAAAGCCCTCACTAAACTGGATATATTTCTTGTAAATGCAGAAGATAAATTTCTTGTAAATGGAGCAGAAATCTTAAAAGGAAAAGCCAAAGTCAGTGAAAGAAAGGAATAAGCTTTGGAAGGATAATGGGATCATTCCAAGAGGAATGTCCCTCTCCAGAAGAAGATGAATGAATGAGAATTCCTGTGAGAATTCTGTGTGTTTTAAATCAGAGCTGAGGGAACACCTTGTTTTGGTTGCTGCTGCATCCTTAAATTTATTTCTGCAATTAAACCATTAGGAACTCTGCATGGGTGGCCAAGGCTTAGTGGAAGGGTGCTGGGATGCAAAATAATTCCCAGTGGAGGCTCAGGCCCAGTTTTTGTGTGCTGCTTGGGGGTGCCCAGCAGGAATACTGGGGGACTTGGAGAGGGGAACAAGGGAGCAGATCCTGCTGAGGTCCCTGGAAAAGATGGCAGTGATGTTGCTTTGTGTGCCTTTATCTTGCTTATTAGTGAGAAAAAAGAGAATTTTTTAAAAATTTTTTTTTTATATGTTCAGCTTTATTATTCAGCATTTTGGGGACTGCTTTTGATGCTGTAAAATGAAGCCACAGAGTGGATTTCAACCAATATATTCCCAATGTTTGGCCTGAGTCAGGGCTGGATATGGGGTAAACTCAGTGCTGAACTAAACCTGATGGAGGAGGGAATTCCACAGTCCCAGTGGGTTAATCTCCACTTTTGGGATTTGCATCTGCAGGGTCTTTTACCTCCTAGTGTAATTCTCAGCATGGTGTGTTAGGCAAAGAGATAATCTCAGCATTCCCTGGAATAGAAGGGGACCCTGGAATGCTCCAGACATTTTGTCCAGTGGGACTGAGAGCTGAGCAAACCCTGTGCCACAAAACATCCTTTTAATCATTCAAACTGCTGCTACACTTCATCTTGGAAACTAAAATTAATATAGAAATACCTGACTGGGAGTTTATTATGAAGGAACAGAAATTCCAGGGCACCATGGCACGTGGGGGGTCTGCAAGGCTGAGAGCTCAGGGTTTGTATTATTATTGTTAGTAGTAGTATTCCTCCAATCAAATAGATATTCCTGTTCAGCCCCTTGGATGGTGGGAACCAAATCCACAGGGATTTTCCTGGTGTTTGTACCCAGCTTTGCTTTGGAGCTGTGGATGTTTCCTGGCTGACTCCCCCTGTTCCTCAACCAGGCCCCACTAAAGTGTAAAGAAATGTAACGAGGTAAAATGAATCTTCCTTCTTGGCCAGAATATAAATAAGGGAAAATAATTGCATTTCCCAATTTTAAGTGTGCCATAGGAGCTTCCCCAGAGTACTAAATGGAATTTCATGGATTTTATTGCACTTGCAGCTCTGTTGGCACACGCAGGACGTGGTGATGGTGGAAGGGGAAAGGGAGAAGGACTTGGGGGTGTTGGTGGCTGCCCCTGGATCCCTGGCAGTGCCCAAGGCCAGCTCGGAGCAGCCTGGGACAGTGGGAGGTGTCCCTGCCCCTGCAGGGGCTGGAATGGGGTGGGTTTAAAGTCCTTCCAACACAAACCAGGCTGGGATTCTGTCCTTGCCAGAAAATCCCTCCTGCCAGCCCCTGCTCCACATGGAGTCCCCTCTGTGATGTCAAGAGCCTGGGACCTTAAACCTGACTCAGAAACCACCATAAAAATGGAGCACAAGGGTCACACTCCTGGCTTCTACCTGGCTGGGTTCAAAATTCCAAACCTAATTTCTGACTCAAATCCTCCCAGAAATGAGTGCTTGAAGATTTCACTCCGAAACACGAAGGATTGGTTCATGCAGAAATAACTACTCTGCTCTGAGGGGAGCAAGGGGATGTTCTGAGGGCCTGATGCTGCATAATTCAGTGTATTCTCTCAGAATTACATCCTGTCCAGCTGGAAATTCGCTGCTGGAGTTTGTGTGAGGCTGGAAAAGAATCATAAAAGTTTGGGAAATGGGACTGGAGGGAGCAGTGAGAAGGGCTGTGGGAGGTGAAGGGTGTGGGGTGATCATCACCATCCTCATCACCACCTTCATCCCCTTTTCTCCTGGTGTGGGCAGAAGCTCCCTGGCCCCGGGGCTCCCTCGGGTGCAGGGTGGTCCCACTCCCCCTCCCTGGGCTTGGAAAAGCTCTGTTACAGCCCAGGAGACTCCCAGCCCCTGCCAAACGTGCCCAGCCACACTCAGCACAAATCCCTGCTGTGCCTTTGGGCACCTCCAGCTTTATTTTCCAATTTTCTGTGATGGCTCCATGAATAATTCAAGAGGAGTCTTTTACCCGGGCTGGCTGCCACCTTCCCTGCTCAGGAGGTCCCCTGTGCAGGGAGGTCACCCGGGTCAGGAGCTGCTGCTCTCAGAAACTGGCCAGAAATCCAATAGAAGCTTTTTCCCCCAGTTTGGAGACTCCATTAAGGCCTGTAATGCAGCAGGAGCCAGCGGGCCTGGGGAGATCTCAGTACAGTTTTACACTCTCAGGAACCAGGGCTGGAAAAACTCTGCAGTCGCTGCTCTGAGCCCTGGGCTGTGTCCTGAGGGGCATTTACTGGAGAGGGAATGGCACAGCTGTGCCTGGGACCAGGGAACTGGGAGGGACAGAGGGATCCTCTGAATGAGAGGCCAGAAAAATTCAGATTCTTGAGGCTTTCATATCAATATTAATACTGATTTCTATTGCTGTGCTCCCTGGGACAGGGATGGGACCCAGGGAGTGGTTGGAGCTGTGCCAGGAGGTTTGGATGGATTTTAGGGAAAGATTCTTCCCCCAGAGGGTGCTGGGCACTGCCCAGGGAATGGGCACGGCCCCGAGGCTGCCAGAGCTCCAGGAGCCTTTGAACACTGCTCCAGGGATGCCCAGGTGGGATTTTGGGGTGTCTGTGCAGGGCCAGGGGCTGGACTGGATGATCCCTGTGGGTCCCAGCTCAGGATATTGCATGATCCCACAGCATTTAAAACAAAGCCCAGAAGAGGAGCAGAGTTTTGAGGCAGCAGGATAAACAATCCTGGGGATTTTCCCTCAGTGAGCAGCAGAGCTTGGCTTGGCCTGACCCGGTGCTCATGGGGATGGTAAATGCAGAGGACGGAGGAATCCCATGGGCTCTCCCAGCCCCACAGCCAGGGCAGCCTGGAGCACTGCCCTGGGTCTGTGAGAGCCTACAAGGAGATGCAGGACTCCAGAGGGCTCTTTAAAATGCTGTTTATTGTATCCAGACAGCAATCACGGGTCCTGGGTGACAGAGCCCAGCCTAAAGCCACCAGCCACAGCTGTAGGCATGCCTGAAGTCCCTTTAGTTCTGGTTACAGTACATTAAATACTTTTCTTTACTGAGCATCTTAATACCTAACAACCAATCAATACCTTTACTATTACCTACAGCCTGTCCTAACTACTAACATTACAATATTCATGTTACTGTTCTCCAATCACAAAAGGTCAGTGTGGTACAGTTTCAGCTGGAAGTGGTTTTTCAGTTTTCTTGCAGTGGAAGTTCCTGAGACCTTTTTTCTACTTACAACATCAGCATGTCCATTTACTTCTGGTATTTTTCTGCTTGGTAAAAACATCTTCTGTGTGAGGTGGGCTTATCCTTTGCTCTAAGTCATAAAAACCTTTCTTAACTAACACACCCTTTGCCTTCTTAGTTACCCAGTGAGACTGGCTCAGCATTCCTTCAGACCTTTGTTATTCTTCTATATCAAAACTTGCTTCCATCTCTATTCCTTTCTCAGTTTCTACATTCAAAAATCTTTCTGCCAAGCACACAAATCTGTGAGAATTTGTCAAACTTTCATCCATCCCAACATGGGTCAAGGGAGGCTCTCCCTGTCTGTGCAGAATCCCAAATCCAGCTCCTGGGTGCCTGTGCCTGGCAGGGGCAAAGTTTGCAGAGGCAAAGAGTGGAGACCAGCAGATGTGGGTCATTGTCCCTGCATGCCCTCAGAGTTTGCTGTGCAGAGCAGCAGCTCCCTGGGCTGCTGGCCTTTGGGAGGACAGAGCTCACTGACCTTGGCTTGGGGGGAGTCCCTGCCCTGGTGAACATTTCCTCTGCCAGGTTCCTCTGCAGGGAATTAATTAATTGTTTAATCAATTACTATCTGGTGGTGATCTCATCCTGTTTGGGGAGATAATCCAGGGAGTGAGGCAGGGACCTTGGTTTGACCCTGCGTGGTCCCAGGCTGCAGATCCAGGAGATGTCCAGGCTCTTCCCACTCCTGGTGGCACCTCGGGGACATGATGGGCTTTGTCCTGCCAAGGAGGATTTCTCCCTGCTGGAGACTTTTTATCATTTTCCCTCTTCCTTTCTGCCTTTTCTTGTGCCTTTGCCCTCTCCAGCCCAGTTCAGGCAGGGAAGGTTTCAGTATTTTCTGTTTCAGTACTGGTTCTTAGTGTGTAAAATGTCATTGTCATTTGGGAACAGGATCTCTCAGGTAGAGAGATTTGTCTCATTTTTGGGCACAGATTTCTTTTCAATGAGTAAAGCCAGCCTGATGCCTCATTCTCAGTGCAGAATTTTGGAAGTCAGGGCAATTGGAGAGGTGTTGGTGCAAGAGGAGCAGCAGATCTGAGCCAGGGGCTGTGATGGTGATAACTGGTGAGAACTGGTTTGTCCTGAGCAGTGATGGGTCCCATTGCAGGAGTGCCATTCCCTCCTTGCCAGAACAGCTCACTAACCCAGAGCAGCTTGTCATCATTCCAAATAATCCCAGGAGTGTCCCTAAAGGAATGGTTTGTGCTTCCCAGTATAAATTCTGGTGCCTTTTGCTATCCAGTCCCCCTTTGCAGAAACAAGCTCAAGGAGGAGCCATCCCTGGGGCTCCCTGCTTTTCCCTGGGCACCCCCTGACCCCAGGCAGGATCTCACAGCTCAGCTCCATGTCAGGCCAGTTGGAAATAAGTGATTAAAGGTGAGTTTTACCCTGGGATCACAGAACATCCTGAGCTGGAGGAGACCCACAAGGGTCCAGCCCAGCTCCTGGGCTGGCACAGGCACCCCAGCAATCCCCCCACACCTGAGAGCCTTGTCCAAACACTCCCTGACTGTTTGTCTTCACCCCAGCAATCCCCCCACACCTGAGAGCCTTGCCCAAACACTCCCTGACTGTTTGTCTTCACCCCAGCAATCCCCCCCACACCTGAGAGCCTTGCCCAAACACTCCCTGACTGTTTGTCTTCACCCCAGCAATCCCCCCCACACCTGAGAGCCTTGCCCAAACACTCCCTGACTGTTTGTCTTTCCCAATAAACACAGAGAAACCTTCCAGCAGGACTGCATTTGCAGCCTGAAGCTGTGGGATCTGAGCCCAGCAGAGGCTGGAGCAGGGCAGCAGGGCTCAGCTCAGCAGGGACACGAGCTGAGCCGGAGAGGATTTGCATCAATTGCTTTGCTAAGCAAGGCTTGAGTGGGGTTTAATAATCCTGCTATTTTTGTTATTAAATGTGTCGGGTTCAATTCCGTCATGGTGAGTCCTGCTCTTACAGCTCTTGTGATGAGAAATCTCATTAAAAGTGGGCAAATGCTTTCTGTTAGCTTCTGCTGGTCACAGAGTTCTTGTTTCAGTTTGAACTTGTTTTTTCTCAATTAATGCCAATATATTGGGATTTGGCAAAGAGGGGAATTCCCGCCTGGGATCACAAGGGCAGCACCAGAGGAGGTCAGGGCTGGGCAAGGGCTGTGTTGGGATGGGCACAGGGGCTTGAACAACCATTCCCCTCAAAAGAGGAGAAATGGGGATGATAAAGCCTGTCTAAAATGATTCCTCTGGGGAGTTTTTAAAGGGGGACTCTCCAGTTTCCCGAGTGCTGCAGCAGGGCTTTGAAGGGCAGCCTCGTATTTCCCCACCAAGAATTGCCTTGAGGAGGAGCGTGGTGTGTCCTTGAGGGGAAGGAGGAGCAGGGCTGAGGGGCTGCATGGAGCTGAAGGAGGCTGCCTGCCTGCCTGCCTGCCTGCCTGGGAAAAAGTCGATTTTTTAAAATTACTGCTCAATTCTTCCTTTTTTTCAAGCAAAGAGACTTCTCTTGTCCTTTGCCGTGGCCTCCCAGGATTATCCCTGTGTGGTGGCAGAGAGCAGCAGGACACTTCACAGGGCTTTGGGGGGTATTTCATGCCCCCTGAACCCAGCAGCTTTGGGGTGTGGGGCTCTGCTGGTGCTGTCACTGTCATGGAATCACGGAATAATTTGTTTTTGAGGGGACCTTCGAAGGTCATCCTGTCCCACCCCCTGCAATATCCCCTCCCTCAGGGCAGGAGCGTTTCCCTGGCTGATTTTAAAGGGTGATATTTCAAGCATCAATAGCACAGGACAGAGCTGTAAGAAATGGCTGAATGTGACACTCCAGCTGTTGGGGGGGGTCGATTTGTTTTGATTTCACTTTGCTTTTGAGGCCGCTGTGTTTCACTGCTCATTTGGTGGAAATTGCAAAACCCCAGGTTGTTAAAAGAAGAGAAAGCAGAGAGGGAAATTTCCCCCCAGCACAGCTCATTGCAGAAGGTGCTCATTGCCACTTAGCCCTGACTCTGCAGATTTTCAGGAATTCTTGCTGACTTCTATCTCCTGTCTTCCCTTCCTGCTCCAATAAGCAATTTACTCCAGCATTCACCAGTTCCTAAAGTGGTTATGGCAATGCATATTGAAATGAAAGCTCCAAATTATCCTGCAGAAACAAAAGTGCAGCTCCTGCTCGTGCTGGGGAGGGTGCGGGGTCAGGCTGGGAGCCAGCAGGAGTTGGGATTTGTGGAGATCCACAACCATGGAATGCCTTGGGTTGGGATGACCTTAAATCCCATCCAGTGCCATGGGCAGGGACACCTCCCACTGTCCCAGGCTGCTCCCACCCTGTCCAGCCTGGCCTGGGACACTGCCAGGGTGGGAAGTATCTCATGGAAGAGATACTGCTGATGCCTCTCCACATTTTTGTTCTGCTGTACACTGATTTATCTGTGCATAAATCTTTCTCCAGCTGTAGTTGTGTGCCTCATGCTTTTATTTTTCATTTCACCAAAGACAGAAGACCCTCCACTAATTTTCTGACCTCCTTCCAGGGCAATTTATTCATCTGATGGAATCCAGTGGGGTGATTTGGCTTGTACACCGTCAATTTTAAACAAAAAAATCCAAGCATTTCTGTGCCAAAACCCAGAATCAGCTCTTGCTTCTCCCAGTCCCTGTGATGGCCTTGAGTCCCCTGTGCCTGTGCCAGGCTGTGCCATCCCTGCAGAGAGCTCTGCCCTTCCAGGGACAAACATCCCTGCTGGTGTCACCCCTCACCTTCCAGCTCCTTGTCATTCTCCCGTGCTCCACCCCAGCTCATGAATGGATTATTTTTGTTACTTTCCAGTGCAGCACAAAAGGAGCTCTTTGGAAGAAATTTCCATATCCTTTTTTTTTTCAATTTAAAAATGTGAAAACCCAAACATAAAGCACAGGAAAGGTGGATGAAGGAGTGCAAAGCAGTTGGGGCAATTCTGTCAAACCCAGCAATGCTGCCAACATTTCCAAGGCTGTTTCTGATTGGGTAGGGGGCTAAAAAATTATTATTTGTAAGTTTCTTCTCCTTTTTCCTGCATGCTGACAGAAGTGGCCCATGGGCTGTAGGGGACTCCCCTGGATCCCTGGCAGTGCCCAAGGCCAGGCTGGACACTGGGGCTGGGAGCAGCCTGGGACAGTGGGAGGTGTCCCTGCCATGGCACTGGGTGGGATTTGGGGTCCCTCTCACCCACCCCAGTCTGGAACTCCGGGGCTCTGTGGTGCAAATGCTGTTTGTGTCTGTGTGTCCCCCTGTGCCAGCAGCCCAGCTCAGCCCTGTGTGCCCCTCGCTGCCAGGTTTGCTCAGTCCCCGTTCCCAGCTGGGGCTGAGGGGCTGTGGCAGGCCCAGAGCTGTGCCCATCCATCCCCAGTGCCCTGGCAGCCCCGGGGCTGGAGCCCAGCACAAAGGGCAAGCAGGGATTGCCACTCCCAGCCCCGTTTGGGTGGGTTTGGGATGGGAGGAGCATCCCAACGCACTGCAGGGGGCTGGGGGCTCTCTCCATCACCCCAGGAGCACCAGCTGAGCTCCAGCTCACCCTGGGGTTGAATTTGGGGTGGCAGCGAGGGCAGGGCAGCTGTGCTGAGCCCTGCAGCAGCTGTGCCAGCTGTGCCAGCTGTGCTGGGATGTTCTCCCCAGCAGCCCCCGTGCAGGTGGCCAAGGGCAGCTGCTGCTCAGGAAACACCACACGTTCCCAGGTCTGAGGCACAGGGAAGGGCATAATCAGATTCAGAAAGTGCTGAATATTTTTAATGAACGTGTCTGGGCCTTACAGAGGAACAGAGGAAGGAAGGAAGATTTCTCAGAGGTGACTCCTGGGCAGCCTCGGGTTTCCCCACCAAGAATTGCCTTGAGGAGGAGCGTGGTGTGTCCTTGAGGAGAAGGAGGAGCAGGGCTGAGGGGCTGCATGGAGCTGAAGGAGGCTGCCTGCCTGCCTGCCTGGGAAAAAGTCGATTTTTTTTTAATTACTGCTCAATTCTTCCTTTTTTTTCAAGCAAAGAGACTTCTCTTGTCCTTTGCAGATAGGCAGGACTGCCCCAAATTATCTCATCAGGATGTACTGTGCTTCTAAATGAAGCAAGTCGCTGGGCCCTGACCTCCAGCACCTTCTGGGGTCAGGAGGTGACAGCAGCACTAATAAAAATGACTGGGTGCATTTCTGGGCCTGCCTGTCAGGCACAGTGGCTGCAATTACTGATTTCACTGCTCTTTCCCATCGGAGTGCCTGTTAATGTCCCAGGATGTCACCAACTCCTCCTCCCTGTGCCTGGGGACAGTTGGGTTGCACCAGGATGAGCGCTGGGGGCTCCTCTCAAGGGGCAGGACAGCCACAGCAGGGAGGTTTAGGTCAGATATTGGGGAAGGTTTTTTCATGAGAGGGGTTGTGAAGCACTGGAACAGGGAGTGGTGGAATCGCCGTCCCTGGAGGGATTTCAGAGCCCTGTGGATGTGACACCTGGGGACATGGTTTGATGGTGACCATGGTGGTGGTGCTGGCTGGACTTGATGCTCTTAAAGGTCTTTTCCAACCATAGTGACTCTGGGGTTTCCTGATCCCAGCTGGTGCTGGTGTTACCTGCCTTGGGGCTGGGAATGGGCAAATTCCTCCCAAGCGATGTTCCAGCAGTGACAGAATTGGATGAGACATGGATTTATTCTGATTCCTTCTCCCCAGCCCATCGTGCAGCCCCTCCCCTCTGCCTGGAACCAGCACAGAGCTGGGATTCTCTGCTGGGCTGGACTTAGCTTAGGCAGGGGCTTTGTGCTGGTGCTGCTGCCCGACCTGCCTCACCCTCATCACACAGTGCTCAAGGTTATTTGTTCTCTTCTCTGGCAACAATTCTGAACTCTGGCCCTGGTTCTTTCTCTGAGTTAAGCCCAGCTCCTGCAGGAGCCGTGCAGAGGCAGCAGGGTGAGCTCAGTGAGATGCTGGCTGTGGTTTTTATGAGAAGCTGTGCTTTCCCTGCAGCACCAGGCTGGGCATTTTCACTCCTGGCGCTGGCTCCTGGGGCTCCCAGCACAGAGCTGCGAATTACAGGCGCTCCTCACATCCCTGGGGGCTGGGGGAGTGCCCAGCACCGATCTCAGACTTTTCCTGCCGGGAACTCAGTGCCAGGGCGGGGCTGGAGAACAGGGCAGGCACCGGAGTGACTGGGTGTGGGCACGGAGCACCCTCCCCTCCTTCCTGCCCCGTGTCCCTGCTCACCCCTGTCCCTGTCACCTTCTCCTGTTCCTGTGACTTCCTCCTACCCCGGCTCACCCCTGTCACCTGTCCCTGTGACCTCCTCCTATCCCTGCTCACCCCTGTCCCTGTCACCTTTCCCTATCCCTGCTCATCCCTGTCCCTGTCACCTGTCCCTGTGACCTCCTCGTACCCCGGCTCACCCCTGTCCCTGTCACCTGTCCCTGTGACCTCCTCCTATCCCTGCTCATCCCTGTCCCTGTCACATTTCCCTGTCCCTGTCACCTTTCCCTGTCCCTATCACCTTTCCCTGTCCCTGCTCACGCCTGTCCCTGTCTCCTTTCCCTGTGAACTCCTCCTATCCCTGCTCACCCCTGTCCCTGTGACCTTTCCCTGTCCCTGCTCACCCCTGTCCCTGTCACATTGCCCAGTCCCTGCTCACCCCTGTCCCTCTCCCCTTTCATTTTCAGTCTCATATGAAGGGTGAGACAATACAGATGTTATAATCCATGCCATCACAATCAGAAGCCAACTATATCAAGCCCTAAGAACTCTCTATAAATCCATTTCCCACACCAGTCCAGCCTTGGAGTCCATCATCAGACACACAAATCAGGGCAGTGGATCATCTGCAAGGGGATCCTCAGATTTCTTGCCCTTCCCCTTCTGCCCTTGGCTGCTCTGTCCCTTTTGCAGTTCATGGAAGTGGGGGTGGCTCTGCATTTGGAAAATGCTGGAAAATGGCTGGAATTACCTCAGGAACAGTCAGGTGTTCTCCAAAGGCACCGTTGGCTCATCAGGCCTCCCTGGCTCTGCACTCACCCAAAACTTCACAGGGAACAACACTTGCCTCCTCCTTCCCCCTCCTCAGGATTGTTTTAGAGTAAAATTGGCCTAAATTTAATCATAAAGCACTCGGAGTGGGGGTTCTCATTCAGGTGTAATTCCAGCCCAGGTTATGTTCAGTTCAGAGCAGAGGCTGATATTGCATCGTGACATTCAACTCCATCCAGGCTGTGTTTGTATTCCAAAGCCATCCATTGCAAAGACTGCTCTTCATAAGCACAAAGAGCTCCAAAGCATAAATATTTATTCCTTAAAGGTTAAGATTGCCTTAAATCATTCCAGCTTATTTGGTGAGCAGCAGTTATAATTAAAATAAGCAGTTGAACTCGATCTGCATGTATGAAATGCATATATATGTGTATATAAATATATATTTATATATACTTGACTCTGGTGCGGATGGAAGCCGTGGGATAATTGCTTCCATCACATCAAAAGATGCACTGATATTGTTCCTGGATTGGATAATAAATCAACATAAAGAAGCAGCTGAAATTATATAATGGCAAGGCACGTTTGAGCAGGCGGCAGAAGCCGAGGTGGGGAATGAGCAGAGCTCGTCTCTAGTGCCGGGTGGAATTGCAGGGGATAATTATGCAAGTTATGGAAATCATTCCAGTTTTGGGTGTAGGGAATTCATAGAACCCAAGGATAGGGCTGGGAGCAGCCTGGGACAGGGGAAGGTGTCCCTGCCATGGCAGGGGTGGCACTGGGCTTTGGGGTCCCTTCCAGCCCAAACCAGGCTGGGATTCTGTGCTGGAATATTGTGCTGTGGCACCTGGAATTGTAGGGACACAGATCCATGAGAGTGTTCAGAGTGTGTGAGTGGGCTTTTGTCACAGGCTGAAGGTTTCAGAAATGATCCATGTTATTCCAGAATGTGCAGAAGTTGGGATGGGAGCTGTTTGATAGCCCATGAGTAGCTGGTGGAAGGAGGGGGCAGGAAATCCTGCAGCCTGGGCTGTGCTGGGAGCTGTGTTATTTCCAGTCTGACTTAAAGCAGGGATGTGAAGTACAGGCTGGCAGTGGTGGCTGGGAAATGGGACGTGGGGACAGCTGGATTTACCCTGGCAGGAGATGGGGTTGGGTGGCTCTTGTGTGGCTCTGCTTCTGAAAAACTTTCCAGTTAATTGGAAATGAATGCTCCACGTTTGACCTCAGATTTGGCAGCAGGCAGGAATTGTGCAGGATGGGGAGCCTGGTTTAACTGGCCTGGTGCTAGCAGCAGCCCTGGGCTACTGACTGCTCATGAATAATGCACATGAGCAAGTCAGAGAGTTTCTGCTTTGGGCCTTGTCCGAGCAGACTGGGAATCCCTGGATAAAGCTGCACTTTTAAAGTATTGGCAAAATAATTTCCCGTGGATAGAGTGGGACACGAAGTTGTGATGAGTAACAGTGGAAACCAGAGGAGTGTTATTTAAAATGAGAACACTGATCTTGCTGTGACTTGCTGGGAGGGCATTGATCTATCCTGGCAAATTCTTGCTTTGAAGGCCACATTTTCATTAATTTTAAATTTCTGGCACTGTTTATTGGCTGAAAATCCGTGGGTATCATGGCCAGGAATCGAGCTGAGCACAAACCTTGTTTTAACCCTGCAGTAGGGGCAGGAGATGTGCTCAGCAGATGAAATCACTGAATCATTGAGGTTGGAAAAGCTCCCTGAGATCCCCAAGAGCAGCTGCCAGCGCAGCACCGTGCTCACCACGGCCTCGAGTGCCGAGAGCTGGGGAAAAATGCTCAGGGTTCTAAAGGGAATTTGTGTTTACCAGGGAGAAATTCCACTCTGTAGCAGTGTACCCCCTGTTGATGGGGTGACCAAATTACAAGGGAATTTACAAATACTCTTTGTCTGCTAAAAAAGGAAAAGATCCTAGAAAGTTCTCCCCAAAATTGGTACAAGGCAAGGCAAGACCTTTAAAACTGCGCCACAAACTTGGGGCTGCTCTATTGGACCGAGGGCAGGAGGGCCTGCCTGGGCCATCAGGTAGAAAAAAGTTAGAACAAAAGACTTAATCACTTTTGTAGTGTGTCTTAGCAGGGCAAGCACCTCTTGCACCTGACACAGCTTTTCTCTGTAGAAGAGTTTATTGTTTTGTTTCTTAGTAAACCTTTTTTGTTTCAAACACTGCCACAAGAGCCTCGCGTTCACTTTTAAGCCATCCGGCTAGCTGGGCTGTCTGGGTACGAAGGGACTGGTGAGAGCTTGTGACACCCTGGCCCTCACCCAACCCCTTCACCACTCTTCCCTTATGGTTTGCTCGCAGGTTCTGCCTCCAGGCTGGACCCTGCCGTGGGCCCCTTGGTGCCAGCACAGGTCACCCGTGTCACCGCCGTGTCCGCGCCCGCCGTCACCCTCATGGCCACCAACCTGATGGAGCAGGCCCGAGCAGGTGGGTGCTGACCCAGGGCTGGAACCTGGGGCTGTGTCCCTGCAGGCAGCCCGAGCCCAGCCCTGCAGGTGATAGTGATAGCAGGGTTAAAATGTTTCTAAAATTATTTGGAGAGGGTGGAAAGGGACTAGGCCTGGGAACAGGTTTGGGGGCGTTTCAAACCTGATTTTGGGGCATTTCAGACCTGATTTGGGACATTTCAGACCTGATTTGGGACATTTCACACCTGGTGTTGGGGGATTTCAGATCTGATGTTGTGGGCATTTCAGGCCTGATTTGGGGGGGATTTCAGACCTGATTTGGGGCATTTCAGACCTGGTGTTGGGGCATTTCAGACTGGTTTAGGACATTTCAGACCGGTGTTGGGGATTTCAGACCTGATTTGGGGGGGATTTTAGACCTGATTTGGGACGTTTAAGACCTGGTGTTGGGACACTTCAGACCTGGTGCTGGGTGTTGGTGGCTGTACTAAATCATGAGCTAGGCCTGGGAACACATTGTCTGTACTAGGCCATGAGAAATGATAGGATTGTTAGGTGTGATGATTATCTGGTAATTGAACATAATTATTGTGTATACATATGAATCATGAAAAATATGTTTTGGGGGGCTTGAGAATTCATGCTTGGGTGAAATCAGTGAATACAATAGAACAATATAAGTTTAATGATTAACATACAGATATGTAACGAAAAGAGTATAAAACATGTCCATTTCAAAGCCATGTTGGAGTCAGATTTGGGTCTGTACCCCTGCCTCCCAGAGCTCTTTTAATAAAGCACCTGCATATAATCAAGCTCTGCTGTGATGACGTGTTTCATAGGCTGTAAGAGCCATACTGAGAGATGCAGGACTCCAGAGGGCTCTTTAAAATGCTGTTTATTGTATCCAGACAGCAATCGCGGGTCCTGGGTGACAGAGCCCAGCCTAAAGCCACCAGCCACAGCTGTAGGCATGCCTGAAGTCCTTTAGTTCTGGTTACAATACATTTTATACTTTTCTTTACTGAGCATCTTAATACATAACAACCAATCAATGCCTTTACTATTACCCATAGCCTGTCCTAACTACTAACATTACAATATTCATGTTACTGTTCTCCAATCACAAAAGGTCAGTGTGGTACAGTTTGAGCTAGAAGTGGTTTTTCAGTTTTCTTGCAGTGGAAGTTCCTGAGACCTTTTTTCTACTTACAACATCAGCATGTCCATTTACTTCTTGTATTTTTCTGCTTGGTAAAAACATCTATTTGGGGTGGGCTTATCCTTTGCTCTAAGTCATAAAAACCTTTCTTAACTAACACACCCTTTGCCTTCTTAGTTACCCAGTGAGACTGGCTCAGCATTCCTTCAGACCTTTGTTATTCCTCTATACCAAAACTTGCTTCCATCTCTATTCCTTTCTCAGTTTCTACATTCAAAAATCTTTCTGCCAAGCACACAAATCTGTGAGAATTTCTTGTCAAACTTTCATCCATCCCAACAGTAGGCTAGCACAGGGCTGGGCACCCTGAGGAGCCAGAGCTGCTGGGCTGGGCTGGGCTGCTGTCGCTGCTGTGTATGAACAAGGACACAGACTCCACTCCAGAAGGTTTAGAAGGCTTTATTGAGAGGGCTCTGTGATACCAGAAGGTTTATGGCTTATTGCTTGCTTGCAATACAAATGGAACACACTTTTATAATGTGTTTGCTAATACTGAAATGATTGGTTAGCTAACAATAACAGCTCTCTATTACCATTGGTTAAGTGAGAGAAACAGGATTTCTATTGCTGTGAAAACAGGGTAGAAAAATACCACCTGCTGCTTTGAGAACGAAATACACTTTACAGATACTGTTTGTGAAATCTCTGCTGGGAAACTGAGAAGTTTTCCTGGGGCAGGAAAACCTCAGCAGGCCTGCAGAAGGAGTTTCAGAGACACAGAATTGTCAGTGCCACAGGCTGCTGCTTCCCCTGCTGACCTTGGCCCCTCAGCCAAGGAGGGGCTGCCAGTTCCTGCTGAGTTCCCTACAGTCTCGTGTCAAAGGTTTATGTGATATATTACATATATCACATATTACATATGCCATTACATCAATATACTTTACGTAAATGTATTACAATATATTTATGTAATATATTACATAATCCCAGACATTACATATCTCCTCACGTGGGGCACTGCTGTGTTGAGTTTTACCTTCTTTTTGTTAGGGTTGGGATTAAATGTGTGAGACGGTATTTCTTGTTTGTACCCAGTTGTTTATTAGTTCTCATCTATATTACAGTCTCACAAACTGTGAGTTTTATGGTATTTTATGCTAACAAACTAAAAAATGAAGTTTTATTTTTCATTTTATAAGGTCTTTTAAGGATAAATTGTTTAATTAAGAAATGACACTTAAATTATTTTTACTTTTAACCTAATGACTAACTACCTGTGGTGTGCAATGTGGAATTTTTTATCTAATTACACAGTACTTAAACTCATGAAGAAGAAGGTGAAGAACGACTAGCTTCTGCTCTAAAACTTCTATCTTGCTTTATATATATATATTATTATATTCTAAAACTTTAAACTCTTAAGTTTTTTACTCTGTGATATTACGCACTACTATTTAAATTACACACCCATAATCCCAGCTCTGTCATTCCATTTTGGAAGCCTTCTCCACAGCCTCGGGTGAAATGCAGTGTTCTCTTGGGGGTCAGTGCCTGGCAGCACAGAAAGTCTGAAATTCTCAGCAACCAGGGTTCCAACATCTCTCGTCACCTTGGAGGCACCATGGGGCCCTGAGGGCACCTTCCCAGCACTGTTCTGGGGAAAAAAAAGGTGTTTACCAGGAATTCCTAGGGATCAGTTCAGACATAACCTACCTGACCCTCCACCCCAGGGGTTACCCAGGGAAGCTGTGGCTGCCCCAGCCCTGCAAGGGTCCAGGGCCAGGTTGGATGGGACCTGGAGCAGCCTGGGACAGTGGGAGGGTGGCACTGGATGGGCTTTAAGGTCCCTCCCAACCCAGACCAGGCTGTGGTTCCGTGATTCCCAGGGCAGTGGCAAACAGCACCTCTTGGGCAGTGTGGCTGTGTGCCTAGGAAAGCCAGCCACGGAATCAGTTTGTCCTTGAGCTCCACACCAACAAAGAATTTGTCTGTGCTGTTCTCCTGTTCCCCTTACAAATCCCCTGAACAACAACAGGGAGGGTGGGAGTGCTTGTTGCAGGAAGGAGAAAAGCTCAGCTCAAGGAGGTTTGTTCTGAGAGGGGAAAGGAGCACTTGGAGGGCACAGCGAGAGTGCTCAGAGCAGCAGACAAACAGCAGCTAAAGGGGAAACCAGTGTGGGAAGGCAGGAGCTGGGGTGGGAGCTGTGTCCCTGGAGTTGGGCAGGGACCTGGCTGGTGGGACCAGAACTGGGATCCCAGTGCCTGGACTGGGGCAGGGACCTGGCTGGTGGGACCAGAGCTGGGATCCCACACTTGGATTGAATGAGAGCCAGCAGAGAAGGAGCTGGGGATCAGTCAGGGAAGGTTTTAGGCGGATCTCAAACACCAGAGCAATGAGGTTGTGGGGAGAGACAGAGCTGGCCTGTGGAGATTCTGGGGGAGGACAAACCCCACAGTGTGGGATGTGTGTAGTTAATAAATCCAGTTCTTGGGAGCACTTAGCAGTCAAAATGTTAAACTTTTTTTGAGATTAATGGAGGTTTGGCCTCTGCATATTTTTACAAAACAAATTTTTACTATGCCTTGTCCACAGTTCCTCATGGCATGAATCCATCTTCCCTCTTCCCCTCCCTCTCTAATTCTGCTTTTAACAAGATGTTTGTGATCACACCCAACATCCTCTGTGCTATACCCAAGGCAGCTCTGCTGCTTCACCTTTCCTTGCCATGCTGTGAATTATTCATGTCCCTGTGCTGCCGTGGAGCCTGGGAGAAGCCTCTTTAATCAGGAGCCTTTATCTCCACCTCCTCTCATCCTCCAGCAGCCGAGCAGGAACTCAGCAGTGCTGGCTGTGCTGCTGAGTTTGGGGTGAAAAAGGAGCTGGAAATGTCTCATGCTGGCTACACTGCCAGGCTGCAGCTCAGTTTGTGCACGTAAGATGGGGGGAAAGGTTAATTAATGAGCAAAGAGTAACTCTGGGTTACTGGTGTTGGTCCCTCCCAGCCTGGGCAGAGGAGGGGAGGTCTGCAGGGATGGGGGGACACTGACAGGAGTCCCCTTGGGGAGCAGAGGGTCCCTGGGGCTCCTCGGTCCCCGTGGCACAGCCAGCCCCACTCCAGGCTCCTGCCCTGGCCAGGAAGGAACAACCTGGGATTGTTTTCCTCCTTCCATTGCACTGAGGGCAAGCACTCAGTGTTCAACTGCAGCCGTAAAACTGAACGGCTCCTGCTGTGCACAGGGGCCTTCAGAGCTTCCCTTGGCTGTTTTATTTTATTGTTTGTTTGGTGTTCTTTATTCCCACCTTCTTTTCTATGTGCTGACTGTGCAGGATGCTGTGGTGTGTTCCACATGGGAATGCCCGAGGAGCTGCAGGAGCTCACCCATGGGTGCAGCACCCAAGGGTGTCCCTGGGACCTTGGCTTTGCTGGGAGGGAGATCTACCAGGAGGGAAAAGGAGAGGGAGCTTTCCCAGAGGGAGAAGGAGAGGGAGCTTTCCCAGAGGGAGAAGGAGAGGGAGCTTTCCCAGAGGGAGGAGGAGAGGGAGATTTCCCAGGAGGGAGAAGGAGAGGGAGATCTACCAGGAGGGAAAAGGAGAGGGAGATTTCCCAGAGGGAGAAGGAGAGGGAGATTTCTCAGGAGGGAAAAGGAGAGGAAGATTTCCCAGGAGGGAAAAGGAGAGGGAGATTTCCCAGAGGGAGAAGCAGAGGGAGATTCCCCAGGAGGGAAGCAGAGGCTCCCTGGGGTGCTGCAGCACAGTATGTCCCTCAGGAGCTGGGGGAGGCTCAGGGGCAGAGGCTGTGTGCCCACAGCAGCACCTCCCTGCTCCAGCCTCAGCCTCACCCTCACTGATTAGTGACCAAGGCAATTGCTCTGTGTCGGACTTTCCTTTGCACAAACCAGAGCTCCCAGAGCGTGCTTTGGGGTCTGCTCCTGTTTCAGTTTCCCACTGCCAGCTGACATCTGTGTGTTCCTGGCTGGCAGGGTGGGCAGGCCCTGGCACAGGGTGCCCAGAGCAGCTGTGGCTGCCCCTGGATCCCTGGCAGTGCCCAAGGCCAGGCTGGACACTGGGGCTGGGAGCAGCCTGGGACAGTGGCAGGTGTCCCTGCCATGGCAGGGGTGGGATGGNTGACATCTGTGTGTTCCTGGCTGGCAGGGTGGGCAGGCCCTGGCACAGGGTGCCCAGAGCAGCTGTGGCTGCCCCTGGATCCCTGGCAGTGCCCAAGGCCAGGCTGGACACTGGGGCTGGGAGCAGCCTGGGACAGTGGCAGGTGTCCCTGCCATGGCAGGGGGGGGATGGGATGAGTTTTGGTGTCCCTTCCAACCCAAACCATTCCATGATTTGTATCAAAGCTTCCAAAGCCAGGGAATGTCTCCTGTCTCTCAGGCCCACATGCCCATTCATGGATGAAATACATGGCTATTTCTCAAATCCATGGTGACTATAGAAGTGACCAGGGCAAGCCACTGCTTGTGCCCTCTCAGGTGCTCCCTGGGGCACTACTGGTGCCCTGGCAGTGGCCCTGTACCACCCCTCTGTCCTTCCCTTCCCAGCAGCCAGGCAGGAGGAGGGCACTGACCCCAGGTGTCACCTCCCTGTGGCCAGAGCACCAAAGTGTCTGGGAAACTTTGATTCCCAATTACCAGATATCTAGGGAAGGAAGATGAATTTAGAGCCCCTTTTGATGTGTATCAGCAGCTCCCTGCTCCTGGCTCCTTTAATGTGGAAATTAATGGCTCTGGTTTGTAAATCTCCTTTTTTGCTCCCCATAAAGCCATCTTCTGAGCAAAATGCCATGGATTTAATGTTTTGTTATTCTGAGATATTCCGAGGGAAGCAGAGTCAAATGGGGGCCTGTTCTGTACCTGCAGGAATTTTGAAATAATTGGAGTAGCGTTGGAGGTGACTCTGCCACACAGAACTGCAGAATCCAGACTGGTTTGGGCTGGAATCCCATCCCTGCCATGGCAGGGACACCTTCCCCTGTCCCAGGCTGCTCCCAGCCCCAGTGTCCAGCCTGACCTGGACTCTGCCAGGGATCCAGGGCAGCCAGGGACACGTGGGAGGGGCTGGGGACACCCCCAGGACTGGGGACTGTACAGAGGGTCACACACACCTTGTCCTCCCTGCTGCAGGAGGGATGGGCCAGCTCACCTCGGCTCAGACCCCAAATGTGTGTTTGAAGAGATCAAGCAGACAAAAGCCCCCCAAATTAAGACAATCCCATGTTTCTTAACGTCTTCCCGTGCACCCTCCTTGGTTGGGATGGTTGGGTCTGTCCCACAGCTTCCTGCCTTTCCCTGCTTCCCCTGGGGCTCTCTGCTGTGGACGCACGCTGTGTGGAGGCAGCAGACATTTCAGGGGTTAGGATTTCAGGATGGAGACAGCTGTATGTAAAGGGGAGGAAAATGTTATTTCAATCAATCCAGCATTCCCAGGGGGTTCCCACAGAGGTTACCCAAACACAGCAGGATCTGCAGGCTGGGAATGAGGGGGTGCCCAGGGGGGAGAGGATCAGAGAATCAGGGAATGCTTTAGGTTGGGAAAACCCTCTGAGGTCCTGGAGGTCACCCATGAAGCCAGCCCTGCCCAGGCACCCCTGCCCTGTCCCTGGGGATGTCCCATGGGGGCTCAGGACACCAGTCAGTGCAATAAAGAGGTCTGGGAATGTGTTCCACTAAAATGTGCTGTTTGGAGAGGAGATGCACCCTGGGCACAAGGGGGTTGTGGATAAAGGAGGCGGCTCAGAGCCACAGGGAGCAGTTTGGGTTTTTTCAGCAGTTTTGGCTTGTTGTGAGTTTATTTATTCCACACTAAAAGAGCTCCTTCCCCTCACAGACCGTGGCAAGGAGTCGAGCAGAGCCGCCTGCCCCCCGACACTGATCCTGCACACGGAGAGGAAGAGTGTCCCCACGGGCAGTGACAGTGACAAGGTCTGTCCTGGAGCCCCTTCCAGAGCCCCTGGAACCTCTGAGCTGCACAAATCCAGGTCAGGGCTGGGCTGGGCTGGCTGGAGCTGTGCTGGACACTCAGGATCCTTCCCTGCTGTGGATTTTAAAGAGCCATGGATTTCATTTATTTATTTCTTGGAGCTGTGCAAGAGCTCTGGCACTGTCAGGGGATCAGGGGGACTCTCAGGGTTGGTTTGCTCCCCATGGAATCCCAGAGCACTTTGGGTGGGAAGGACCTTAAATCCCACCCAGTGCCACCCCTGCCATGGCAGGGACACCTCCCACTGTCCCAGGCTGCTCCCAGCCCCAGTGTCCAGCCTGGCCTTGGCCACTGCCAGGGATCCAGGGGCAGCCACAGCTGCTCTGGGCACCCTGTGCCAGCCCCTGCCCACCCTCCCAGGAACAATTCCTAATTCCCAATATCCCATCCAGCCCTGCCCTCTGGCAGTGGGAGCCATTCCCTGTGTCCTGTCCCTCCATCCCTTGTCCCCAGTCCCTCTTCAGCTCTCCTGGAGCCCCTTCAGACCCTGGAAAGGCTCTGAGCTCTCCCTGGAGCTTCTCCTCTCCAGGTGAGCACCCCCAGGTGTCCCAGCCTGGCTCCAGGGCAGAGGGGCTCCAGCCCTGGGATCATCTGGTGCCTCCTCTGGACTCTCTCCAGCAGCTCCAAACATTGTTTTGCTGTGTGATAGGGACAGAGGAGCAGCTGTGGGACAGTCAGTCACTGCTGCAGTGACCCAGAGGAGCAGCTGTGGGACAGTCAGTCACTGCTGCAGTGACCCAGAGGAGCAGCTGTGGGACAGTCAGTCACTGCTGCAGTGACCCAGAGGAGCAGCTGTGGGACAGTCAGTCACTGCTGCAGTGACCCAGAGGAGCAGCTGTGGGACAGTCAGTCACTGCTGCAGTGACCCAGAGGAGCAGCTGTGGGACAGTCAGTCACTGCTGCAGTGACCCAGAGGAGCAGCTGTGGGACAGTCAGTCACTGCTGCAGTGACCCAGAGGAGCAGCTGTGGGACAGTCAGTCACTGCTGCAGTGACCCAGAGGAGCAGCTGTGGGACAGTCAGTCACTGCTGCAGTGACCCAGAGGAGCAGCTGTGGGACAGTCAGTCACTGCTGCAGTGACCCAGAGGAGCAGCTGTGGGACAGTCAGTCACTGCTGCAGTGACCCAGAGGAGCAGCTGTGGGACAGTCAGTCACTGCTGCAGTGACCCAGAGGAGCAGCTGTGGGACAGTCAGTCACTGCTGCAGTGACCCAGAGGAGCAGCTGTGGGACAGTCAGTCACTGCTGCAGTGACCCAGAGGAGCAGCTGTGGGACAGTCAGTCACTGCTGCAGTGACCCAGAGGAGCAGCTGTGGGACAGTCAGTCACTGCTGCAGTGACCCAGAGGAGCTGCTGGAAGGAGCAGGGCTGGCACAGGCCCTCCCTGGGCTCTGGGGAGCACCCATGGCTCCCGGGCCCGTTCCTGTCCCAGTGGGTGCCACACTCGGGGGTGTCCCTCACCCCACTGTCCCCTGGGAGCTGTTGGCATGGACAGAATGTGTTGGCTGCTGTTTCATTTATGCTGCTCTAAGTGGGGAGGTGTTTTTATAATCCCCATTGATCTGGGCTGTTCCAGAGGCAGCTGGCTGTCCATAAAGCCTCCCCTGCAATTCTGGCCATAGGGTGGGGGGTTTGGAGCCCAGGAGCAGAGGTTCACAGAACAGTTTCTGTGCACCTCTATTTGTTAACTCATCCCTCTGTGTGTCTCCAGGATCACTCCTTCAAGCTCCTGAGTGAGGCTGACAGCGCTCCCAAGGGGAACAAGCCCGTGGCATCCACCCCAGTGCCAGGATCCCCGTGGTGAGGAGCTGCCAGGGCCCTTCCCCAGTGCCACCCCCTTCCCAAAGCCCACCCCAGCCCTTCCTGGGCTGGCACGTGGGGAAAGCAGTGCCAGGGGCTCAGCAGCACCGCTGGGTTCCTGCTGCAGCTCCAGCAGAGCTTTTGCTGCTGGCTCATGGCCTGAGGGAGGGTGAGCCAGGAGCAGGCCTGAGCCCAGGGCCTGCAGGGTGGGCCCTCCCCCAGCTGGTTCGGGAAAAAAGAATTCCTTGGAGAAAAGTGGAAAAAAACTATTTAATTAACAGGCAAAAAGCATTCACCAGCACAACAAAGGAAATTAAACAATATTAAACAATAAAACCCTTGCCACTTCAGACGAGAGGACGAATTCAGTCCCAGGCTGGTATCAGTTCCTCTGGCACTGGAAATGCTGCGGCCCAGGCGCGGCCCTGCGGGCCACAGGTGTGTGAGCTCCTGGTGCTCTTCTGGGTGTTCAGTCTGGAGCAGGTTTAAACAGGTCCAAAGGAAAAGAAAGAGCCACAGTCCAAAGAACTTCTCTGCCTCAGCTAGCTGAAACTAACTAAAAAGCGAAGAAGAAACTCTGTCCGTGCTGCAGCCACACCGTCCGGGGAAGGAATGTGGAGGAGGGAAAAACAAAGTCTGGGAAAAAAAAAAAAACTGTGGGCTTCACTGTCCCCCCTCTTTGCTCCCAGAATGGAGCTTAAAGGTGCAAAACTTATTTTCTAAACTACACAGACGAATGGGGATAGCGAGCCTCATAATGTCAACCCAGGACACTCTGCCTCAGCTCTGCTTGGCTGGAGCAGAGAGGAAAAGCAGCATTTATAAGAAATGGTGTTGCTTTTCAGGGCCAGATCCTGCCTCTCCCAGTTCTTTGGCTGGCAGTGGGTGACTCTGCCTGCCCTGCGTGGTGCAGGGTGTGTCTGACACAGCCTGTGGCTCATGGCCCTCATTCCCTGAGCACTGACAACAGGAGCTGGGTCAAGCTCGTGGGACATTTTTAAATAGATAAAACTTTCTGCACTTTCTGGCCTGAGTGGTTGATAGGAGGATTTTTGTCTCCTTTACCTTATAATAATTAGTTTATACCCAGGGGCTGACGCCCATGGGGTCTTTGCTCCAAGCCCCATCCAGGGACATCCAGGGATCCCATCTGACCCTGCCAGCTAAGTCTGTCCCTTTACCTGAATGCCTGGATTTCCCCTTCCTTCTGGAAGAGCTGTGGTGTTCCTGGAGCCCTGGTTTGGGACTGTTCCTGCCCATCCCCATGGTGTTTTCCAGGAGGGGCTCGGGCCTGGGTCAGGGTTTCTGGGAGAACAGAGCTTCCCACAGTCCCACAACTCTTCCAAATCTTTCCAGTTCTGAGAAAGAACCTCTCATGTGAGGGATCCAGTGGTTTGTGATCCAGACCTCTGTGCCTGAAAAGAAACACGAAGTATCCATGAAGTATTTACAGTATGTGTACTATGTATTATACAGAGTTACATAGATAATGAGTTAGAAAGGTTATTAAAGATATTTATCACGTGCACATCACTGAATGCAGGACGGCAAAACTTCCCCGGGTTTGTACAGAACAATTTTATGAGATCTTACCTGTCCTACACAGGGTGTGTTGGGTTATTTTATAACTCCTCCTCCTGCTGTGAGGGAGCACTTTTCCTATTTCCAGTCCTCTACCTGGACCAGACCCTTTTAAACCCAGCTTCACTCCCTGTTTTTAATAACAATTAAGCATCAGAGCTTGTAATTATAAGGTTTGTTCCTTCCAGGTATTTTTGCTTCAGAGACAGCAACATTTTCCTGCCAGCAGTGTGTGTGTGTCTCAGTCAGGGTGGCTTTAGCTCTCATTGGGGTTCAGGAGGCACCGGCCCCAGATGGAAATTCTGTTTGTTTATTTACATATAAATTTAGGGACGTACATCTCCAGGTTTCTTAATGTCTCTTAAGGATGGTGCAGTAGTTATTTTCCTATTATTTTGGCTGATTCCAAATGAATGTCAGGGCAAGGAGCTGAACTGCTGCTGTGCACGTTTTCCCTGGCCAAGCCCAGGGGCTGTGCCTGGTGCTGCAGAGCTTGGTCACATTTGGCACATCCCAAACAGAGCCCTAATTGCATCCTAAAGATTTGGGGCAGGGTGCTGGGCTGGGGGGGACCTGGCAGAGGAGAGGGGGGCTGGCTGGGATGCCATGGGGATGGCATGGGCATGTCAAAGGGATGTCATTGGGATGCCATGGAGATGGCACGGGGATGCCATGGGGATGCCATGGGGTTGGCACAGAGTTGCCGTGGTAATGTCATGATGCCATGGGGATGCCATGATGATGCCATGGGGATGGCACAGGGGTGCTGTGGTTGCACCTTTCCCCACCAGCACAGCAGGTGAGGCTCCCATGGCCACGTGCCAGCCCATGGCATCCAGGCAGGGGTCACACAGGGCCACAGCTGGTGCCCCTGGCTGCTCCCAGCCATAGAACCCGGAATGTCTTTTCCTGTAGGGGCTCTTCATGGGAGCACCAGGGCCTCACTTGGTCCTTTTGCTCTCCCCTGACAGGACACTTCGCCTGCTGCTTTTTGGGGCTCTTTGAGCCCTTCCTGTGCCCGTGTGTGGGTGAGGACAGAGTTTCCTGCCCAGGGTGCTGGGGAGGGCTGGCAGGGCAGGGCCAGGCTGGGGTGTCCCCAGGGTGTCCCCGGGGTGTCCCTCAGGGCTGCAGTGCCCTGCTGTGGGCACATTCCTGGTGGCTGGCCAGGCTCTGAGGCTGGTTTATCACTTGGAGCAGGTGTGTAGTCTGGACTGGAGATGACCGGGTGTTCTTCTTCAACCCCACCATGCAGCTGTCAGTGTGGGAGAGGCCGCTGGACCTGAGGCACCGCGGGGACATCAAGCGGCTGCTCGAGGACCCCCCGCACAAGCGCAAGCTGGAGGCTGCAGCAAGTAACCAAACCTGCCCTTGCTTCCCTCTCCCTGAACTCCAGCAGCCCCTGGAACCCGGGGCTGGGTGTGCTCCTGGAGGTTTGAGACCCAGAGTTAGAGTGAGTGGCCTGGGAAGAGTCCCAGTGGAGGAAAAAGCGATGTTCACTGCAAAATCCTTGTTTTTGCTGGAATGCTGAGCTGGGGCATTGAGCCTCCTCCTTGAGTAGGTGGCTTCCTACAGGAGATGGATCTCTGATGGCTGCAGTCCCTCTCAGAAGGCACAGTGTGTTTTACTGCCCAAGTTCAGGGTGTACGTTAGGAATGCATTAGCAGTGCACCACTCCCTGCTCCCAAAGCACAGCTCCACGGCTGGTTATCATCCAGCCCAGCTGTGCAGGAGGGAAATCCCAGCAGGGAATCTCCAGTGGGCACTCAGAGGTTTGGTGGGAAGGCTCCCCTGCTCCTGGGAGCTGCTGTGTCCTGTGTCTGTGCTCCTGAGGCCCCACACTGGCTTTACCGGGAGTGGTGTCCCTTACTGGGGGACATCAGCCATGGCAGCCATTGGAACTGCTCCTGGCCTTGGCTGCCTGCTCGGAATTCTTGGATATTCTGGTTTTGGTGGTGAAAGAACAGTCACCANCGCTGGACCTGAGGCACCGCGGGGACATCAAGCGGCTGCTCGAGGACCCCCCGCACAAGCGCAAGCTGGAGGCTGCAGCAAGTAACCAAACCTGCCCTTGCTTCCCTCTCCCTGAACTCCAGCAGCCCCTGGAACCCGGGGCTGGGTGTGCTCCTGGAGGTTTGAGACCCAGAGTTAGAGTGAGTGGCCTGGGAAGAGTCCCAGTGGAGGAAAAAGCGATGTTCACTGCAAAATCCTTGTTTTTGCTGGAATGCTGAGCTGGGGCATTGAGCCTCCTCCTTGAGTAGGTGGCTTCCTACAGGAGATGGATCTCTGATGGCTGCAGTCCCTCTCAGAAGGCACAGTGTGTTTTACTGCCCAAGTTCAGGGTGTACGTTAGGAATGCATTAGCAGTGCACCACTCCCTGCTCCCAAAGCACAGCTCCACGGCTGGTTATCATCCAGCCCAGCTGTGCAGGAGGGAAATCCCAGCAGGGAATCTCCAGTGGGCACTCAGAGGTTTGGTGGGAAGGCTCCCCTGCTCCTGGGAGCTGCTGTGTCCTGTGTCTGTGCTCCTGAGGCCCCACACTGGCTTTACCGGGAGTGGTGTCCCTTACTGGGGGACATCAGCCATGGCAGCCATTGGAACTGCTGCTGGCCTTGGCTGCCTGCTCGGAATTCTTGGATATTCTGGTTTTGGTGGTGAAAGAACAGTCACCATCCTTCAGCTGCTGCTTGTTCTGTCATGGGGAGGGAGAAAAGTCCAGGGGGAAAGAAGGGAGACTTTTGTGATTGTTCCTAGGTCCTGTGTTTAATAACTGGATCAGGGTGGTGGCACTGCCAGGCTGCTGCAGGACCTGCCCTGTCCCCCCTGGCCAGCAGAGATGGGCACTACCTTTGATCCAGGGGGACAGCTGCCAGTGAACCCCTGCAAACCCCAAATAACCCCTGCAAACCCAAAATAACCACTGCAAACCCCAAATAACAACTGCAAACCCCAATGAACCCCTGCAAACCCCAAATAACCCCTGCAAACCCCAAATAACAACTGCAAACCCCAATGAACCCCTGCAAACCCAAAGTAACCACTGCAAACCCCAGTGAACCCCTGCAAACCCCAAATAACCCCTGCAAACCCCAATGAACCCCTGCAAACCCNCTGCAAACCCCAATGAACCACTGCAAACCCCTAATTAAACACTAGAAACCCCAAATAACCCCTGCAAACCCCAAATAACCCCTGCAAACCCCAATGAACCATTGCAAACCCCTAATTAAACACTTCAAACCCCAATGAACCCCCACCCCCGTGCCTGCAGGGAGATAAAATTGAGCCTTTATCAGCTCCTCTGTCAGCAGAAAAGCAGCCCCAAGGAGGGTTCTGTGTCTGTGCCCTCCTATTGACACAGCCTGTAATTACATTTTTCTCTATGAATTTCCATAGCAGGAGCATGTAGATATATATTTCTGTATAATTTTTGTGTATAATTTGAAGAACTTTAGCCATGGATGAAATTCCTCCACAGCCTGTCTGCTGAAGTTCATTGTTCAGGAGAAAAACAGAGCTTTTAATTGCAGGATCTACTGAAAGCTCAGTGAATTCCTGCCAAGGGATGGCCACAGACAAAGCTGAGGGTCATTGTTCATGTCTCTATCATTGTTCCTGCTCTGTAATTAATTAACAGAAGAGTCTTAGGGCTGATAGGTGCCACTTCAAAAATCTATTTTTTGCTGTGTTCCATCCTTTCCATTTATTATCTCTACCACAAAGATGTGATTCATGCTCCTGTTTTTTTATGGCCATGACTTTCATTGTTGTTAAATAGTCTTAATCTTCCCTGCTATAATTGGGCCTTGTGGTTGCTCAGGGTTGGAGGAGTTTATAATTAGTATAGATTAGCTCTGAGGTGAGGGGGATTATTTGTTACCTCTTCTCTTAGCTTGTAATCTCCAGTAAATAAATAACACAAATGAGCTGAGTGTCCCCAACAATGCTTCCCACATTTATTTAGCTGAGTGGCTGCTGCTGAGTTTTAATTAATTTTCAAATCAAACATCTTGGGGAAAAAAAAAAAGATGCCAAGTAGAGTTATCCACGGGATGCTCTGGGTTGTCTCTGCCAAAGGATCAAGTGCTTTTTAAATTTGGGCACAAATGAAAAATGACTCATTTCTCAATTACTCCTCCTCCAGCCAGTGTTTGTTCAGGAGATGGATGTGGCTCTTCCCCGGTGGGCTCCCACCAGGCCATCCCATGGCGTGGAGAGGAGGGACAGCTCCTCCTGGGGCCCTCAGCACTTGATCTGCTGTGATCTCTCCTCAGCTGCTCCAGCCTGGCTGGGTGCTCAGGCTGAGGAAGTTTTCCCAGCTAATGAATGGAAAATGGACATTATGGAGTCATCAAATCATGGAATGGTTGGGTTGGGAGGGACCTCAAAGCCCACCCAGTGCCACCCCTGCCATGGCAGGGACACCTCCCACTGTCCCTGTCCAGCCTGGCCCTGGACACAGTTGGTAGAATTCCTGCTGAAAAGCAGTGATGATGTAATTTACTGAATTCCCACAGATGTTTTGGGCCCTGTGGCACTCAGACAGGAGTCTGAAGCCCGTCCCTGGATGGGCACATGAATATTTCCCAGCCCATGTGCTGGGGACCCTCCAGTGCAGGCACTGCAGGGCTGTGACTCCTGGCACTCTTGTCCTCTGGGGTTCTGGTGACAGCTGCAGCTGGTAGAGCTGAAGAGAAAATATTTCAGAACTCAGGATTTGTTCCCCTTGTCTGTGACTGAAAATCCAAGCTCTGAGTGCCTCAAGGACCCAGAGCAGGGGGTGAGCTGGCCTTGGAGCTGCTCTGCAGCTTCAGGAGTGTGGAGTTGTTGGATCTCCCCAGCCCTGCCAGGTGCTGCTGGAATTGCTGGGAGAGCACCCTGAGACTGGCTGATGCCAGGAGGAGAAATGGGAAAGGAGGGAAGCTCTGCTGGGGGTTACCTCCAGTGAGTCCTTCAGGCTGGCAGCACGGAAATGATTTTGCAGGAATGTCTTCAGTTGCATTTTGAAGGCAAGGGAGGAGGGAGGATCAGGTGAAACAGTAATAAGATTTAAAGCAATCATGTCATGAATGAAAAATGAGGAGTTTTGCTGACTGGAAATGGTCACTTTATTGCTGTCACTTCCATTTGGATGAAGGCAATTCCAAGGATTTTATAAAATACTTGTTATTTTTAAAACCCTCTGCGGGGAATGAAAGCCAGGAAATACCTGAGCACCAGAGACAAGGGAAGAGAAGTCAGTCTGAGGAATTTGTATTCCCATTTATCTCGTTCAAATCTGACGGTGACTTATTTCTTTTCAGCAGACAAGTGTGTTAGCTCTTGTCCAGGGGATGAAAATGATGATCTGAGCATCAAAACTAAGAGAAATAAGTAAGTTCTAAAGTTTCCTTGTCTCTGTCTAATGGTGGGAAGGGTTGGTACAAAGAAGAGCAAGTTAAAGCAGATGTTGTTGTGTGTGGGTAAGTGATGGGAGCCATTCCCCAGGTGTCCAGCCCTCACCTGAGCCAGGACTCTCTGTAGCCTCTGTTTCCTGTGGACATCACCTATTTCTGGCTGGGGAGCTCTTCCTTTCTGAAATGGTTACAGACAAGGCTGCCAGGCTGGGGGTTATTCCAAAGGCACTGGATAAAAGCTTTCCCTCACCAGCAGGTTTTCCCTGCTCTCAGGCTTGCAGGCTCAGAACAGCCCCAGGTGCTGCTGTTACTGACCTTCATTCCCACCTGTGCTTCACATTCTCCTGAGGTCAGGACTGAAAAAGCAACTCTGAGGCGTGCAGGATTCCCAGGTCCATTCCAGGTGTCCTTCTGAGTGGGCAGGCACAGGGTTTGTGGTGTATTATTACAGATGTGCTGAATTGGATCCTTCATTGTAATTTTTGGCATGAAAAAAGGACCCCTTTAAGGTCCCCCTTCCTTGGCAGGGGCTGTATGAAGCTGTCACTTTGCTGTGCCTTGAGTTGGGGTGTCAGATCCCTCTGATGGCCCTGAGTGACCATTCTGCCTCAGCAGGAGCTGCTGCAGCTCCTCCACCCCAGGTCTGGTACTCAGCTGCAGCTTTGGGACTGATCCTTGAGAGGCTGAGCTGGAGCAGGGGCTGGGCAGAGTTCCAGAATAAAGCAGGGATTTATGAAAAGGATTTCCTCCATGGATCCACCTTGGGCAGCACAAGAGCCCAGCCAGGGCTGCACCCAAGATGAACCAAAATGGTCCCAAAATGGACACCGGGCACGGGCTCTGGCACTTTTATCAGTTCTGCTCCATTTGCACATTGGAGTTCATTGTCCAATTCCAGCTTTAGCCCATCAAGTCCCATCCTTCTTGTTCTTCTCTCTTCAGCCCACGTTGTTTGTGCTCTTGGGCCTGAGATTTGGATCATTTGTCCTTGGTCCCCAGCTGGAGAAGGAATTGTTTTGTCTCCCTGCTCTGTGCAGAGAGCTCACCATCCCCTGATATGAAGCTCAGACCCACACACTAAAGCAGCACAGAGTCTGAAAATATAAAAGCTGAACCCTGAGGCATCAGGGGAATTCCCCAGCTGTGAGCATGGGAGGTTGTGGGAGGTCCCAGGGAGGATGAAGAGGGTTCAGAGGATGGAATGCCCTGAGCTGGTGAGCATTGCTGAGCTCCTGTGTGTTTGCCTGTAAAGAACAGAGGAGTGCCAGGCTGTGGGCGGCGCTGAGGAGGAGCAGAGAGGGGAGGAAGGCTCGGCCCCCCGGATCTCACCGCCCCTGGAGGAGAGGATCACCCACTTCAGGGACATGCTGCTGGAGAGGGGGGTAAGGACCAGCCCTTCCTGGGACACAGCTCCTGGAGCATCCCCTGGCTCTGGCTCAGCAGGAATCAGCGCTGGGGGTCTGTCCCTGAGCCCTGGGGGTGGTGACACTGTCGGTGGCATTTCCCCACTGCCACCCGTAGGAACTGGGAGCCCTTTCCAGACAAAGTCCCAGAGACACCCCCAGGGATGTGCAGAGGCAGCAGCTGTCCCAGCACGGGCAGTGGCTCAGCAGGACATGGGGCTGTGGGCACTCCCATCCCAGGACATGTCCTGGTCAGCTCTGGGTGTCCATCACCCCAGATTCCAGGATTCCAGCTGTGGGGAGCCAATATCACTCACTGGCCGTCCAAAATCCTGGAATCATGAATGGTTTGGGTTGGAAAGGATCTTAAAGCTCATCCAGTGCCACCCCTGCCATGGCAGGGACACCTCCCACTGTCCCAGGCTGCTCCCAGCCCCAGTGTCCAGCCTGGCCTTGGGCACTGCCAGGGATCCAGGGGCAGCCACAGCTGCTCTGGGCACCCTGTGCCAGGGCCTGCCCACCCTCCCAGGGAACAATTCCTAATTCCCAATATCCCACCTAACCCCACCCTCTAGCAGCATGAGGCCATTAATGCTTACCCAGATCCTTGGGAAAGGATGTTCTGGAGATGGTTCCAGCTGTGCTGAGCTGCAGGAACAGGAATGCTCTGGGTTTGGGCTCAGGGGGGACAGGGAGGTGTAAAATGAGCAGTGGGTGCAGATTCTCTGCCTCCCCCCACACTGCCACATGTATCCCATAAAGGGAATGTCATTCCTGTAGGAAATACAGCCCAAGGTGGCTCTTGTCAGGCACTAAAGCCTATAAAATTTATCCCAGTAATCAGCAGGCTTTAAAGGGGGATAATTAGAGCTTCAGCAGCTCAGCCATGAATTATCCCCACACCAGAGCTGCTTTATTAATCCAGCTTGTTATTTATGCTGCAGAAATGCAGAAGAGCCATGAATGAGCCCTGGGTGGAGACTTTGCTGGCAGATTGGAACTCGGGGGGCAATAAGTCAACATTTGGAAGGATTAGGGGTGTTCTAGAACAGGATTCTCAGGTGCTTATATGTAAGATTTGCTCCTAAAATTAAGAAATTTGGGAAATTCACTGTTTGGATTTGCTAATGTTTAAAAATGGGGAGAGAAGAGGTTACTTTGTTTTTACCCTGAACATTTTTGAACTGTCCAGCTCAGCAGCAGCTGCTTGGCATGGCTGAAGCGCAGGGAGACCATTAATGCCATTTAAATCTGATTATTTAATGACCATCCCCTGCCCTTTCCTCCTGAAGGAGCTGCTGGATGGAATCACAAAGAGCTCGAAGCAGATGGAGTTTTCCAGTGGAGTTCTGCAGCTTCCTACAGAAATTATGTCAACAGAAGAATATTTATTGTAACATTTTAAAAATAGAGGGGCTTTGGGGGAGCTCCAAGACACAGGCTGTCTTTATTCTGAAGTCTGGGGTGAGTTTTCCTGTGTCAAAATGTAATCTGGATATTCTTCTGGAAGTTTCAAAGTTTCCTCAAAATCCTAAGAGGAAGAGGAAAATTTAAGGTTCTTCCTGACTCCGTCTCCCACCCAGCATCAAAATCTCCATGTTCTAAGCCAGCATTTCCAGGAAAGTCTTCTCCCTGCTGGGCTGCTCTCAAGACTTCTGAAAGGATTTCATGGGGTGTTTCTCCTCAAGGTTTTCCCTTTGTAATCCCAGGGAGAGAGGGGGATTTGCGTGTGAAGTGCAACTGGAATTAAATCAGAAAGACCAGGTTAGTTTAGGTGACATTTTCCAAAGGTGCAGTGTAATAGTTGCTAAGCACAAAGTCATCAGCTGGAATGATTATGTGATGAACTAGTCTGAGCTTAATTAGCCTTAGCTCAGAGTGGGCTTTGTGCTGGGAACAAAGCTGATGTCCAGGAGAGTGTGAAAGGCACCAGGAAAAGAGGATTCCTGGTGCTGGAAACCCCAAAGCTCAGGACAAGGGGGCACAGGGAGGGACCTTGGTCTGTGGCAAGGGGATGTTGGGGGGACATGGCCTCAGACCCCAAAGGCAGCCTGAGCTTTGCATTTTCCAATGGTCCCAAACCCCCAAAGGCAGCCTGAGCTTTGCATTTTCCAATGGTCCCAAAGCCCCAAAGGCAGCCTGAGCTTTGGATTTTCCAATGGTCCCAAGTCCCCAAAGGCAGCCTGAGCTTTGCATTTTCCAATGGTCCCAAACCCCCAAAGGCAGCCTGAGCTTTGCATTTTCCAATGGTCCCAAGTCCCCAAAGGCAGCCTGAGCTTTGGATTTTCCAATGGTCCCAAACCCCCAGAGGCAGCCTGAGCTTTGGATTTTCCAATGGTCCCAAACCCCCAGAGGCAGCCTGAGCTTTGCATTTTCCAATGGTCCCAAACCCCCAGAGGCAGCCTGAGCTTTGGATTTTCCAATCTCAAACCGCTCTGAGAGGAAAACGAGCCCACTTAAAGCCACTTTGCTTCATCAGAGCTTTCCTGCTGGAGTGTTAATTACTGTTTAATTATACTTCACATCCTTGGTTTTTAAGTAAATTCACTCTTTTGTAATTAGTTGGAGTGATTAGAATATTTTATTTCCTTCAGATTTTTCTGTCGCCAACAAATATAGCAGGGATGTTGTAGAAGGTTCTGAAATAGTGGGACTTGTCCCTGGCCAGGCAGGGGATGGATCTGCCATTTAAATCTGATTATTTGTTGATTATTATTTATATTGAGGTCCCTTCCAACCCAAAGTGCTCCATGACCCCACGAGGCTGGAAGCAGCCCTGCAGGATGTGACGTTCCCATCCCCGTGGTGCTTTGAAGATGTTCCCTGCCAGCTTGCCCAGCCTCAGCTGGGTGCCAATTCCAGCTCTGGAGCTGGGATTGTCCCTTTCATGGGAATTGCTGCCTCTGCTGCACAAACACACCACAAAATGGCATTTCCTGCCTGCTGCACGTTCCTCCCACCACGGATGGGGAGGGAGCATCTCCCAGAGCAAATCCATCGTGGGGGCCACCAGAGCTCTGCCAGAGATTAAAATTCACCTGCAGCCACCCCAAGAATCCTGCCCAGGGTTCCTCAGCTGGCTGCACTCCTGGGAACATTTGCTCCCTCCCCACCCTCACCCACCCCGTGTGCCCCCAGGTGTCGGCATTCTCCACCTGGGAGAAGGAGCTGCACAAGATCGTGTTCGACCCTCGCTACCTCCTGCTCAACCCCGAGGAGAGGAAGCAGGTGAGTGACCTGTGCCCCCAGCCCAGCCCTGCCTGCAGCAAACGCCTCCCCAGCTACCCAGGATCCTGGAGCACTTACCTTGGGAGGGGAGAACTCCATAAAATCAGGATTTCCCTGTGCAGGCTCATGGGTTTGGCTCTGCTCCTCAGGGGGGATGCTCACCAGGCACAGGGTGGGGTTTTGGGGGGTCTGGGAGTTGTGAGTCCCTTCCCTGTGGTATTCTCACAGTCTCAGCCAAAGAGAGAAAGATATTCTCCCAGGCTCATCCTGGGAAAGTTCAGAGAAAGAATTAAAACAATTATTATCTCAATCTCCACACCTGGTGTTTGTGAAAGATATTTACAAGTAGGAGTTGTTCCCTGATCGACCAGTGGTGTGAGAACTGTTCCTAAAGACCAACCAGGTCTGAGCTCCACCATCCTCTCTATAAGAACTGTGAATTTCTATTAATAAATGCCTTTTATGCATTTTATGCCTTCTGAATCATGGAGTCTATTGTTGCCTTCTTCTCTGTGCCCTGTACCTTGGGTGACACTTCCCACTCAGGACATTCTGTGACTGCCAGTGCTGTGTCCTTGGACAAGCCAGTGCTCCAAGGTTTGATCCCAGGACAGGCTCGTGTCCCTTGGGATGCAGGAGCAGCTCCTGAGTCTGGGCATCCTGGCTCTAGGGAGGGAAATGGCCCCAGGGGAGCGGTTCTGCCCTGAATTATTGGAATGTTGCAGAGACACTGCTGGGTTTCTGTTGTTTGGGGCATTTCCCAGGAGTCTGGCAGGATTTGGTGCTGACCCCACTGGACAGAGCACTTGGGGCCTGGCTGGGGGCTCCCTGCAAGGGCTGGGTTTTTCTGGGGAGCTCCAAAGGGATGTGGAGTTTTGCTGCCTTGATAATTTGGGCATTAATTATCATTAGGGATCCCAAAGTCTGCAGATGAGTCTACAAAATTCAGGAGAGAGGCAGGGATCTTGCAGAGAAGGTGAATGATGCTGTTCTGTGGTTATTTCTCTCCCTTAAAAGTCTTTTGTCATCCTGCAGAAGGAATAATTTTGAATATGGAATTGTCCATTTTTTAAATAAAAACAGGATGAAAAATGAACTTATTCCATATTGTCCCATGGTTCTCCAGAGAGCTTACTGTAGGTATTTACCAGAGGACTGGCCACATACATCTTCATTTACTCTCTTTCCAATATTTCCTTTCCTAAGGAAAAAAAAGTGAAACAAAATAATCAGGAAATACAGGAATAAAAATGTATGAGGAGCTGCCAGGATGGAAAGTGCTGCTAAAGACCCTGAGCAGAGAGTTTGGGATTTATTTCGGGAATGGGCAAGGACAACATCTGGACCATGATGAGTCAATCAAGACACATTCCTTGGAATCATGGAATCATTTTATCAGCCTTGGAGCAGCCTGGGCCATGGCAGGGGTGGCACTGGCTGGGCTTTAGGGTCCTTCCTACCCAAGCCAGTCTGGGGTTCTGGGATTAATATATGCACTGCTACTCCTTAATTAAATGCCCAATTACAGCCAGGACAGAGGGCCAGTCCTTGGAGGGGATGGAATAAAAACTCCTGGGCAGGTGGGGAGGGCAGAGGAGGACTGCAGGCCCTGGGCTTGCAGAAACCCCCCACAGGCTTTGTCTGTAACTCCTTCTCCTGTGTCCCTTCCTTGGCCAGATTTTCGAGCAGTTTGTCAAGACCCGGGTCAGGGAGGAGTACAAAGAGAAGAAGAACAAGTTGCTGTTGGCCAAGGAAGAATTCAAGAAGCTTCTGGAAGAATCCAAGTTATCCCCAAGGTGGGCGTTGCCTTAGGAAGGGTTGGAAAGCTCGGCTTTGTCATTTAGGCTGAGCTTTTCAGCCTAAATGAATTCTTTCAGCCTAGATGAATTCTTCACAGGTAGTGGAAGATCCCTGTTCCAATGCTGGGAGGGCATTTCTTCCCTGGTATTTTCCAGTATTTTGCTGTATCCCTGGGAGAGGAAATACTCCATCTCTCCCTCTCTCTGCCCCTTCCCCTCTCTCCCTCAGAATGCGCAATACTTTGCACAGCACATTTATTTTATATTCCTGTATATGCTGTGATTATAGAACACACATTACTTATGGAAAATCAGTACCACAATGTTCAGTCTCATCTATATTACACATGCAGGTGTAATTACTCAGAAATTGCATTTAGTCTTGGGGTTTGGTGGAAGAGAAATATAATTTCTCAAAGTTCCTGTTAATGCCACGCCATTAAATTCATGGAATGTGTCCCTGCCTGTGGCAGGGAGTTGGAACAAGATGATCTGTGAGGTCTCTCCCAACCCAAACCCTCCTGTGACTCCACAATTCTGTGATTAAATTAGAATACAGCATGCAAGGCACAATTTATGTTTTACTTCGTTTTTCAAGTGATGGATCCAGACTCACACAGTGGCAGTGGCAGTGCTTAGGGTAGTGCTTTCTCATTTGTAAATTACATGAAAACAAAGGGGTTTATGTTCTAAATATTGTTAAATTGCTGGAACAAAGAAATTACTGTTTTCTCTGATAAAACATGCAGATAATTATTCAGCATGACCTGCATGGGCACACGGATACAAACAGCACGTGGGGCTGTAATAATTGTAATTACAAGAGCATTTTACAACAAAATTAGGAATATTCTGGGCTGATGTCCCACCCAAACTCTGCTTCCAGCACTGATATTCCCAGTCCCCAGGGGAAGAGCTGTGCTGGCCCAGAAGCCAGGGGCATTTTACCCCTGAAGGGTTTTGGGAGCTGACTGTGACACCAAAGCACTGAGGAAGCTCCTTTCCCTGCCTTGATTTAGGCACACAATGAGAGAAGTAAATCCCAAATATTTCCAATAAAAAGCAAAGAGTCACCTTGGGGAAAGGAGCTGGGCATGCAGCCTGAAAGGCAATGAAGGTAGAAAACCCTGCTAGGAGAGTGCTCCCTCGGAAATACAAAATATGCAGGAGTTTAAATAAGAACTCCAGGAGTTTTAGTAAGAGCTCCTTGTCACTGGTCTGTGAGCGTGGTGCTAATGGTTCAGCAGCCTCCTGCCAAACCATCAATCCATTTTTAAACCCCAGAGTTAATCCTTGCTCACCGCAGGCTGCTCCAGGTGTCCAAAGCCCTAGTGCGGCCTCACCTCCCTGCATCCCAGATTTTCCACCCTGCTCCTGCCAGACATTCCCAGGTGCCCTCGTTTCTGGTGTGGACTCAGGTGCAGGAGCCTGGGGGTGGCCTGGCACGGCCCCAGCTTCCCCAAGTCTCCTTTTCCCCAGGACAACCTTCAAGGAATTCGCCGAGAAGCACGGCCGGGACCAGCGCTTCCGCCTCGTCCAGAAGAAGAAGGACCAGGAGCATTTCTTCAACCAGTTCATCCTCATCCTCAAAAAGAGGGACAAAGAAAACAGGATAAGGCTACGGAAAATGAGATAAAAGCAGCTGAAGCTGGCAGTAAAGACGTGTGCCCAGGCTGGGGCTGTGGGAAGGGATTCCAGGGAAGGAGGGAACGCTCGGGGTCCAACAGCAGCACCAGGAGTGAGTGGGAGATCCCGAGGGAAAACTGCCCCTGGATGGAGTTTGTGGAGCATCCCTTGGGCTTGGGAAGGCTGTTCTGCAGGAGTGGGAAGGATGTTTTGTTCTCAAAGAATTAATGTTTCATATTGAAGCTCTCTTTTGTACAACATCCAGAGTTCGATGCATTTCTAATTGCCATGATATGTCGATCCCTTAATTGTTTTAATTATGCAAATTACTTGTAATATACACAAGTTATGACTCCAATGCAGATTTATAATTAAGCAGAAGCAGATGCCATCCAGAGCAATCTCAAGGCATTTCCATCATTTAGGGGAATTATCTCAAGCAATCTTTTGGCAACTCTGCATTTCCAGCGAGCGTGTGGGGTCTGGTGGTCTGCAGGACCCGCTCCCGCTGCTCATCCGTCTCTGTCCAGTCCTCTGAGTAGTAGTGATCAGCTATTATTAATTGTTAACCTTGGTGAAGAGTGTGAAAGCCTTGGCACATGTTCCATAGCAGAACTCTCTGAACTGGTCCCCCTCAGCCTTCCCACCCCAGTTCCGTGGTGAAGCCATCCCAGTCGGATTTGGGTTCTGTTCCTGTGTGTGAAGAGTCTGCATGAGATTTTTCTCATCATATTTGTATAAATAAATATTTAACTTTTGTAATTAAGAACTGTTTCAAGCCTGCTTTCAGGGGGATTTCAGGGATGAAACTTTTTGAAGAGTTTTTTGTTTTTTGTTTTTTTTTGCCAGAACTCAAGTGGAAAAAGCTGCCGGGGATGGGGTGGGGGTTGTTGGGGGGTCTGTGCAGGGCCAGAGGTTGCACTGGATCCTTGTGGGTCCCTTCCAGCTCAGGATACTCTGGGATTCCAGGAAATAATGGGGAAAGTCACACAGGCCTGGTGACTTTTACTGGAGAGATGGAAAACCAGAGTGGGCTCCTGCCAATCATGATTTGTGTGCAAATTCAGTGAGATCCATTGGAAATCTGAGGATATTGGGAACAAAAGAGCCACTCTGGCTGCAGGTAGGATGTTGTGGCTGGAGGAACATCAGGACATCTCTGCCTTTGTGCTGCTCCAAAGATGCTCTGATTGTAATTTTTTTCTCAGGAGACCTAAATTTTAGGTTATTGCTCCTTAAATCCATAGACTTCCGCTTGCTTGGAATGAGGGGGATACTTTCTCTAACTCACAGTAATTTTTATTTAGGTGTGTGCTGGATATTTTTATAATCAAGGAGATAAAGGAACTTTCTGCTGCCTTGGAAAAATGCACTTGGAATAATTCAGAGTGCCAGAAGAAGGGGGAACGGCTTCCCAGTGCCAGAGGGGAGGGTTGCTGGGATATTGGGAAGGAATTCCTGGCTCTGGGGCTGGGGAGGGACAAGGAAAGGGGCTGATCCAGGCCTTGCCACCTGTCCCAGGCCACACTCAGGTGCTGCTTTCCCTGCAGTCTCCAGCTGCTCCATGGTTTCACACCCTGATGGATCTCCTGGGTGTGAGAGCTCCTGCTCAGGTGAGTGCCCAGGGGCTTTGGATAGCTGCATGTTTCTTTTTCAATTTTCAAGGTGGAAAAACATTTCAAGAGTGGAATGGTTTTAATGGTTTTTAGTGGTTTTCAGTGGATTTCAGTTCAACCAGGAGCAGTGAGAGACAGCCCTGAAACCTCCCCAGACAGCCAGGCCAGGACAGGAGAGCAGGGTCCCTGGGGAGGAGAATGAACCCAGGGTATCTCCAGATGGAGCTCGGGGTTTGCCTCCCCGAGGACAAGACACTGAAAATTAGGAAAGTTGTCATTAAAAGCTAAATTAAGGTGCAGTGGGCTGCCAAGGGCTCGAGCTTGTTCATTTTGGCTTCACGTGCCAATAAAATGCTAATAATGACTTGGCTTGGATAATGTGAGGAGCAGTTTGTGTGCTGGCATCCTTGGCTGGATTGTATTGGTCTGAACCCAAGATAAATAGGAGGAAAAATCAAAGGTGATAATGTTACGTGGCTTTTCTTTATTTAGGTAAAATGCAAAATCCTTAGGGAGCAAATTGTGCACAACGTGGGCAATGTGAAGATGTGCAAAAGATGATTTTGGGAGGTTTTGGTGAGTTGGGGATGTTTGTTTTCTCTGCTTTTCAGCCTCCCAACAAGGCTACAGATTTTTTAGTGGTTGAGCAAGGGTTAAAGCCATTTTAGTTCTCTTTTTGAAGTAGTTTGTGACTGTTTTCTTTTTTAGCTTATTTCTTCATATTTTGATTTCTTCACTTGGGTTTACTTTGGTAAATATTGCTTTCGTCCCACTCCCCTGGGAGCAGGTTTCCCTGTTGCTGTGATCATTGCTGGGAGAGCTAATCCCGAGCAGGAATGAAGAGAAGTCAGAGAAATGAAAACAAATGATGGCAAAGTTCCCAGGAGACTCCGAATTTACTCGTCTGGATTCACAGCGAGATGCTCTGGGTCTGCTCCTGTGAGCAATTCCACCTGACTGATGCTCCAAGTGCCAGTGGAATATCCATCCTTTGTGTGTCCTTGGCAGCGCTGGTGGCACTGGGATTGCTGCCTCCCCACTGAACTCCCTTTTCTCGGGGCTCTCCGGGATCCAGGCAGTTTTCCACTGGTTTCTTCCACTTGCTTGTCCTGAGGTTGTTGTGTTTAAAGTCTCCCCAGTGGGAAGGGAAACTGGGAGAAACTGGGAATGCAGAAATGATGTTTTTCCTTGGAAAGGGGGCGGGGCTTTCCCCTTTCAGCTGGCTTGGAGCTTTTCAGGAGTTTGTGAGCAGTTCCTCTCAGACAGGGAGCTGGGTTCAGCCCTGGCTGGATGCTTCACATTTGTCAAAATTGCTCTGAATTGAACTTTTTTTCCCTTCCTCACCTGTGAGGGAGGGAGGAGCCCACAACTGCTTTTTGATCTGTTGTATTTCCTTATCCAGGTGCTCAGCAGGGTTTGGCTTTGGGAGAGAATCAAGGATTTCTTTTTTGTTCTTTTTTTTTTAATACAGTCAGAGAGCTGATCCTGTCCTCTCATCTTCACTGCAGACCATAACCCCATCCATTTTCCTTCTCCTTCTTTAATATTAGTGAATAATTTGCCAATATTTAACTCTGAGGATAATTTTCAAGGTAAATCATTGAACGGTCTGGCTAGGAAGGGACCTTAAAGATCATTTCCTTCCCCCTCAGTGCCTTCTGTAGCTGATCATTTTGGAGTTAGCTGCTGATAAAAATGAAGGGTTTCATAAAAAAAGGGCAAAGAAATCTTTGCCAATTCACTGAACATTCTCTGAATCCTCTCCTTTCTCAGCTAGTTATTTATTTAGAGAGAAAAAAACCCTGTCTTTGTAAATTCTCCTGCTGGTTTGAGGTGCACACTTCAGGCAGCTTTCCAAGGACACTGGAGTCTCCAGTTCTTCTGGGAAGTTTCTGACCTGGAAGGACTCACTGGAATCTTTCCAAATGAACTTTTCCACATTTGCCTGTTGGAGTCAGTTTGGCCATCACTGGTTCTGAACCACTGACACCAGGTGGGGATTAACCATCAGAATTCCCAGAGCAGCTGTGGCTGCCCCTGGATCCCTGGCAGTGCCCAAGGCCAGGCTGGACACTGGGGCTGGGAGCAGCCTGGGACAGTGGGAGGTGTCCCTGCCACGGCAGGGGTGGCACTGGGTGGGATTTAAGGTTCCTGCAAACCCAAACCAGTCAGTTCTTCGATCTTAGATTCTTTACCCCATGAAACAAAATATCTTTATATATATATATCCCCTTTTTTAATATATATATCCCCTTTTTCTCTTTTGAAGAGACAAGTCTTTCCCTGGAATCACAGCAAAGCTGTGCTTCTGCTTGGAACAGGCACTGCCTGCAAAACAAGAATATATTTAACTTTAAAGAGCATTTTTAATAAAGACCTTCTCCATCTGAGGGGGGTGTGATTGTTGGCACGGTAGGCTGAGACTTTCAAGGCCCGTGTTTTGTTTGTATTAAGAATAATTTTCCCCTCAGATGTAATGTTTTTCCTCCTAAAAGAATAAAATATTGATTTAATAATTCAGACACAGTCAGCTGGAGGTTGATGTGTCTGGATCTTCTGCACAGATCTCCTTACAAATTGCAGCCGTGTGTTTTTATGGCTTTATTGTGAAACAAAAGCTGCTCCTATATTCTCCAAAATATCTCAGTGTAGCTGAGATGTTCCAAAGGCAGGGAAAACCCTCTTCCTGCAGGGCTGGTGGAGATTCCCAGAGAGGGGCACAGGGAGTGGAGGGAGCAGTGCCCAGCCCTGCCCAGGGCTGGAGGAAACAGCTCTGGGTGGTTCTGGGGGGTGACAGCCCTGGGAGGTGGCACTTGGGGACATGCACAGGGCAGTGGTGCCTGGAGAGGCTCCCTGGAGCAGAGGCTGGGCAGAGTTCCAGAAAAAAGCAGGGATTTATTCAAAGGATTTCCTCCATGGATCCACCTTGGGCAGCACAAGAGCCCAGCCAGGGCTGCACCCAAGATGAACCAAAATGGTCCCAAAATGGACACCGGGCACGGGCTCTGGCACTTTTATCAGTTCTGCTCCATTTGCACATTGGAGTTCATTGTCCAGTTCCAGCTTTAGCCCATCAAGTCCCATCCTGCTTGTTTTTCTCTCTTCAGCCCACGTTGTTTGTGCTCTTGGGCCTGAGATTTGGATCATTTGTCCTTGGTCCCCAGCTGGAGAAGGAATTGTTTTGTCTCCCTGCTCTGTGCAGAGAGCTCACCATCCCATAATATGAAGCCCAGCCCCACACACTAAAGCAGCACAGAACCTGAAAATATAAAAGCTGAACCCTGAGGCATCAGGGGAACCTCAGCACATCTGCCCCCACTGCTGAGCCTTTCCTGGGCTCCCTGGTGCCTCTGGAGCAGGATCTGCTGATGGGGAACCCTTCCCATGTCCTGGGCTGGGAGCCCCACTCAGTGAAGGTGAGGTGACATTCTGAGTGCTGGCACTGGGGCTGCTGCTCCTGCCACCCCTGCTGGGCTCTCACTGCCCCTCGGGGCTGCTGCCCTGGAAATAAAGGGGATTTCTGGAAATAAAGGGGATTTCTGGGTGCTGCAGCCCCTGGGTGGGCATGGGCTCAGTCAGTGATGAGTGGCTGTGGTTGAAGGGCCAGGAAAGGTCTCAGCACAGCAGAATTGATGGTCTCTCTTCTCTGGCACTGACAGGAGAGGGGTCCAGGTGAGGCCCTGATGGATTTTTAGCTCCTCACTAATTAAAAATGAGTAAATCTTTCAAATCACTGCCACTGCTTTCTGTCGATGAGGTCTCAGCAGTGAACAGAGAGAGTTTGCTCCGTGTCAGCTTCTGAAATTGCTACACCACAAACTCCATTGCCCTGGGATGCTTTGGGGAAAACAGAACAGTGAACTGCTTAAAAATTAAAGTCTTTGCTTTGGGCAGTTTTTGAAAAAAAAAAATCCATTTTGACTTTTAATTTTAAAAAAACCAAAGGAAGGTACAAATTCCAATGCAGACATGAAGAGCAGGACTATCCTGCTCACTACTTCCAGGAGCTGCACGAGTCAGGTTTTTCTGTAAATTATTCTGTTTATTGGAAATGCTGGCTCAAGAACTGGGCTCCAACACGAGAAGGACGTGGAGCTGCTTGGAAAGAGAAAGGCAACACCTTCCTCTCAGCTTTGCTGTGTCCTTAAGTATTCCACACTTGTCCTCTGCTTGGAGAAAAGTGTTGCCCGAGGGGAGATCCTGGGCAAAAGCAAACCGAAAAAGCTGAGAGGGTGTTTGCTTCACACCCTGGAATGATGGGGGAGGTTCTGCAGAGTGCCAGGAGAGAGCCGGGTTCTCATTCCGGGAGGGAATTCTGCATTCCCAGCCCAGCCCCAGCCCCTGCGGACCCTCCTGCTCCTCCCAGAGCCTCTGACCCTGCCCGGGGCTCTGCCAGGGATTCCCACCGCACCAGCCCCGTTCCCAGATCTCTGCCCGTGCCCCTCCGCGCCTCTGGTGCTGCTTGTGAGCCCTGCTCTGGCAGGAGGAAGGATTTCCTTCCCCTCTCGGAGCTGCCAGCTGTGCAAGGAGTTTGTGATTATCTGTGCCTGATAAAACCTCGGGGCTGATAAAGCCTTTGTGCTTTCCACCTGGAGCTGCCGGGGCTGGGCAGGATAAGGGTTTTTTTCTCTAACGTGTTTGTTTTGAAGCAGTAGACAAGGTGAGGAGTGTTCCTCCACTCCAGAACACTCAGGAGCACAAGGCTTTAAGTTTCTAATCTCGCCTCTTTCCTCCCAGCGGCTCCTTGACGTGTATTTAGCAGCCTTCTCCCAGCAACGGGAGCTGGATCTTAGGGAACAGGAAAAATCAGAGTATTCCTCGCCTGGGACATGTGGTGGGGCCAGCCGTGGGTGGGGCACCAGGGCCACACTTCCATCTGAGCATCCCGAGGGTTGCCAGGGAAACCTGCTGCACCGAGCTGCTCCAGGCCGGGGGAAGCAGCCGCGTCCAGCTCCGTGCAGACACTCCGAGCGGATTCCCGGCGGGGTAAAAGCCAGCCAAGGAAAACAAACCGAGCTGGGCAGCCCTGGTGGCTGCTGCCCTCGGCAACCTCCTCCAAGTAGGTATGTATCTTTATTCAGCGCTGGGCGCATGTGGAGTATTCTCCCAAAAGACATGCGCGCTCCCAAAAATTCTCAGTCTCTTTTATCTCCTTTACTTGTGCATATGCATAGAGTTTCACAATAGGTTCATGCATATTCATTTTACTGGTTACAATTAGTTCTTATCAGTCCTTGTGCATCTCTGGTCATCTTGACCGTCTCTTGCATCTTTGGTAGACTCAGCTTTGGCTTTATCCTGCATCTCCTGCAGCCTCAGCTTTGGCTCTACCTTGCTCCAAGGTTCAAGGGGGGGCCTCTTATCTCTCGTTTAGCTTGGAAGTTCACATTTCTTTCTTAAGCAGCCTTGAGTCTTCTCTGTCTTTCTGCCAGCTTTTGTGCACAGCAAGTTAGCAGACAGCACAAGTTTCAAACAGCACCCTTCAGTTAAATCCAAGTTAAATTTCTAACTCTGTTTCAAACCCCAGCAGCAGCCGTGCCAGCCCGTGCTGGAGCTGGGTGCTGGCAGCCTGGCACTCCCTCAGCCCCTGGGACAGCAAGGACACCAGCAGATGGCTTGGCACGGGGCTTTTCTTTCTGTTTCTGTGAACAAGCATTCGTTCTGGCTGTGTTAAATACATGGATTTTATGGAATGGTCTGAGCTGCTGCTGGGGGATGGGAATTACCCCAGCCCTGTGCTGGGTTTGTACCCAGTGTGATCCCTGCTTCACTGATGTGGGATCCAGGAATCCCAGAAATGTGTCAGTGCATCACCCCCACATTTAACAGATAATAATGAACAGATCCAGAAATCCCAGGAATGTGTGAGTGCAGTGACATCACCCCCACATTTAACAGATAATAATGAACAGATCCAGAAATCCCAGGAATGTGTGAGTGCAGTGACATCACCCCTACATTTAACAGATAATAATGATTTAATAATAATTTAACAAATAATAATGAACAGATCCAGGAATCCCCGAAATGTGTGAGTGCAGTGACATCACCCCCACATTTAACAGATAATAATGATTTAATAATAATTTAACAAATAATAATGAACAGATCCAAGAATCCCCGAAATGTGTGAGTGCAGTGACATCACCCCCACATTTAACAGATAATAATGATTTAATAATAATATAACAGATACTAATGAACAGAGGCACCTTCAGCTGGCACTCCAACAGTGGCAAAGCACCCGGGGCTGTGCCCTGGTCCTGCAGCAGCTCCTTGTGTCCCACAGCTCGTCCCAAAGCCCTCCCCATGCAGGGAGGCACCACAACAGCCACAGCAGAACAGGTCAGTGGCCAACAGAGGGCTGTGGAGTGAGCCCAGCGCTGAGCACAGACCCTGCTGGGCTGGGATCATCCTTGACTCGACTTTCCTGATCTCTGTATTCTGCTCCGTGATGTCCTTCTCAACTGCAGCTCTTGTTTTCTCACTCTAATTCCTGAACTCGATTATCCACTCTCCCCAGTGTTTATTTGATTCGTTTGCTTCACACTCATCTTTTCCAAAACCTGTTTGTGTTTACAGTTTAACTCATTTAACTTTTGTTTTCCTGCCTCTCTCACCACCATTTCCCTCTCTCCCCACAATTATGTGTTACAGCTGATAATTTATGCTCGGGGGATGAAAAAAGGCAGATTTTGTTCCAGACCTGCCTGGATGTTCAGCAAAGCCATCTCCTTCCAACACTGCTGCTGCAGCTCCTGGAAAACCACCTGGAATTCTGCCTCCAGCCCTGGGAATTCCAGCACAGCAGGGACCTGGAGCTGCTGGAGCCAGGCCAGAGGAGGCACCAAAGGATCAGAGCATGGAGCAGCTCTGCTGGGACACCTGGGGGTGCTCACCTGGAGAGGAGAACCTTGGGGTGACCTCAGGGTGGCCTTGCAGGGCCTGAAGGAGCCACAGGAAAGCTGGAGAGGGACTGGGGACAAGGGATGGAGGGACAGGACACAGGGAATGGCTCCCAGTGCCAGAGGGCAGGGCTGGATGGGATATTGGGAATTAGGAATTGTTCCCTGGGAGGGTGGGCAGGCCCTGGCACAGGGTGCCCAGAGCAGCTGTGGCTGCCCCTGGATCCCTGGCAGTGCCCAAGGCCAGGCTGGACACTGGGGCTGGGAGCAGCCTGGGACAGTGGGAGGGGTCCCTGCCATGGCAGGGGTGGCACTGGAGGGGCTCTGAGGTCCCTTCCCACCCAGGCCATGCCAGGATCCTGCCCCACGTTTGCCCAGTGCATCACCCTCCACCCGGGGCTGGGGGTCGAGGAGCCCCTTTCCCAGAGCCCAGCCCCTGCCCAGGAGCTGTGGGAAGTGCCCCCAAGCAGGGATAAGGAGCCCGTGGCTGACGTGGGGCAGACAGGAATTTCTCATTTCCCAGGCTCATTAAGCAGCCCGGTGTCCTTATCCCTGTGTATAAACAACATTTCCAACACTCCTGTTCCCCTCATCTCCTGATGGAAGGGGAAGCATTCAATTAGCAAACAGAGGCTCTGAAAGGGTGATTAACCAGAGCTCAGGAAATAATAAACCCATTTAACGAGCGAGGGCTTTCTCAACCTGCCATTTAAGCTACTTTTGTTCTTTACAAGCAGGAGAGCTCCAGCCAAGAAACCTCTCGGTGCTGTTACCCAGGGAGGTCTGTGCTCCCGTGGGCACACCTGGGGCCACTCCAAAGCTGTTCCTGATGTTCACAGTCCCTGCTGGGCTCCTGGCTGGGGAATGGTGACGTGCCAAAGCAGAGGATGCTGAGGACGAGTTCCCAGCTGCTGCAGAAGGACAGGGGAGGCACAAGGCAGATGAAATTTTGTCTCTGGACTCCTTTCCTGCAGCCCTTGCAGAGCTGTTTTTCCCTGGCTGCTGCTGGGAGCCCCAGGTGCCCCACAGCAGTGTCCCAGGTAAGGGACACCTTTGTCTCACCGAGGGGCGGCTGCTGCTGGGACCAGGTGACAGGGAGGGGTGGGAGTGATGGGGAGGTGCTGCTCCCCACAGCCTCTGCCCCTTTCCACCCTCACCGGGGGGGATGTGCCCAGGGAACCTCCTGGGTCTCAGATGCTCCTCCCCACCTCGCTCGTGCTCTCCAGGGGGAATTTCAGTCTCCCTGCTCCTGCCACGGCCCAGGGCTGAGCCCATCCCCGTGTGCCCATGGCCTGTCCCCCTGGGAGGGTCAGCAGGGACCCCTCTGTGAGTGACACTGGACACTGGCACTGCACCACTGGGGGCTCTTTGGGACTGGCAACAGTTTTATTCCATCCTAATTTTATTTTGTTCACTGACTCACAGACAAACCTGGCTGTGCACACAGAAACTCGGCAATTAGCCAGGCCTCAATTAACCTGGGCACTAATTGAACAGCTCTGTGAGCAGCAGGAATCCTGCTCAGAGCCTTTGGGAGGGGTGGGCAATTCTGGGGTGGAGTGGAGTGTCCTGGTTTGTGTCCCTCCTGCCCATGCCCTGGGAATGCCATGGAGCTGGAGTGCTGGGCACTGGGAATGCTGGGCACTGGGAGTGCTGGGCATGCTGGGAATACTGGGCATGCTGGGAATACTGGGCATGCTGGGCACTGGGCATGCTGGGCACTGGGAGTGCTGGGCACTGGGCATGCTGGGCACTGGTCACTCAGCCCATTGGCAGTGCCCAGGGATGGCACAGAGCTGGCTGGAACCTGGTGGGCTCTGGAGCAGGCTCCTGACACCTCCCACGCGGGGCTGCGAGCAGGAAACACCTTCTGAGATCTCAGAACTGTGGAATTGTGGAATGGTGAGAGGGGGAAAGGTCCCCAGTGCCAAGCCCTGCTTCCCCCGGCTCAGGTGTTCCAGCCTGGCTGGGAATGTTTCCAGGGATGGACCTGCCTGGAATCATCTCCAGGTGGGTTCCTTGTTTTTCCACACAAGCCAGAACTGGGTTTGTCCCCTGCCAGAAGTGCAGTTGTTCTCTGGAGCTGTGGGAAGGTGCGGAGTTTGGGATGCAGGGCAGCTGGAACGAGCAGGGTGCTGGTCCCCAGACCCTGGAGAGGGGCTCTCCTGCACCTTGCACCAGGAGCCAGAAAGGACTGAGCCCAGCCTAGGCAGGCTTGAGAAGAGGTTTACACCCCCGAGCCCGCAGTCCTGCTCTGCACAGCCACATCAAAGGAAATTGGATTTTGTTATCGCTAAAAAGTCTCATTTTCACAAGGAAGTGTCACTGTAGAAGTTTCTTTTTAGCAGGAGAAAATATTCTTCCTGATTGACTGTGTGGCTAAGCCCAGTCCAGGAAGGGGAGCAGATTATGCTTTATGGAAGTAATTTCTTTAATCTTGTGGCTGCTTGAAGGCTGCAGCGTGTGCTGTGAGGATCACAGGGAGCTGCTTTATTACTGCTGGGATTGCTGATCTGCCCGGGCTTAGGCACTGCTTAATGGAAATCCCCCTGCCTTCTCCTGGAGATCACATCTCCCTCATTAATCTTTTAATGGGCTTCAGTGAGAAAAGAGAACAAGGCTGGGCTTTTTCCTTTCGTAGCACAGGGTTTGGGATTTGTGTTCTGCCCTCTCCGTGTGCTGGCAGTGCTGGGCAGCGAGGCCTGCTCTCCTTCCCCTGCTGCTCCCCAGGGCATTTCATCAGGAAAAATATCTCTGTTTCAGTCCCCAGCAGCACAGAGGGCTCTGCCCCAGCCTGGCTCCAGCTCCTGAGCCTGAACTCAGCCTTGCAGGGCTGGGAGCCAGCAGAGAGGGGCAGCTGCACCTGGCTCAGGGTGCTCCAGGGCATCCAGCCTGGCCTTGGGCACTGCCAGGGATCCAGGGGAGCCACAGCTGCTCTGGGCACCCTGTGCCATAGCCCATACAGGAAATACATAATTTAAATTAATTATATTATATTATATTAAATTATATTTTAATTACATGACTGTAAATAATCAAATGGGAAATAGGTTTAATGCCCCTCCCCATTTCTGAGTTAAGTAAAGTGCATGTCTGAAGGGTCAGTAGGAGTCTGGCAATAAACCAGATTATCTGGGAGCAGTAAAGGAGTGTCAGCAGGGTCTGTGCTCCCACAGCTCAGCAGATTGTTTCATTGATCCCACAATTGATTGGCCTCAGCTAATGAGAGTTGTGCCTTCCTTGCCACTTTCCCCATGGGCAGAGGGGGATTTTGGGCAGACACCAGAATCATAGGGTCACAGAATCCTGGAATCCCTGAGGTTGGAAAATCCCTCCCAGCCCAGGGAGTGCCAGCTGTGCCCATCCCCACCTTGTCCCCAGCCCAGAGCCCTGAGTGCCACCTCCAGTCCTTCCCTGCACACCTCCAGGGCTGGGCACTCCAACCCTCCCTGGGCAGTTCCAAGGCCTGAGCTCCCTTTCCATGGGGAAATTCCTGCTGGTGCCACCCTGAGCTCCCCTGGCCCAGCCTGAGGCCGTTCCCTCTCCTCCTGTCCCTGTTCCCTGGGAGCAGAGCCCGACCCCCCCGGCTGTCCCCTCCTGGCAGGGACTTGTGCAGAGCCACAAGGTCCCCCCTGAGCCTCCTTTGCTCCAGGCTGAGCCCCTTCCCAGCTCCCTCAGGAGTTCTCCAGCCCCTTCCCAGCTCCCTCAGGAATTCTCCAGCCCCTTCCCAGCTCCATTCCCTTCCCTGGATGTGCTCCAGCCCCTCCAGAGCTCTCCTGCAGTGAGGGGCCAGAGCTGGACACAGCATTCCAGGTATGCCCTCACCTGTCCCCAGTTCAGGGGGAATGTGCAGCCCCATCCTGCAGCTCCTGTGGATTTCATTCACTCCTTACACCAGGAGAGAAGGGAGAAGGTCCCCAGAATTCCCATGCAGGCTCCCAAATTTTTCAGGAGGCCTCAGAGGTGTGCCCAGCACAATGAAATGTTTGTTAATGTGACTGGTGAGCTGTGAGGCTCACAGAGCCTGATCCCCTCACGGGCACAGGGAGAAATGTCCTGGAAGGGAGGAACTCCACACCCAGTGTGCTCACACCGAGCTGGCAAAGCCCCTGGCAAACTCTCAGTGCCAGGATCTGACTGCTCCTGTTGGAAAGGCAGCGTGGAGGAACATCCCCTGCACACCCTGGGGAGTGAGGGACCAAAGGGAACACGCAGGAGGCACAGGGGACAGGGCTGGCAAAAGTTTAAAAAGAGCTTTTTAAATGACTTTGCACAAACACGCTGGCTGTGTGTGACACTTGCACGGCACAAACATGGAACCATGGAATGGTTTGGGTGGGAAGGGATCCCAAATCCCACCTGGTGCCACCCCTGCCATGGCAGGGACACCTCCCACTGTCCCAGGCTGCTCCCAGCCCCAGTGTCCAGCCTGGCCTTGGACACTGCCAGGGATCCAGGGGCAGCCACAGCTGCTCTGGGCACCCTGTGCCAGTGTTTAGATCAATATCTAAATTAATTAGCTGTTAATTAGCTGTTAATATTTAACCTTTGTCTTTGGTAAGCAGGAGAGGCTCTGCTGCATCCTTGGGGCTGGAGGGATGAGCTGCTCCTCCCCTTGGAATGCAGGAGCTGGGAAATCATGGAGAAGCATCAGCCCAGGAAAACCAAGCTGCAGAAAGCACGGTGGGAATCAATCTTCCCAATGGTCTGTTGATCAGTGGAGTCACAGTCCTTAATTCAAAACAGTCCCTAATTCAAAACACGGGAAGGAATTATTGAAGGAAAGTCATTAATTGAGGAAAGCTTTCATTGAATGTGCTGCTGGGTTGTTCCTGCAGCACTTGGGGGTTGCTGGTTTGTGTGTGAGAGGAAGGAAATCGCTGGGAGGTCCCTGAGGAACCCTGGGGGTGGAGCAGGGGGTGCAGCAGGTCCCCCCTGGGTGTGGAAACCCCCAAATGTGGTAAAATCACAAATCGGAAATGTTTAAAAAGCAGAGTTCAAGGCCAGTTTGGACACTGGGGCTTGGAGCAGCCTGGGGCAGTGGGAGGGGTCCATGGTTCCCACCCAAATCCTGCTGGGATTCTGTTTTGGGTCATTCCCAGGATGCCCAGAGCAGGTGGAGCTGAGGGAGACGGGCAGTGTGGGGCTGCAGGAGGAGCTGCAGGAGGGCAGGGTCCTCCCTGCTCTGTCCTGCCCTCCTTCCAGCACGGGGCATTCCCAGCTGGCTGCTCCTGCTGGCCTTGGGATCCAGTAGGAAATAGTTTGTACTTTTGCATCCATTGGAGTTCACCTGGAGAGACCTTTCCCCAGCCTCCAGCCTGGCACAGGGAGCACGCAGGGAACCTGTCCTGCCCAGCACCCACACCTCCAAAAATCAGATTCTGAGGGAAAGAATAATTTTCTCCTTTGTGAATAAAAGCAATGAGAGGATGAAACAAGCTCTTCTCTCATTCCAGCCTCATCTGTCTGGGGTTTTCTGCTGCTGGGCTCTGTGATTGAGTCTGAGTTGATTCTCTAATTACCAGCTCTGCCTGCCTCCAACCCTGTTTTGTTCCAGCTGATGGAAATCACCGAGTGCTCCCTGTGTCTGCTCCCTCCCTGCTGCAGCACTGCAGGGCTGGCACTGCTGGCAGCAAAGGTGGGAACGGGCTCTGGGGAGCCCCTGGGCACTGGGCCCTGAGCCAGGGCCAGCTGGGACCCCAGATCCTCTGCTGTGGGAAGCACTGGGATCCCAAACCCTTGTTCTGTGGATATTTCTCAGTGGCAGAGAGGCAAAGAGGGGGTCTCCAAGGGATGGTGAAGAGGAACAGGGGAATCCAGCTGTGAGATGGGCAGTGGGGCGTTGGCCTCTTTGTTAATTGGGGCTTTCTGATTAAATTTAAGGGTTAATTTAAATTTATTTCTGAGCCCCTGCTCCCTCCTCAGTGCACATGGGGAGAGCTGCTCGTGGACAGTGTGCTGGCGATGCCTTGAGAGGCTGAGCTGGAGCAGGGGCTGGGCAGAGTTCCAGAATAAAGCAGGGATTTATTCAAAGGATTTCCTCCATGGATCCACCTTNAAACCTGAGGCATCACAGGGAGTTCATCCATGGAGCTGGGGGGAACCATCCCTGGGTGTTGAACAGCCCTGTGGAGGTGGCACTTGGGGACATTGGTCAGTGTGTCCTGGCAGTGCTGGGGAGCAGCTGGACTCAATCATCTTTAGATCTTTTCCAGGTTAAGTAATTCTGTGTTTCTGGGGCTCTCCTGGCGGGGCACAGAGGTGTGCTGTGAGCAGACCCCCAGAGGAGCCCGTTTCAGAGGGAGCAGGTCTAGCTGCTGAGCCTGGCTGGCACCTGAGCCCTGCCTGGGACTGCTCAGCCCTGCACTGCAGCCTCGGCATCCTGGGGGTGCTGCTGGGGGCTCCCAGGGAGGAGCAGCCCCTGGAGCAGCAGCGTGGGTTGGGGTTTGTCTGTGGGACCCCAGACCCAGCCAGGGCTCAGCCTGGCTCCGAGCTCAGACTCCTGGGGGGACAATCTGCTCGGGGTGGGTTTAACCCATGAGGAATCAATGACAAACTGAACAGGGCAGCAGCAGCGTGAGCAGAGCAGCAGGAGAATGCTGGAGCTGTGGGCAGGGTGTGTGGGAGCTCTGGCTCTGAGCCTGAGCAGGGTTTTATTTCCAGAGGTGCTGAATTAGGAGACATCAAAGCCCCTCTGTGAAAAACGCTTCACACTTGTTTCTTTTTAAAATTTTAAGTTTAATAATAAAAAAAATTAAGGTAATACAAATTGGGATAATTAGGGTTAGGACAATAAAAGAGACAATAAAAAGCAAAGAATTACGGACGTCTGGGTGCTTCTCTCTCAGGAAAAGCACAAAGCACCAATAAGGGTTACCCTTAAAAGCAACAGCCTGTTGCATATTCATATTTCTTCATCCATGATTCAAACATTCCTCTCAAACAAAGGGTGTCTTCTGTTCAATCTCTGTTCCTCGTCTCATCACATAAATCAGTTTCTTGGCTCCAGGGTGTCTACTAAGGTAAAGATAAGGAGGCAATAACTCTTTCCTGGTGTCTTCGTGTTGTTTTCTTTAGGTGAGGAATTTCTTGGTTATCTTATTCATTCCTTGAGTTGGTTACAAAAAGTATCTCACATTACATGGTTTCTATTTTAATATTATGCCTTAACGAAAACCTACATTTAAAAGATTAATACAGCACTACAGAAATGAACACAACATAACTCTCTGACATAACACATGTAGTATTCATTCTAACATTTGCGAAGAGCCAATCATGTAATTTGCATTTTTCACACCCTCCATCCCTCAGTGTGTGTTTCCAGCAGCCCCAGTTCTGGTCTCCAGTCACCCTTTCCATGCTGCTTCTTTGTGTTGATTCAGAGCTCTACCTGCCTCTCCTCGCAATCAGTAACGTTAATTAATTAATGCCCCGAACTGAAAAGTTACAGGAATTGGCTCAGGCCATTGATTTGGGCTGTGATCAGGAGATTGATCCAAGGCCCCCTGGCAGGAGCTGCTCCTGCCCCCTGATTGCAGCAATCTGTCCCCAGGGTGGGTAATCAGGAGAGGCACCAGGAGACAAACCAGCAGGGCAGAGCTGATTACTGTGAATATTCCATCCTTCCAGGGCACTGGGGCTGCACAGTGAAATCATTTATTTCTCTGGCTGTAATGGGGAGAAAAATGACATCATAAGCAAAATGGAACAAACAGCAGAATGTAATTTAGGGATGGTTAACTCATTCTAATTCCTGCACTGGCAGTTTGGGCCATGGGCACTGATTTGGATTTCACATTCTTTTGGCATTTTCCAGGGAATGGATAAAGGAGTGTATGGCAGGATCCTGCCAGGTGTCCTGGGGGACGTTCCCCCCTTCCTGCACCGACCTGACCTCAGCAGGAATTTCCCCATGGAAAGAGTTGATGCCTTAAGTTTCAGCTTTTGTATTTTTCAGATTCTGTGCTGCTTTAGTGTGTGGGTCTGGGCTTCATATTAGGGGATGGTGAGCTCTCTGCACAGAGCAGGGAGACAAAACAATTCCTTCTCCAGCTGGGGACCAAGGACAAATGATCCAAATCTCAGGCCCAAGAGCACAAACAACGTGGGCTGAAGAGAGAAGAACAAGAAGGATGGGACTTGATGGGCTAAAGCTGGAATTGGACAATGAACTCCAATGTGCAAATGGAGCAGAACTGATAAAAGTGCCAGAGCCCGTGCCCGGTGTCCATTTTGGGACCATTTTGGTTCATCTTGGGTGCAGCCCTGGCTGGGCTCTTGTGCTGCCCAAGGTGGATCCATGGAGGAAATCCTTTT
>VXAX01001156.1:49431-60596 GCA_013399835.1 Leptocoma aspasia | reverse complement strand
TTCTTTTTTTTTTTTTTAAAGAAGAAACCATCAGGAGGGTGCTCAGGCCTTGCTGCCCAGGGGGGTTTGGGATGCCCATCCCTGGAGGTGCCCAAGGAATGAGCTGCAGTTTCCTGGCCCCTTGCTGGGTGGGGAAGGTGTGGCAGATGCTGCTGACACCTCTCAGGTAAAATCTGATCAAAGCAGAACCTTTTGGATATTTTTTCCCTGCTCTGATGCTCCTGGGATTCCCCTAAACGTGGAGCTCCTAAACCTGCTGGGTTTAGCAGCAGCTCTTCTTGGCAAACACATTTCTAGTGCCTGACTTGTACATTATTGTGGTGATCTCCTCTGATCATCCACTCAGCTGTGGTGAAGAAAAGCCTCTTAGCTGGGATTATTCCTTCCAAACCCAATGAGTTAATCACAGATTTAGACTGTGGGCCTCGTTTGCTTTAACCCAGCACAGCAGGCTGGGATATTCCCAGAGCTACAACAGGGGATAACAGCATTTATTTAGATAAATGTAATAATAGATGTAATGAAATAAATAGGTAAATGTCATAAAATAAATAAATGTAATAATAAATGTAATTAATAGATATATTAGATAATGCAACAGGCTTTAATAGCATTTATTTGTTTCATCTTGTGGAGCCTCTGTGGTGCCCTGCTCCAAAGCGTGCCTGGGACCAGGCCAGGACATTCCCAGGAAGGGAGAGGCTGCTCCCATCCCCTGTGGGCTCCCAGGATGATGTGCCAGCCCTTTTACCAAGGATCCCTCCCTGCAGGAAGCTGCTTTACTTCATGGAAGGCTTTGCCATCAGTGAAACAAAGTAAGTCAGAAGGAAAATCAGATCTGTGTTAGAAATTGGTGTTTTATACCCAGCAAGAGAGATCAAGGATCAGGTTTGATGCCTCTTGCTCTTCTCTTCATAACTCCATGAATCTCTACAGGATCCCCTCTGATTTATCTCCTCTTGAATAGAGCTATCCCATCCTTTTGGTTTTCCATCTTTTGACTGATCATGGCAACTTTCTGCCTGTCCCTGGGTGTCCCTGGGTGTCCCTGGCTGTGCCCAGTTCAGCCCTGGCTGTTCCCAGTTCAGCTCTGCCTGTGCCCAGTCCAGCCCTGGCTGTGCCCATTTCAGCTCTGGCTGTGCCCAGTTCAGCCCTGGCTGTGCCCAGTTCAGCTCTGACTGTTCCCAGTTCAGCCCTGGCTGTGCCCAGGACACCTCTGGCTGTGCCCAGGACACCTCTGGCTGCCACCTCTGTAATTTTGAGCACTTTTGCCTGGGATAAAACCATGAGTGGAGCTGGAGAGGGCAGCTCAGATTTCCTCCTGTTTGGTTCCAGCTAATGCTGCCGGGTGCAGGCTGCACAGAAATGCCCATGAATCATGAATATTCCCTGCCAGCCTGTCAGGAGCATCCCACAGCTCTGGGATGGAATTCCCAGGGGTTTTATGGAGGCACATCTCACTGGTGCTGCTGGTCCAGCTCTCCTGCCAGGGCCCAAGGTGATGATCAGAGCCCAGGCAGGCAGGGCCTCAGCTGTGATCTGGGCAGGAAAGAGCTGCTGTAAAACCTTCCCCACCTCCAGCTCCATTCCAGCTTTATGTCAGACACTCAGGCAGGTCTTAAATTCCATCTTTGATTTGGTTTTTTTTCCCCCACTTGGAGCTGATCTCAGATAAAAACAATATCCTGCACTGATTGAAACTGAAATTGGGAAAATTGGAGCCCCTCTGCTCTGGAGCCAGGCTGGGACACCTGGGGGTGCTCACCTGGAGAGGAGAAGCTCCAGGGAGAGCTCAGAGCCCTTGCAGGGCCTGAAGGGGCTCCAGGAGAGCTGGAGAGGGACTGGGGACAAGGCATGGAGGGACAGGACACAGGGAGTGGCCTCTATTCCCCAGCATTGGCCCCAGAGCATCAATTTCATGGGAGGCATGAGAAAAAATACTCCTTAATTAACCTTGGGATGCTTCTGAGTCGGTCTGATTCCCCATTCCTCTTCTGTGGGATATTCCTCCTCTCTTCCCCCCCGGTGGCATTCCACTCAAGGATAACCCAGGATGAATCATGCAGCCATTGGTGGCTCACCTGAAGATTTATCTTGTTTCCCAAAGAGCAGAGCTCAGCCTTGTGAATCACATCCGTGCCACTGCCCAGACAGGGCAGGATGGATGGCTGTTTTCCTTTAAAATCTGATCTTTGGGAAAGGAAATTCTCCATGCATTTTATTTTTGTTACTCTTGCCACGGCAGCATTCAGCTGCAAGGAGGGTTCTGGGGAGGAGCAGTTTGGAGCTGGAGCCAGAGCTGTGGGATGCAGGTGGGTTTATGGGGTTGCACCAGGTGCTGGTTCCCCCCATAGGGCCAGGAGAAAGCTGGAGATACCAAGAAAATTCCAGAAGACAATCACAGAATAACAGGATACTTGGGCTGGGAAAGACCTTTAGGATGGTGAGGGGCCTGGAGCATCTCCCTGCCCAGGAGAGGCTGAGGGAGCTGGGGCTGCTCTGCCTGGAGAGGAGCCCCAGGGAGAGGGGCCTCAGCCCTGGCTGTCCCTGGGTGTCCCTGGCTGTCCCCAGGTGTCCCTGTCTGTCCCTGATTGTTCCTGTCTGTCCCTGGGTGTCCCTGAGTGTTCTTGTCTGTCCCTGGGAGTCCCTGGGTGCCCCTGGGCATCCCTGAGTGTCCCTGGGCACCCCTATCTGTCCCTGAGTGTCCCTGTCTGTCCCTGGGTGTCCCCATCTGTCCCTGGGTGCCACTATCTGTCCCCAGGTGTCCCTGTCTGTCCCTGGGTGTCCCTGTCTGTCCCTGGGTGTCCCTGTCTGTCCCTGGGTGTTCCTGTCTGTCTCTGGGTGTCCCTGGGTGTCCCTGTCTGTCCCTGGGTGTCCCTGGGTGCAGGGAGGGTCAGAGCAGGGCCCAGCAGTGTCACCAGAGCCATGGGCAGGGACGGATGCCAGCAATTCCCCTGCACAGGAGGCAGTGCCCAGCCCTGAGCAGAGCCCAGATAGGGCTGGAGTCTCCTCCCTGGGACATTCCAGACCCCTCTGGACACACTGCTGTGCCCTGTGCTCTGGGGTGGCCCTGCTGGAGCACAGTGTCCCCCTGGGGTCCCTTCCAGCCTGACCCAGGCTGGATCCTGGCACCATCAAGTCCACCAGGAGCAGCCTCGTGGTTTTGCCTCCAGAGGAGCCCCCAGCATCCCCCGCTAGGCTCGTGCCAGCCCGAGCCCTGCCCTCACTGGGGGCAGGTCCCACCCCACCCCCAGCCCACTTTTGGGGCAGTTTTGGTGGCCCAAGAGCAGCTGTGCCAGCCTGGGTCACACCCAGCCCTTCACAGTGCAATCTGCAGTAGCAGGTAGCAAAAAGCTCAGGCACTGAGCTCTGTGCTGTGCCAGGTTCCCAAACTCATAAACACCAGCATTCAATAATGTCTTAATTCAGGAAAACTAATTTCCCAAGCCATTAGATGGTGCTTAGCAAATTAGCTCAAATTTATTTTTCCAAACCTGGAATTAAAGTTGCCGTACATCTCGATCTGCTTTCCCTTCTCTCTATAATCAGATTTTAGCTGTGCTGCCTCCCTCCACCCCAGGGCTGCAATGTAGCAGTGCCCACCACGCTCCTCTCCATGGCCTCACCAGAGACCTCCCATTTAGCAGCCTGGAGTGTCCTGGGAGGGATCCCCAGCTCTGTGTGGAGCAGAATTCTGTGTTTCAGAGCTGCTGCCTGAGCCAGGGCCCGGATTTATGAGCAGGTTTTGTGATTTCTGCATTTCCATCGCGATGTGTGCTCCAAGGAGAGCTTTGTCTGCTGCAGGTGGGAGGAGTGGTGTGGTCAGAGCTGGACCTGCTGCCAGGAGCTTTGTGCTGCCCCTGGGCAGACCCTGGCCAGGAATTCAGCTGCTTTCTGAAGAAACACGTGAGCCTCACCAAAAGAACAAGAATGGCCACCTGAACTTTAAAGTTTCCAAGATTAATCCGTGCTGCTCGTAAACCCATGTTCCTCCAGGCAGAAGGGATAAATGCTGCTTTTCCCTTTTCCATCCTTCCTGCTTCAAGGGCCCCTTTTGCTGCCTGCCCAGGCTGAGTTTGTTCCAAAGTGGCTCCAGCTGAGGGAATTCCCACTGCTGGCCCCGGGTGGGCAGGACAGCAGCTGCTGCTCGGTTAGGAGGGAGAAGATGGAAAAGGAGCTGGTCCCTTCTGCTGCTGTGGGGAAACTGAGAGCTGCACTGCTGCTGTTTTCCTGCAGGCCTGAATGGCAGGGATGTGTCAGGTTCTTGGCTGATATTTGATGTTTCCTTCTGCAATGTGCCCAGAGTTCATTTGCTCTGTTGATGCCTTGAGAGGCTGAGCTAGAAGAGAGGCCGGGCAGAGTTCCAGAATAAAGCAGGGATTTATGAAAAGGATTTCCTCCATGGATCCACCTTGGGCAGCACAAGAGCCCAGCCAGGGCTGCACCCAAGATGAACCAAAATGGTCCCAAAATGGACACCGGGCACGGGCTCTGGCACTTTTATCAGTTCTGCTCCATTTGCACATTGGAGTTCATTGTCCAATTCCAGCTTTAGCCCATCAAGTCCCATCCTTCTTGTTTTTCTCTCTTCAGCCCACGTTGTTTGTGGTCTTGGGCCTGAGATTTGGATCATTTGTCCTTGGTCCCCAGCTAGAGAAGGAATTGTTTTGTCTCCCTGCTCTGTGCAGAGAGCTCACCATCCCCTGATGTGAAGCCCAGACCCTCACACTAAAGCAGCACAGAATCTGAAAAATAGAAAAGCCAAAACCTGAGGCATCCCTGTGTTTGCTGCCCAGCTCCTCCCATGCAGGTGCTGCAGGACACGGGCACTGAAAAGCTGCTCCTGCAGCTGGGGCTGCTTTGGGGTTTTCAGTTCTGAAGGCAAATATTCTGTTTTCTGGAAGGGGAAGGCATGAAATTCCCACCACTCATCCTGATCCCATCTCCCATATGGATATGGGATCTTCCCATAATTTGAGGGGAGGTTGGGAGGTTTCCCTGCAGAGCCCTTGCCCAGCTGCCCGTGCCCACCAGCAGCTGCTCTGCAAGTGTTCCATGAGGGGCTCCCAGCACAGCCCAGTATGAGCTGCTGCCTCCCCCTCCAGGCTCCCTGGAGCTGTCTGTGCGATGGCAATTTGGGGAAGCCTGGCTGAAATTCCTGTATTTCCTGTGCCTGGGTACAAACACCTTTGCAGGAGTTCTCCCTCAGACACAAGCACACAGCTCGGGGCTCCATCCCCCTGTGGGAGCTGGGCAGGTTCAGACCAGGAAATCAGGGACAGAGGGGGGTTTGTTCATCAAAGCTGGTCCTTGTCCCCAGCCCAGGGCTCTGAGGTCCCTCCCAGCCCCTAGTGATTCCATGATCCTGTTCCATTTACACCGATTTCCATTAGGCTGTCACTGGGCTGTATAAATGACTCCAAATAAAAACTCAATACAAATTCTCAATGCCCTCAAAGCTCAGGAAATAAATCCATCACATTGAGCAGATGGAAATACGGGCAGCTCAGTGAAGGGCTGTGTAGCAACACAAGATATATTGGCTTATTCCAATTTTCTCCTTGTTATCAGAGGCTATTTTGACTGGGAAACTCCTGACCCTTTGAGTAGAAACTCCTCTCCCAGCAATCAGAAATGTAACAGGATTCTCTTATCAGCACCTCCTGGGATGGAGGGGTGATGGCAGTGCCCCTCTCCCAGGTGGCACTGGCAGATAGGCTCTTATCCATGCTGGAGCCAGAGGGGAAATGCAGGAAGGAGCATGCTGTGAGAAATCCTCTGCAGAGCCCTCCTCTGCTGGGCTCTCTGCTCTCAGGCAGTGCCTGGCACACGGAGAACCTTTAGCACCACGTCCTGCCTGGCTGCTGCATCCGTGTTTTGAGACACTCCACAGGAAAAATCCAGCTGGGATTTGTGTCCAGCTTTGATTTGTGTCCAGCTGGGATTTGTGTCCAGCTGGGATTTGCCTCCGAGCTTTCCCAGTCAGGCAGCGTTCAGGATGGAGGAAGCTGACAGATCCCATTTTTTGTCCATTGTGAAGGATGGCAGATGAACCCTGAAGGTGAGGTTCCCCCTCTCCCACTGATGCTGAGCACAAGGAATGGTTTGGGATTGGGATTTGGGGGAACCCCAAACAGGGAAAGGTGCCTGGAGGGCTCTGGGCTCCCCCAGGGACTCTGTGCCTTCCCTGCAGTGCTGTCATGGGAGGGTTTATCCTCCAGAAACTGCAATAATTGGGCTTTAACCAGGGAGCACATGGAGTGTAAATCTCCACATGGAGAACATTTGATATCTGCCTTTTCCTCACGTGGTTGTTTTATCCCGTGACCTCTGCAGGCTCCAAACCTGCACTTATTTCATGTCTTCTCAGGCCTAAACCTGAGAAACCTGAGAAACAGCCAAACTGCTCCAGAAAAGGTGGTTTGCTTCTGGAGAGGTTCAGAATACACCCACTTCTCCTTCAAGGCACTGCAAACATTGACCCTCATCCCAAGAGCCAGAATCACAGAATCCTGGAATCCCTGAGGTGGGAAATCCCTCCCAGCCAAGGAGCCCCAGCTGTGCCTGTCCCCACCTTGTCCCCAGCCCAGAGCCCTGAGTGCCACCTCCAGGAATTCCTGGCACACCTCCAGGGATGGGCACTCCCACCCTCCCTGGGCAGTTCCCTGCCCCTTTCCATGGGGAAATTCCTGCTGAGTCAAAGCCCTCCTGGAGTTTTTCCTTACTGCTGGCTGTGGCTACCAATCTTCCTAAAATTCCCCCAGATTTGTGGTTGTGAGCACACCATGCTGGACGTGATGCTGCTGCCCCATCCCAGCACATTCTGAAGCTAGAAAGGCTTTTCCCCACTTCCTTCCATCCTCCCAAAATGTCCCAGACTTGTTCCCTTGCTGGCACAGAATCACCACCCCATTATTCCAGAGCTGCCAGTGCAGGTATCTCCCAGCCAGGGATAATAACAGGAAAAATCAATATTAAATCTTTCTGAATTAGCTGAACCCAATGTTCCCGGCAACATCAAAGCAGGCGCTCTTAAAAAAGAAGATTGTTTCACTTTAGTCCAAGGAGATGAGAGGGAATGGGAATGAAATGGAAAATTATCAATCACCAGAATTTCCTTCAGAGCCTGAGAGTGAAATATTCCATGATCATGTTCCCATCAGAGAGGGAATTCATGGGTTTAACCTGGCCAGAACCAGGCCCAGGCAGAGCTGCACTTTGATCGAGGATTTCTTTTGAAGATCCACTGCTTGATTTGAGAATATCAGATGGAATAAATAACAAGAGCATCAGTTCAGAGCAGGAGCTGAAAGATAAATGTCAGAGGATGCAGAGGCTGAAATTGAGAGGAGTGGGACTGGTCTGGAACAGCAGCGTGGAGAGGGACAACGGGATGGATGACAGGAGCCACCAACCATCCTCATCTGTCACCAGGAGAGTGCTGTGGCTTAACCTGCTCCTGATGCCACTAATTACACACTAATTACACATTAACTGTGAGTATTAACCTGCTCCTGATGCCACTAATTACAGCCCTCACATTAACGGTGAGTGTTAACCTGCTCCTGCCCACCACTAATTACACCCTGACCACCTCGTGGGACATTTCATGGAACAGAACCTCACCAGGGTGGCCTCATGTCCTGAAGGAGGAGGATGGACCTTGGAGAAGGCAACTTGAGAGGAATCTGGGAATATTTTCTTTAGAGCAAGCCCCTGAAATTCCCTGTAGGGGTTCCCCTGGAAAAGGGGACCTGCAGGAGCAGAAGGACAGCCAGGAAGCTGAACTTTTATGATTATACAACTCCCCCACTGCCCTAATGAAAAGGCCTAATTGGTTTCCCTGGAAGAGAAAAGAGCTCAGGCTGCTTACAGAGCAAACAACAATAATTTCCTTTTCCCCTTTTATTCGGGAGAACTCGATCCCAACGTTACAAGAGCACTCTCAACCCCTGTTTATTCCCCTCATAAACAAGCCCTGTGCTGCTGGTTTGTCAGGCTCACAAAGCACAACCCCCCTGCTAAATCTGGCCTTAATAACTGAATAGATCCCAGGGGGCTGGGAGCAGGGAGGGAGGCTGGGCAGGGATCTGCTGCTCATCCCACTTGTACCAGCTGGGAAAGCACAGGGCTCCTGCTGGACACCAACTGGGAACTGCTGGACACCAACTGGGAGCTGCTGGCCACCAACTGGGAACAGCCCAGCTCTGCCCAGCCTTGCCCAGCCCTGCCTCTGAGCTCAGGGGTGGATGGAGCAGGAGGGGCCTTTGGCATGTGTGCCAGAATCCCAGAATCCCAGGCTGGACTGGGCTGGAAAGGGCCTTAAAGCCCATGCCATGCCATCCCTTTATCCCACCCCATCCCTTTATCCCATCCCTTTATCCCATCCCTTTATCCCATCCCTTTATCCCCCCCCATCCCTTTATCCCATCCCTTTATCCCATCCCTTTATCCCATCCCATCCCTTTATCCCATCCCTTTATCCCATCCCTTTATCCCATCCCTTTATCCCATCCCTTTATGCCATCCCTTTATCCCATCCCTTTATGCCATCCCTTTATCCCAGCCCAGCCCTGCCTGGGACAGGGACATGTCCCTCAGAGCAGGTCCCCCCTGGCCCTGTCCAAGCTCTCCCCTCTCCTGCAGGTGCCTCCTCTGGAGCTCAGCAGCTCCAGCTCTGCCCGCAGCTCCTGGTGCCACAGGTGCAGCTGGATGGCACCTGCAGGGAATGACACCACAGGGACACCGGAATGACACCGCAGTGACACCGCAGTGACACCACAATGGCACCACAATTACACCACAATGGCACCACAGTGACACCACAGTGACACCACGGTGACACCACAGTGATGCCATGGTGATACTACAATGACATCACAGTGACACCGCAGTGACACTGCAATGACACCACGGTGACACTGCAATAACACCACAATGGCCCCACAGAGACACCACAGTGACACCACAGAGACACCATAGTGACACCACAATGGCCCCACAGAGACACCACAGTGACACTGCAGTGACACCTCAATGACACCACAATGGCCCCACAATGACACCATGGTGACAATGCAGTGACACCACGGTGACACTGCAGTGACACTGCCCCACTGCTGAGCCCCCAGAGCAGCTGGGGGAGCTGGGGGGGCTCAGCCTGGCCAGGAGGAGGCTCATGGGGACCTCCCCTGGTGGCCCAGAGGCCACGGTGGCAGCTGGGGTGTGCAGCAGGGCCAGTGACACCCAGCAGTGACGGGGACTTTCCCACACACCCCCCCAGTGCTTTACTGCCCTTCCTGTCCCCTCCCCAGTCCCTGAGCACTCCCAGCTCCCGGCTGGAACCTGCTTGGAGCCCTTGGAGAACCCCCTGGAGCCCTTGGAGCCCTTGAAGAACCCCTTGGAGAACCCCTTGGAGAACCCCTTGGAGCCCTTGGAGCCCTTGGAGGAGCCCTTGGAGCCCTTGGAGAATCCCTCGGATCCCTTGGAGAACCCCTTGGAGCCCTTGGAGACCTTGGAGAACCCCTTGGAGAACCCCTTGGAGCCCTTGGAGAACCCCTTGGAGCCCTTGGAGAACCCTTGCAGGGGAACATGGAGGTGTGGAGGCACACCCACACCCGTGGGGTGGCATCTCTGGGGGTACAGGTGAGCCAGGAGGGGCCATCCCAGCTCGGGAGGAGAGGGAACACAAAGCCAGTGGAGAGCCCGGGAGCTGGTTTTCATCTGGAGATGAATTGTCCTGTTGAGAGTGCTCAGGAGATGCCAGAGCCACTGGAGCTCCCAGTGCCTTTCCCAGGGCAGAACTGATTTCCCTTTCAGCATCCTGGCAGCTCCAGAGGCTGCTGGAGCCCCAGATGGAAAGGCAGCCCGGGGGGCTGGGGCTGGGCTGGGGGAGAGCAGAGCAGGAACAAAGCCACCAGGGGACAGGGAAATGGGGGGGAGGTGGAGACAGAAATCCCTGCACCAACACTTGGTTCCAGGGCCGGGCTGCAACGCTTCATCCCTTTCTTGTGATGCTGACTGACTCCTGCAGCTCCCAAAGTCCACATCAGACAAATCCAGACCTTTCTCCCCTCAGCTGTTGCTGCACTCGGGGCTCCTCAGAACTTTGGATTTTCACCATTTTTGAGTGAAGGGTTTTAGAGGAATATTGACACACGCCATGCTCTTCTTCGCCTGCCACGATGCTCTTTGAGTGAGGTGCCCTCACTTCTTCAGAGGAAATCTTCAGCTAAAACCTGCTCCAAGCACAGTGAGGGATTCCTCTCCTCAGCCCTGCCTTACTGCCCCAGCTGAGAAAAGGAAACCTCCTGGGGTTGTTTCCAGCCCAGGAACAGGAGGGCTGCACGTGCTGTTTTTCTTTCTGAAGGTGTATTGCGTTGGTTTGTGCATTGACAAAGGATTCTTGATAATAATATTAGAAGGTTAAATATGATTTATTAATATGACTCCATAATACAAAGGATTTGGGTTATTATTCGTTTGGTTTGCAGTATCTGAAGCTCCTGTCTCAAGTTTTGTCTAAGGAATGCCAGAACAGCTCACACAATCAGAGATAACAACTTTTCACCTCACAGGCTGAAAGGAAGAAAACTCTCATTTCCTGTATCAGGAGACAGGCAGAGAAATTTAAATGTCTTTGAAGCACAGATTAGAGATTTTGTTTACAGAAACTTGTACAGAGTAAAAGACAGTAAAAAGATGCTTTTTCATGGGAAGAATTTTCTGCAGGCCTGCATGCAGANAGTGACACTGCAGTGACACCTCAATGACACCACAATGGCCCCACAATGACACCATGGTGACAATGCAGTGACACCACGGTGACACTGCAGTGACACTGCCCCACTGCTGAGCCCGCAGAGCAGCTGGGGGAGCTGGGGGGGCTCAGCCTGGCCAGGAGGAGGCTCATGGGGACCTCCCCTGGTGGCCCAGAGGCCACGGTGGCAGCTGGGGTGTGCAGCAGGGCCAGTGACACCCAGCAGTGACGGGGACTTTCCCACACACCCCCCCAGTGCTTTACTGCCCTTCCTGTCCCCTCCCCAGTCCCTGAGCACTCCCAGCTCCCGGCTGGAACCTGCTTGGAGCCCTTGGAGAACCCCCTGGAGCCCTTGGAGCCCTTGGAGAACCCCTTGGAGAACCCCTTGGAGAACCCCTTGGAGCCC
>VXAX01001156.1:24127-39443 GCA_013399835.1 Leptocoma aspasia | reverse complement strand
GGGCAGGCCCTGGCACAGGGTGCCCAGAGCAGCTGTGGCTGCCCCTGGATCCCTGGCAGCGCCCAAGGCCAGGCTGGACACTGGGACAGTGGGAGGTGTCCCTGCCCGTCTCTGTGAGAGCTGGCACTTGGTGAAGTGGCATCATGGCTTTGATTCACCATTTTTGGGGGCTGGAATAGGGAGAAAACCTGAAATCCTCTCTCTGCTGTCAATAGGACTCCTGTTAACTTGGGAATGTTGTTTTTGAGCAATGTGGGGTTTGTGTCATTTGGTACCAAGAGGGGGCTGTGAAATCTAATTCCACAGAACGTGCTGAGCTGGAAGGGGCCCACAAGGATCACCCCACAGGGCTCACCCCACCGGGATCCCACAGGGCTCACCCCACCGGGATCCCACAGGGCTCACCCCACCGGGATCCCACAGGGCTCACCCCACCGGGATCCCACAGGGCTCACCCCACCGGGATCCCACAGGGCTCACCCCACCGGGATCCCACAGGGCTCACCCCACCGGGATCCCACAGGGCTCACCCCACCGGGATCCCACAGGGCTCACCCCACCGGGATCCCACAGGGCTCACCCCACCGGGATCCCACAGGGCTCACCCCACCGGGATCCCACAGGGCTCACCCCACCGGGATCCCACAGGGCTCACCCCACCGGGATCCCACAGGGCTCACCCCACCGGGATCCCACAGGGCTCACCCCACCGGGATCCCACAGGGCTCACCCCACCGGGATCCCACAGGGCTCACCCCACCGGGATCCCACAGGGCTCACCCCACCGGGATCCCACAGGGCTCACCCCACCGGGATCCCACAGGGCTCACCCCACCGGGATCCCACAGGGCTCACCCCACCGGGATCCCACAGGGCTCACCCCACCGGGATCCCACAGGGCTCACCCCACCGGGATCCCACAGGGCTCACCCCACCGGGATCCCACAGGGCTCACCCCACCGGGATCCCACAGGGCTCACCCCACCGGGATCCCACAGGGCTCACCCCACCGGGATCCCACAGGGCTCACCCCACCGGGATCCCACAGGGCTCACCCCACCGGGATCCCACAGGGCTCACCCCACCGGGATCCCACAGGGCTCACCCCACCGGGATCCCACAGGGCTCACCCCACCGGGATCCCACAGGGCTCACCCCACCGGGATCCCACAGGGCTCACCCCACCGGGATCCCACAGGGCTCACCCCACCGGGATCCCACAGGGCTCACCCCACCGGGATCCCACAGGGCTCACCCCACCGGGATCCCACAGGGCTCACCCCACCGGGATCCCACAGGGCTCACCCCACCGGGATCCCACAGGGCTCACCCCACCGGGATCCCACAGGGCTCACCCCACCGGGATCCCACAGGGCTCACCCCACCGGGATCCCACAGGGCTCACCCCACCGGGATCCCACAGGGCTCACCCCACCGGGATCCCACAGGGCTCACCCCACCGGGATCCCACAGGGCTCACCCCACCGGGATCCCACAGGGCTCACCCCACCGGGATCCCACAGGGCTCACCCCACCGGGATCCCACAGGGCTCACCCCACCGGGATCCCACAGGGCTCACCCCACCGGGATCCCACAGGGCTCACCCCACCGGGATCCCACAGGGCTCACCCCACCGGGATCCCACAGGGCTCACCCCACCGGGATCCCACAGGGCTCACCCCACCGGGATCCCACAGGGCTCACCCCACCGGGATCCCACAGGGCTCACCCCACCGGGATCCCACAGGGCTCACCCCACCGGGATCCCACAGGGCTCACCCCACCGGGATCCCACAGGGCTCACCCCACCGGGATCCCACAGGGCTCACCCCACCGGGATCCCACAGGGCTCACCCCACCGGGATCCCACAGGGCTCACCCCACCGGGATCCCACAGGGCTCACCCCACCGGGATCCCACAGGGCTCACCCCACCGGGATCCCACAGGGCTCACCCCACCGGGATCCCACAGGGCTCACCCCACCGGGATCCCACAGGGCTCACCCCACCGGGATCCCACAGGGCTCACCCCACCGGGATCCCACAGGGCTCACCCCACCGGGATCCCACAGGGCTCACCCCACCGGGATCCCACAGGGCTCACCCCACAGGATCACCCCACAGGGGCCATGCCGTGCAGCCCCTGGCCCTGCCCAGCCCCAGCCGTGTCCCTGTGCCAGGGGACACTGTGCACACCTGCCTGAAGGCATTCCAGGTGCCCCTGCTCCCCCAGGCTGGGGCGGTGCTGGGGAGCAGCAGAGCTCCCTGCAGGAGCAGCAAAGCTCCCAGCCAGCCCTGGCACGGCCTCCTGCTCCCTCCTGGCCCATGTCCCCTCTGCTCCAGCACACGGGCATCCAGGGGGGTGTCAGGAAAATCAACCCACAAACATCAGAGGTTTATGTCCAAACAGGAGACAGAGGAGTCTTTCTACTTTATTCCAATAAAGGCAGAGGCCATGGGCCATTCCCCTGGGGTGTCTCCAAGTTTTGGAGGACACAGCCTCCTTTTTATCCCAATTTCCCTCTCTCTTTCCCCACTGGCTGAGGTACTTGAGAGGCACAGACTTCCCAGAACACCTGATCCCCCCTAATGTATAACCCTCCTTTTTAATTTTTAATTCTCATGGAATATTAGGGTTCTTCCCCATTGTTTCTTTCATCTTTCAATATCCCATTTCATTTCTCAGAAAATCTACAGTTTGTTTGTAAAGGCAAATATTTTTTCCATTCATCAATCAGTGGAATGAATCCTTCCCATTGTTTCTTTTATCTCTCAGTGCTGGTTTTACCTACCAGCAGCCCCACAGTTTGTAAAGACAAGTCTGTCATTCCTCTCAGAGGGAAATGCTGGACAAGGAGTGACCCCAGCCAGGGTGATCCCAGATCCCAGGGGACTGCAGGGACCTGGCCTTGCTCTGCGTCTGTGCCCCTCAGCAGGGCTGGGCTCAGACACCCTCGTGGAGCCAGGTTTGTGATCTCACCCCCCAGGGGAGCTTTTTGAAGAGAAAATTGACTTTGCACAGGGCTCTCTGGGCATTTTCACAGCGGGGGTTTTGCATTCTCACGTTTGGCAGTTCAGCTGCTGGCAGCCACACACCTGACAAAGATCCCGACTTTAAAGCTCCTCAGTTCAATTTTTAATTGTGCTTTATGGATAAAAAATGCCTCTACATCAGTGCAGTCTAATAGCATTGATTTCAGCATGGAGTTATCAATTATTATTCAGGATTCTCTGTTATCTCGCTTCAGTTCTGCAGCCTGAGCTGATAATTCAATGTTCCATGTGATAGCCTTTAACTACCATCACTGTCAGGAGCAAATTCCTGGGTGAAATCCCATTTTTTTCCTAGTGTGCTCCCTGGGTAAATAAGGCATTTGCTGCTTTGACAGGGAGGTGATGCACTGAGAACTCTCTCACTTGTGGTAGTGTTTGCAGAATCAGCTGATCCAGAAATAACAATTCTGAGCTGGGCTCAAGGAGGAGTGGCTGCTGTTATCCTGTCACAGGGAAAGGGGAAAAGCAGGAAAACTCCACCGTGCCTTGGAAAGTTACACCTGAGGAGCAGTGAAGTGCTGAACATACAGAGTTCATTCTGTGGAACTGGAAATCCCCTGGATCCCTGGCAGTGCCCCAGGCCAGGCTGGACATTGGGCTGGGAGCAGCCTGGGACAGTGGGAGGTGTCCCTGCCATGGCAGGGGTGGCACTGGGTGGGCTTTGGGGTCCCTTCCAAACCAAACCATTCCATGATTCTGGGATCAATGCACCTCCCTGCTGGTTCTGCTGCACAGGGAGGAGCTGCTTTGTGCCAGCCAGGTGACAGTGACACGGCTCCTGCTGGTGACAACAGTCCGGGGGGGTCACTGTGACCTCCTGAAGTCCTTCAGGGCAGGAGGAACTGACAGCAAGTGGTACCACACAGAAACAGCATTCCATTAATTTTGGGAACAGCTCCAGTGTCTCCAGCACCTCATCCATGTGTTTCTGACAGCTCCTGCACCTTTGGGAATGAGTGGAGCCAAAATTCCTTCCTGGTGGGCCCATGGGACTGCTGTGCTCAGAGCAGGCACAGGTCACAGAATCCCACACTGGATGGGCTGGAAGGGACCCCAAATGCCACCCAGTGCCACCCCTGCCATGGCAGGGACACCTCCCACTGTCCCAGGCTGCTCCCAGCCCCAGTGTCCAGCCCGGCCTTGGGCACTCCCAAGGAAAACTGCAATTATGTTTCTGCATAAGGAAATTAAGGAAGGACAGTTCCCAGATGAACTGTGTGCTGGGAGGGCAGGGAATATTTCCTCTTTCCAGCATGAATTATTCCTTTCATTTTCCCCCTCCTTTCAGTCTGTTGTAACCATAACTTTATTTAAAAGCTGCCTTTCTTTCCAGTGCGATTGCAATAATTTCTTAAAGAACATATTTTAATAGCTTGCCTATATGCTCAGGATTTCTGTTTGCTCCCATAATTGCTCCTTAATTATTTTCCAATTGCTGAAACAACAGTTTTCACAGTTTATTAAAAAGCCTTTTTGAAAGCGTTCCCCCAAGGCATTGTCAGGTTTTATGACTGTCACTAACAGCCAGAGCAAGTGAATAATCAGCACTGGGGCTGGTGGCACCCAGGGAATGGTGAGGCTCAGGCAGAGAGCACCAGGACCTTCCATGGCTGCATCTCCTGCATGTCCTGCAGGGCAGGAGCACGGGCAGCCCCCAATGTCCCAACCACTGCACCCCACTGGGACAGGGGGAGCTGTCTCTGCCCATGGTGATGCCTTTTGGGGCTACCTAAAAATAGGGGCCAGACAGAATTAAGGGAATAAAAAGCAGTTCTATTTATTGAAGGGCCTTCAGGTAGATTTTGGGCAGATGAAACTCCCCCAAAAATTGACCATGGGTCACAGGTTTTCATATTTTTATAAGTTTGGTCCATTTGCATATTGGGGGTTAATATTCCAATTACAGCTTCAGGTAATGAAGTCATTTACCCCAAGTTTGCTGCCCCCAAGTCACTTTTGTTTCCATCTCTGGGCCTGAGGCAGTGAGGGGTCCCTGATTCCCAGGCCTGGAGAGGAATTGTTGTGTCTGCCCAAAATGGGAGAGCAGCAGCTGACACTGGATATGGAGTCTGGAGTGCACCAAAGAACTGCAGGATTACAAATAGATGAAAATAAAAAAGCTAAAATCCAAAGGCATCAAAGCAGGGGTGGAATGGGATGGGCTCCATCCAGGCTGGCCTCGGGCGCTGCCAGGGATCCAGGGGCAGCCACAGCTGCTCTGGGCACCCTGTGCCAGGGCCTGCCCACCCTCCCAGGGAACAATTCCTGCCCAATTTCTCATTTATCCCTGCCCCTGGCAGTGGGAAGCCATTCCCCCTTGTGCTCAGATGGAACTTTCATGTCCTCTTACGACTTTGTAAAGTTCTGATACAGAGAAACATAATGAGGGTCTCTAATTAGATTAATTTCCTCCCTGCTCCAGCCCCATGCAGGTTTAAACAAATTACCTCAGAACAGAGAAACCAAACTCCCTCTCCCCAGATCCCAGGGATTTTGCAGCACTTCCACTGCTTGCTCTTCATTTTTCACTCTTGGGAAGAGTTATGTGTCTTTTTATTAGCTGGAGATGCAGAGATGCTTTACAGCCTCTTATCCCAACCACTTCCACGGAAATGGCCAAATGCAGTCCTTAAAGAGGGTTTTTTTTAGGAAAAGAGGTGCTGTCTGTGTGTCTGGAATTGCTGCTGTTAAAGGGTCAGATCCTGGGAATTCTCATCAGCCTCAACTTCCCCCGAGGCTGGGGAGTTCCAGCTCTGCCACTCACTCCATGTCCCTTTTTGTTGCCTCTAAACAATCTGATGCTCACTGATGGAAACCGTGAATGGCCTGAATTCCTCTTTCCAGGGGAAGTTTGGGAACCTGGGTGCCCCTTGGCTGCCTTTTGGAATTAAGAATATTCATCTTTAAAATCATCTCACTTTCTGAGATTGATCATTTAAAGAATCTCCCTTTCCCAAAGATGGATTTTTGAAGCTGTACTGCTGCTTGGGGGATATTTTTGAGCATTTTAATCTGCATTAATGTCATTTTCCTGTGTCAGGTGCAGCCCAGCAGCCACAGCCCAGGCTGGGTGAGGCTGTCCAGGGCTGTGGGTTGGGAGTGGTTTTTGGGATCAATTTCTGCCTCTCAGCTGAGACAGTGGCCACTTTGCAAGGAGGATTTATGGCCCGAGCCATCCCTTGCGGTGGCAGCTGGAAGGGCCCCAGCTGTGCCTGGATTTCCTGGGTTTTGCCATGCCCTGCTCAGCCCCAGGAGCAGCAGGGCCAGCCCCGGGAGCAGGAGTTTCCCCAGGCTCCACAGCCAGGATTTACCAGCCCAGAACTGTTGGGATGGATGCAAGTTTGACAAGAAATTCTCACAGATTTGTGTGCTTGGCAGAAAGATTTTTGAATGTAGAATCTGAGAAAGGAATAGAGATGGAAGCAAGTTTGGATATAGAAGAATAACAAAGGTCTGAAGGAATGCTGAGCCAGTCTCACTGGGTAACTAAGAAGGCAAAGGGTGTGTTAGTTAAGAAAGGTTTTTATGACTTAGAGCAAAGGATGAGCCCACCTCACACAGAAGATGTTTTTACCAAGCAGAAAAATACCAGAAGTAAATGGGCATGCTGATGTTGTAAGTAGAAAAAAGGTCTCAGGAACTTCCACTGCAAGAAAACTGAAAAACCACTTCCAGCTGAAACTGTACCACACTGATCTTTTGTGATTGGAGAACAGTAACATGAATATTGTAATGTTAGTAGTTAGGACAGGCTATGGGTAATAGTAAAGGCATTGATTGGTTGTTATGTATTAAGATGCTCAGTAAAGAAAAGTATAAAATGTATTGTAACCAGAACTAAAGGACTTCAGGCATGCCTACAGCTGTGGCTGGTGGCTTTAGGCTGGGCTCTGTCACCCAGGACCCGTGATTGCTGTCTGGATACAATAAACAGCATTTTAAAGAGCCCTCTGGAGTCCTGCATCTCCTTTTAGGCTCTTACTCAGAACATTTCACAGGCTCCCAGGGCAGCTTTGTGCCCACCTGGCTTTGTTAACACAGAGGAAATGGACCCAAAGCAAGTGCAGAATGTGAGCTCAGGGGCTGTAAATGTGTCTATCCCGTGCTGGGGGGAGGCAGCAGGGAGGATGCTCAGGCTTTGAAGTTAATCAGTGTTTCTTTTCAGAGATGATGCTTGGGAAGGGTTTGCTAGGTTCTGATAAAGGAGTCACTTATTGGACACGTCAGGGGTTGATGATCTCTAAGGTCCCTTCCAACCCAAGTGTTCTGACTCTAAAAACTCTTCAATTCTACAAAGACCTCCAGGGATGGGGACTCCACCCTTCCCTGAGCGGCCCTTTCCATGAAATAATTGTTTTTTAATCTCCAATCTAAACCTCCCTTGGTGCAACTTGGGGCAGTTCCTTTTCATCCTGTCCCTTGTTCCCTGGGAGCAGAGCCTGATCCCCCAATTGCTGTCAGGTAGGAAAGTGCAGCTTTTATCCCCCCCAGAGCTGCTGGCCCCATTAAATTTATCAAAATTAAGCACAAGGGAAGTGCAGAGAAGTGGGGCAGGGGAAGCAGAGGCTCAGCCTGGGGGGCTCCTGCACCACGACAGGAGGATTCTGCAGTGAGCCCAGGGATAAATTTGCTCGAGTTAAGAGAGGGGGGCATCCACCTCTGAAGAGGGAAAGTAAATTTTGGCAGCTTGGATGTTACTCCAGCACCCAACAAGTCCTGCCCTGCCCCAGGGAAGGCAAAAGCAGAGAGAAAACCGCTCTGGTTGGCAGCAGGTACCCAAAATATTCCACTTTACAGCCCTGGTGCTGCTGCTGCCCCTGGACAGGCCATGGCTGAGCTGCTGCCTCGGGAAATGCTGGATTTGGGGACAGCAGAGTGCTACAGAAATGGTCTGAGGGTGCACTGGGCTCTCATACCTGCTTTAATGCACTACAGATAAAAGCTTTCCCCCACTCTTTGCCATCTCTCCCATTAAATTCTGCTCAGGAATGAGTTCATTTGTTAATGTTCCTGCTGCTGACTCAGCACCTGGGTTATCTCTGGGGCATTACATTCCCAGCCTCTGTTTTGTTTCCCCTGCTGAATAAATTACAAATGCTAATTTCTGCTCTCTAGAAGGGAAGATTAAGGCAGCAGAACAGACAGGGATGCCAAAACATTTATTGAATGAGTTGCAAAAGTGAAACAGAGCCTGTGGATTTCCCATTGAGCTCAGAGCAGGATTGCAACCCTGAATTTAAGATCAAGTCCTTTATTTACCCACAATCCAATTTAGTGCAAATACATCCCATCCAACATCTGTATTCTGCAGCCCACTGCTGAATAACCCTTGAAAATTTTATTTTCTCTCCTTCATGTGTGTACTTGCACACGGTTCTTGCCAAACCACAGTAATGACCCTAATTCCACACAAATTAAGGACCTAAAGCAAACGGGGTCCCTGAGCTGGGCTGCACTCCCTGCACAGCTGCTCCACCAGCTCTTCATTGTTTTGAGAGGAATGACAGACTTGTCTTTACAAACAAACTGTGGGGCTGCTGGTAGGTAAAACCAGCACTGAGAGATAAAAGGAACAGTGGGAAGGATTCCACTGGTTGGTGAATGGGAAAAAAAAAAGATATTTGCCTTTACAAACAAACTGTAGGTTTGCTGATAAATGAAATGGGATATTGAAAGATGAAAGAAACAATGGGGAAAAACCCATAAATTCCATCAGAATTAAAAATAAAAGGGAGGGTTATATCAGAGGGGAATCTCAGGTATCAGTCTGTGCCTCTCAAGTACCTCAGCCAATGGGGAAAGAGAGAGGGAAATTGGGATAAAAAGGAGGCTGCGTCCTCCAAAACTTGGAGAGACCCCAGGGGAATGGCCCATGGCCTCTGCCTTTATTGGAATAAAGTAAAAGGACTCCTCTGTCTCCTGTTTGGACATAAACCTCTGATGTTTGTGGGTTAATTTTCCTGACAATTCCCACCCCATTTCGAGCCAGCCTCTTGTCCAGGGAGCAGGGCCACAACCACCTTTGGGCCATTACACAAATATTTTCAGGAGAACTCCTGCACTGCTGGTGCAGTGCTGAGCCTGGGCAGCGGCAATGGGAATTTCCATGGCATGGGAGGTGTTTGCTGCTGGTGACCCAGCTGAGCTCTGTGCTGGGGCAGGAACAGCTCCAGCATCTTCAGCAGCCCCGGGCAGCCTGTCCTGGGCCCTAGAGCCCTTTGGGGATGAGGGAATTTCCCCCAATATTCAATCTAAACCTGGAAACACCACGGGGAGCTCAAATAATACCACTTGATACCACAGTCTGTAGAACTTCCTTGTAATTCTCACCTGTTTTTAATTATGTTTGGTGGTTTGTGAAATCACCTGTATTTAATATATACTGAACTATAAATGCTGTATTTTATTCTGCTTTTAAAAAATAACTTCTGTAGAGTCACATTCGGTTCTGCAGCCATTGGAGAGGTGATTTTACTGCCTGAAGCAATCAATTATTCTGTATTAAAGAGCAAATATTTGCATTAGGCAGGTGATTATCACCTGAGATGATCCGAGGGATGGAGCAGCTCTGCTGGAGAGCTGGGGGTGCTCGCCTGGAGAGGAGAACCTTGGGGTGACCTCAGGGTGGCCTTGAAGGGCCTGAAGGAGCCACAGGAGAGCTGGAGAGGGACTGGGGACAAGGGATGGAGGGACAGGACACAGGGAATGGCAGTGGATGCCCTCGAAGGTCCCTTCCAACCAAAGTAGGTTTTTTTCCGAAGGTAAAAAATGAGTTTATTCCTTTCCTGTCCTTGGTTTGTTCCCTTCCAGCTTGGATCACCTGGCACAGGGATCCACCTCCACCCCCTTGGGGCTGCGGGTGCGACTCCTGTAAATCTCATTTGTATCTCCAGATGGAAATAGCATTTCAAGACTGATAACTTTAACCATTTCCACCGGTTTTCTATTTTGGTTCTCAGGTGCAAGAGTGCCTTTTATCTCCGGGCTTAGGAGGCTGCGTTTCCCTGCTTTGCTTTTCCCGCAGTACGAGGTAGATGATGCTTAATGGGGACATTTAGGGAGCGCTCAAACCGCGGCTTGCAGGGCTCTTCTCACGGAAAGAAAAGTTGTCATGGAAACAGAGCAGTCGGAGCTTTAATTCCACTTAAGGACCCGCGGAGGAGGAGAGCCGAGGGGCTCTGCCAGGGCAGGGAGACCTGGCCCTGCTGCCTCCTCTGCCTCTCACAGCTTGGGGATAGCATCCCTCCTGGAAAGCAAGGTGATTCCATGGGAGCAGAGAAAGCAGGAAATATCCACTCATGATTTCTGCCTTGTCCACTCACAATTCTGCATTATCCATCCATGATTCCTGCCTTATCCACTCATGATTTCTGCCTTATCCACTCATGATTTCTGCCTTATCCACTCATGATTTCTGCCTTATCCACTCATGATTTCTGCCTTATCCACTCATGATTTCTGCCTTATCCACTCATGATTTCTGCCTTATCCACTCATGATTTCTGCCTTATCCACTCATGATTTCTGCCTTATCCACTCATGATTTCTGCCTTATCCACTCATGATTTCTGCCTTATCCACTCATGATTTCTGCCTTATCCACTCATGATTTCTGCCTTATCCACTCATGATTTCTGCCTTATCCACTCATGATTTCTGCCTTATCCACTCATGATTTCTGCCTTATCCACTCATGATTTCTGCCTTATCCACTCATGATTTCTGCCTTATCCACTCATGATTTCTGCCTTATCCACTCATGATTTCTGCCTTATCCACTCATGATTTCTGCCTTATCCACTCATGATTTCTGCCTTATCCACTCATGATTTCTGCCTTATCCACTCATGATTTCTGCCTTATCCACTCATGATTTCTGCCTTATCCACTCATGATTTCTGCCTTATCCACTCATGATTTCTGCCTTATCCACTCATGATTTCTGCCTTATCCACTCATGATTTCTGCCTTATCCACTCATGATTTCTGCCTTATCCACTCATGATTTCTGCCTTATCCACTCATGATTTCTGCCTTATCCACTCATGATTTCTGCCTTATCCACTCATGATTTCTGCCTTATCCACTCATGATTTCTGCCTTATCCACTCATGATTTCTGCCTTATCCACTCATGATTTCTGCCTTATCCACTCATGATTTCTGCCTTATCCACTCATGATTTCTGCCTTATCCACTCATGATTTCTGCCTTATCCACTCATGATTTCTGCCTTATCCACTCATGATTTCTGCCTTATCCACTCATGATTTCTGCCTTATCCACTCATGATTTCTGCCTTATCCACTCATGATTTCTGCCTTATCCACTCATGATTTCTGCCTTATCCACTGGTAATTCCTGCATTACCCACTCACAATTCCTGCCTTATCCTCTGGTGATTCCTGCCTTATCCACCCATGATTTCTGCATTATCCACTGGTAATTCCTGCACTATCCACTCACAATTCCTGCATTATCCACCCACGACTCCTTCATTATCCACTCATGATTCCTGCATTATCCACTGGTGATTCCTGCATTATCTACCCATGATTCCTTCATGGTTTCTGCATTGTTTACTCGTGATTATCCACCCAAGATTCCTGCATTATCCACTCATGATTCCTTCATTATCACCCAAGATTCCATCGTTATCCACCCACGACTCCTGCATTATTCACTCCTGATTGACTCCAGCATTATCCACCTGTTGATTCCTGCATTATCCACCAAGATTCCATCATTTTCCACCCAAGATCCCATTGTTATCCAGCCAGCCTTGCTCCTGAGGTTGTTCAGCTCGGGCTGTGTGACTGGCATGAAGAGCAGAGCCATGGCATTCTCCTGACAAGTCCCATCAACATTAATTGGCTTCATTTCTCCTTCAGTGTCTGGGTCGTTAATGAGATTTGTGATCTAATTTCTCATCTCTTTGTCACATCAGCTGGGAATAATCTTCCTAACAAACATTTATGGACATGATATTCACACATCCATCTGATATGTCCTTTACAGCCCAGTCTTCTCCAGAAAGGGTTTCTATTTTGACAGATGAGTTTAATAAAAAAAATCTTGGAGCTGAGCATTCCAAAACTCGAGAATTCAATAAAAACTTCCCCCAAAGCAGAGTGTTCCTTCTAAAAAAGAGGGAACATCTTCATATTTTGCTCCCATCAGCCCATTTCAGTCCATGGATGGGAAAGGGTCTCACAAATGTTATTCCCATTTTACCACGAGGCTACAAAACTACACAGGAGCAAAGGGATTTGGCAAGTCTAGCTCTCAGTTCTCTTCCTAAATTTGCTTCCAGTTCCTTGAAAAATTTAAAAAATGAAGCTGAAGGCCAGGTTGGAGCACTCTGGGACAGTGGAAGGTGTCCCTGCCATGGCAGGGGTGGCACTGGGTGGGATTTAAGGTTCTTCCAACCCAAACCACTCCAGGATTCCACAATTAATTCCAACCCCCTGCTCCACCCCTGGGCTCAGCCTGGCACCCCTGGGCTCAGCCTGGCACCCTTGGGCTCAGCCTGGCACCCTTGGGCACAGCCTGGCACCCTTGGGCTCAGCCTGACACCCCTGGGCACAGCCTGGCACTCTTTGGCTCAGCCTGGCACTCTTGGGCTCAGCCTGGCACCCTTGGGCACAGCCTGGCACCCACAGGCACAGCCTGGCACCCCTGGGCTCAGCCTGGCACCCACAGGCACAGCCTGGCACCCCTGGGCACAGCCTGGCACCCCTGGGCACAGCCTGGCACTCTTGGGCTCAGCCTGGCACCCTTGGGCTCAGCCTGGCACCCCATCAGCCAGGAGCTGCTTCCCTCCCAGAGCCGTTTCCAGCTCCCAAAAGCCCCCATGCCTCCTGAATTGCGTCTAACGAGCCGGATTTACGTTTAAATGGGAGAGGTAATTCCCCAAAGCACGGGGTTTAAAATAATTTCTTATTTTAGGCTGCCAAGCTACTGTTAACCTTATAATCGTTTTCTCTAGGAAATCGTTGCAGGATTTACATACTGCTCTGTCTCTGTGCTGCTGCACCCTCTGTATAAATCACACATAATTACTTGGAGAAGGAGATCTGACCTGTCTGTTTAGTCTTTCTTCTCAATTAGCCCTGCAATTACAGCAAATGGAGTCGAGCAGCACTTCCCTGAGCCACACTGTGCCACTGTGCCGGGGCTGGCAGCACTGCCACCTCCAGAGAGCCCAGGGCAGAGCTGCCACCCCGGCTGGGTGGGACACAGCTTGGGTGGCTTTGCTGGGAGTGCTGTTACCCCACAATAATGCAGGAGGGACTGGGATAAAGTTCATGTTGGCTTTTAATGACCCAAACCCCTGGCTGGAGGTGAGTGACCCTCTGGGGGCTGTTGTGTGAACACATGACAAGTTTCCCTGCATGCAGGCCTGCAGAAAAACTCTTCCCATGGAAAGTGTCTTTTACTCTGTCCAAGATCCTATAAACAAATCTATAAACAAATCTCTGAGCTGTGTTTCAAGGACAGAGGTTTCTCTGCCTGTCTCCTGATATAGGAGATGGGGTTTTTCTTCCTTTCAGCCTGTGAGGTGAGAAGTTGTTATCTCTGATTGTGTGAGCTGTTCTGGCATTCCTTGGATGGAGCTGGGAGCAGCAGCTTTGATGCTCTGGACTGGGCAGATAACAGCCCAATTCTTTGAATTATGGAGTCATGTTAATAAATCATATTTAGCCTTCTGATATTATTGTCAAAGAGTCCTTTGTTAATGAACGGACCACAGCAATAGGGGGCTCTGCTCAGAGGTGACAAAGCAGAGCTGCCCTGGTGATGGCAGGCTGGAGATGAGCTGCAGGACTGCAGGACCACAGGGATCAGCAGTGGGGGTTTTCCAGCAACAACAGAATCCAGGCTGCTTTGGGTGGGAAGGGACCTTAAAGCCCATCCAGGGACACCTCCCACTGTCCCAGGCTGCTCCAAGCCCTTGGGCACTGCCAGGGGTCCAGGGGCAGCCACAGCTGCTCTGGGAATTCCATCCCAGCCCCTCTCCACCCTCACAGGGAACAATTCCTGCCCAAGATCCCATCCAGCCCTGCCCTTCTTCAGCTGAAGGCCATAAATGAATGTTTCTCTCCTGAACTTCCCACAACTGTGTGTGTTTCAGTTTCTGTGTCACCTGCCTGCTCTGAATTCCCTTTTCCAGCACACCCAGTTATCAGGCTGCTGATTAATTGCTGACAAGAAAATGAGAACTTTATGTCTGTTATCAAGGAAATTATGAGCATGGTTTGAGAGCTGCAGTCACACTTTCCAGAACATATTTCCAGTATATATTTCAAAGATCTATAGAATGTACGTGGGAATTGTTCCTCCTTCAATCCCATTTCTAATATTAGTAAAACTGTCAAGTCTCATTAGCTGCAGGTTAATTCAGCCTTTCACAGGTGATTAAAACACAGACAGTGTGGAGCAGATGTCACCTTTCCTTTGGGTTCTAATAAAAGGGGAGAAAAAGCAACAGCACTGAAATGCATATTTCAGAGATTTCTGACACTTTCAGACACTTCAGCAGTGGGGAGGCACCAGGGACAAGGAGAGTTTCAGTTTAAAGGTGACATTCAGGGACAGTCACCCTGTCCTGGGTGGACAGGACACATGGACCCACTGAATTACAGAATCATTTAGGTTGGAAAAGACCTTTAGGATGATGGAATCCAACCATTCCCAGCACTGCCAAGGCCACCACTGCCACATGTCCCCAGTGCCACATCCACAGAGCTCTGAAACCCCTCCAGGGATGGGCACTCAGCCCTGCCCTGGGCAGCTGTGCCAGGCCTGGGCAGCCCTTTCCATGAAAGAATTTTTCTTAAATCCACCTGAACTTCCCCTGGCACAGCCTGAGGCCATTTCCTCTTCACACAATCCCAGGATCCCTGGGTTGGGAGAGACCTTCAGGATCATGGAGTCCAACCAGCCCCAACACCTCACCCAAACCCTGGCACCCAGTGCCACATCCAGGCTTTGTTAAACACACCCAGGGATGGTGACTCCAGCACCTCCCCGGGCAGAACATTCCAGAACTTTATCACTCTTGCTGTGAAAAACTTCTTCCTCATGTCCAGCCTGTATTTCCCTTGGAGCAGCTCGAGGCTGTGTGCTCTGGTTGTGTCAGCTCCTGGAGACAGAGCCCAGCCCCAGCTGAGCACAGGCACCTTTCAGGGGTCACAGAGAGTGCTGAGGTCACCCCTGAGTCTCCTTTTCTCCAGGCTGAGCACCCCCAGCTCCCTCAGTG
>VXAX01001156.1:0-21647 GCA_013399835.1 Leptocoma aspasia | reverse complement strand
TTTTGGGGCATTTCAGATTGGTTTGGGGCATTTCACAGCTGATTTTGGTGCATTTCAGGCCTGGTGTTGGGGCATTTCACACCTGATGTTGTGGGCATTTCAGACCTGGTGTTGGGGCATTTCAGACCTGATTTGGGAATTCAGACCTGATTTTGGTGCATTTCAGGCCTGGTGTTGGGGCATTTGAGACCTGATTTTGGGACATTTCAGATTGGTTTGGTGCATTTCAGACCTGATTTTGGGGCATTTCAGATTGGTTTGGGGCATTTCAGACCTGATTTTGGTGCATTTCAGCCTGGTGCTGGGGGATTTCCTGGGAGGCATCACCCCAGGACCTCGCTCCAGCCAGGCTGTGTGTTTTCCTCTGAGCTGACCTTTATTTTATGTCCTGTAGCATTCCACAAATTCCCGAGCAAGGTGAGAGCAGGGCCAGGCTGTGTTTCCTGAGCTTTTACAAGCAGCCATCCAGCCCCAGAACCTGGCAGTAATTGGGGCTCTTGGAGTGAGATTTGTTGTAAAATCTGTGTAAAACCCTTCACACTCTGAAGTGTTCCCCACACTGCACTCAGATTTACAGCCATGTGCAGCCAGAGGTGACTCTGCCCTGAGGAAAAGGTTCCCCTGCAAACAACCTGGATTTTTAATGTGAAAAATTTATAATCTTTTCACAGATTAATGAATTGGGTTGATAATAATACATTTAAATTTATTATTATTAACCCAATTCAGTAATCTGTGATATTTTATTATATTTGTTATAATTAATATATTTATTGTTAATTATTATTTTTATTATGATTAATATAAAATNTATTGATGATTGGCAATGTTATAACAGTTTCCAGTGGGGATGTTACCAAGAAAATTCCAATGTCTTGTTGCACTGACTACAAAAAAAGGTTTATTTATGAGTCCAAACGCAGCATTTATTTTTTGTCTCTTGCATGCATTGCTCCAAGTGTAAATATCAGCCTTGCTTTGCTCTGGTAATAAAGACAAATTAGGTACATGCAAAGAGCAGCCACGGGAATGAGAGAACACCACAGACAGAAAATTAGAGAATGAGCAATGCTGGTTTCCCTGGCTTTTGCGGATTTTTTACACCACGTGGACAGGAGTTTGTGTCCAAACAGCTCAGATCTGCTTGCATCACAGGGAAGGAGCTTCAGCTGTGCTGGGATTTCCTTCTGGAGGGGATGGTCCTATCCTGGTCCCGGGGAGCAGAGATGGGAGCTGCCCCTGAGTGCCCTTGGTGGGATGTTGGAGACACAGAGAGGAGAAGCTCCAGGGAGAGCTCAGAGCCCTGCCAGGGCCTGAAGGGGCTCCAGGAGAGCTGGAGAGGGACTGGGGACAAGGGATGGAGGGACAGGACACAGGGAATGGCTCCCAGTGCCAGAGGGCAGGGCTGGATGGGATATTGGGAATTAGGAATTGTTCCTGGCAGGGTGGGCAGGCCCTGGCACAGGGTGCCCAGAGCAGCTGTGGCTGCCCCTGGATCCCTGGCAGTGCCCAAGGCCAGGCTGGACACTGGGGCTGGGAGCAGCCTGGGACAGTGGGAGGTGTCCCTGCCATGGCAGGGATGATCTTTAATGTCCTTTCCAACCCAGGTAATTCTGTGATTCTTTTGAAACTCTGCTTCCTCTTCCTTCCATCACCTCCCACAGGCTGGTTGTGCTGTTTTCCGTGCTTGCCATTGGTATTTTACTTCAGGCAGTGGTGGAAATGGAGCTGAGCTCTGCAGAGGATGGATGTGTGCCTGGCTGTGGTGGGAAGGGCTGCAGCCTGCACTGCCCTGGTGTGGGGCTCACCAGGACAGCAGCATTTCCACCCTGGCCTCAAAGGTGACGTCCCTGCCTGAGCTTCCTTCAGATTTGTGCACAGAGACGCTGAAAAGACCAAAATAGCAGGAACAGAATAAAATGTGAATGAGCTGAGGGCAGAGCCCTGGGCTGGGCAGGGGTGAGATCAGGCTGGATGAGCACAGGCTGCTGCAGGAGGAAGAGGGGTCGGGCTGGCTGCAGGCTCAGAGAAGGAAATGCTGATGAGTCCCAGGCAGCAGCTCAGGGTGGGGGTTCCCAGGGTCTGGGGGAGGATTTTGGGGGTGGTAAAGGGGGTTGCAGTCCTGCAGCTGGAAAATCCTAAAGGTTTTCAGAGGAGGAACTGAGGCTGAGGGTGGAGCAGAGCTTGCAGGGGTCTGGACCACAGTGAAGGCTGAGAGATGGTTTGTAAACAGCAGCACGAGCTCTTGCAGGAGGTGCAAACTGAGCATGAACAATCCACAGTTCAGGAGAGATTAAAAGAGACCAGAACTGGGATCTCACGTTAAACCAAACCCTTCCTTTGCTTTTGCTCCTTCTCAGTGACACAGGGGTAGCTTAGATGTTGAGGGAGATGTCCCAGTGCTGTGGCACAGTCAGCCAGCCCTTGGAAGGCAAGGCACTGAGCTCCAGAGCAGTTATTGATGATTGGCAATGTTATATGCCAGCCTTCTAACGAGGCTGTTGGCATTAGCAGGAAGCCAGGCTGGTGCAGGGACACCACCCCAACGCAGATGGAGAAACATCTTGGTCTCCTGCCCATTCCCCAAACATCAGCAGGTCAAACTCGTCCTGCCCTGTGAGCTGGGGACGGAGCAGGGTCACTGTGCAGTGGGGATGGGGTCTGTCCTGGGTGTCACCCTGGCCCCTCTCCTCTCTGAGCAGGAGTGTTGCAGGAAAGCAGACAGGACTCTGTTTCTTCAGGCAGGAAAAGCCAATTCTTTATTCACAGAACTCATTTTTATACAGTTTTCTCAGACTTGGTGTTTCACTCTAATTGGCCTGTAGTTTTCTTGCCACTCAATTCATTGGTTAGAAGGTGTTTTTGTGTGTCAAGACTTTTTCTATTCACAGGTGTTTACATTTTTTCTTTGTGGATTCTCATGGGACAAATCTTTTGTTATTACAGGTGTAACCTATTTTTCTCCACAAGAATAGGTTGTCATGCAAACAGAATCTCATTCTCAAGATTCTTTCACGTGGGAACTTAGCTAGCTGCTTAGCTGCACTTAGAAGTAGTAACAGGCTTAAGCCCTGATTTTATAAAGCTTTTTCTCTTATAAGATTCTCACCTGCAGCACTGGAGTACCCCCTGCTAGCAGAGCAGCCTGGGGATGTCCCTGACACATCATCCCATGGGGTATCAGACATCCTCTTGGGTTTGGGATGAAGCTGCTCTCCTCTCTGCCTCCCCCTCCTCCCCCAAACCACACACAGGCTTTAGGAGAGCCAGAATTAAAGCTGGCAGATGTCAAATTGCTGTGGCAGTGAGAGGAGCATTTCTCACCTCATAAATTGGTTTATGACTTTTCATGTAGCAGTCGGAGTAAAATAAATTTATGGACTCAAGAACAGCTTTTTAATGGAAGAGCAATGGAGCTGAGGCAGAAGTTCTTGGCACAGAGTGTTTGGAGGATAATCAGGACCTGACTGGACAAGGCTCCAACACTGGCCAGGCAGTGAGCAGGACTTGGGGTTAAACATCCAATCTGTGACTTTTTAATGGATTTTGATTGGTTTTATTGATTTTCATGATGTTATTTGAGTAATTATCAAAACATACCTGCCTGTAAGAAACATGCCATGAGAATTCAAGTGGGAAAACCTTCCAGGGAAATATTATAAAGACGAGGACTGGATTATTTTGGGTCTACAGGAACTGCTTCACATTTAATGGAGCCTTTGCCATGCCAGGGTCAGTCCCTGGAGGTGACACAGCACAGGGGGAAGTGAGGGGACTGAAACTGGGACCAGCATGGGACTGAAACTGGGATCAGCATGGGACTGAAACTGGGATCAGCATGGGACTGAAACTGGGACCAGCATGGGACTGAAACTGGGACCAGCATGGAACTGAAACTGGGACCACCATGGGACTGAAACTGGGACCACCATGGGACTGAAACTGGAACTAGCATGGGACTGAAACTGGGGCCAGCAGGGGACTGAGACTGGGACCACTATGGGACTGAAACTGGGACCAGCATGGGACTGAGACTGGAACCAGCATGGGACTGAGACTGGGACCAACATGGGACTGAGACTGGGACCAGCAGGGGATTGAGACTGGAACCAGCATGGAACTGAAACTGGGACCAGCAGGGGACTGAGACTGGGACCACCATGGGACTGAAACTGGGACCAACATGGGACTGAGACTGGGACCACCATGGGACTGAGACTGGGACCACCATGGGACTNGAGACTGGGACCAACATGGGACTGAGACTGGGACCAGCAGGGGATTGAGACTGGAACCAGCATGGAACTGAAACTGGGACCAGCATGGAACTGAAACTGGGACCAGCATGGGACTGAAACTGGGACCACCATGGGACTGAAACTGGGACCAGCACAGGGACTGGGACCAGCACTCCCTGCTTTTCACAGCCTTCTCAGAGGAAGCTTTGGCTGCTCCCAAAGGCTTTCCCCCCTTGCACACCAGAGCTGGGTCCCTGTATTTGAGCCCAGGCCTCGGCCCATGGCTGTGAGCAGCAGGCCCAACGCATTGCCAAGAGGCAATGCACAAATGTTAATTGTATTAATTGATCACCCAGAGCAGCTGTGGCTGCCCCTGCATCCCTGGCAATGTCTGAGGCCAGGTTGGACAGGGCTTGGAGCAGCTGGGATGGTGGGAGGTGTCCCTGCCCATGGAACTGGATGGCCTTAAGGTCCCTTTCAGCCATTCCATGATTCCCTGAGAGTGACAATTCATAACCCACAGGCCTGGCTGGGACAAGGTTTTGCCTGACATTTCAGGAGCTGGGAATCAAAGCTGGAGGGAATCTCTTCCCAACACACTGCCCTGCCTGCACGGGCAGCTCCTCCTCGTGCCTGCTCTGACCAGCACCTGCCACCCCACTGCAGGTGTGCTTTGGGTGCTCACCTACTCCAGGCTGAGGAATAATGGGATTTCTGCAACTCCAAACCCAAAGACATATGCTTTGGTGATGAAAGATCTGTCCATACAAATGTGACTCCTGATAATTAAATATGCCCTTCCATCAAGCTGGGAAAGACATGGAACAAAGATTTAGGGGCAGCAGAGGGAATCTAAAATTAGATTTGCACCATAAGCTGCATTACTTAGGGAAAGCAGAATTTATTTCCTCCAGTTGTGGAGTCACTAATATTCCCAGAGAGAGACTTTCTCCTGCAATACATTGAGAAGATGGATCTTGTTTTAAGCCTTCCAGGGTGTTTGGTGCAAGGTGCTTTGTTAGGGAATGGCAGACATCTCAAAATAGGGAAATCACCCCATCCTGGAGTTATTAATGTTGAACACAGAAATTAGAGAATTAGAGTCATTGAGCCAAGCACCACCACTGCTTTTCTCTCTGGATATCTGTCTTCCCTTGCCTAAAACACGAATTTCCCCCTTCCCCTGTGTCACATGAGCAGTCCGGGTGAACCCCAGAGAGCTTCCCTGGGGGTGACAGACATCAGGAAACAGAGCTGAAATCAGGGATTCACTGCTCACCTGATGGTGCAGGTCCTCCTCAGGGACCCGTGCTGGCACCATGCCCAGCTGCCTTTGGAGGGACGTGCTGCCCTGCAGACCCCAGCCCAGCCAGGGCAGGGAATCCAGCACGGGGCAGTAAATCTCCACTGGCTAACCAGCTCCAGCAGGGTTTAATTTCCCCTGTCTGCCCAGAACTCTTCCTGCCTGAGAGCCAGGAGACGTTGGAGCATTATCAGCAGAAGGCTGTTTCAGGTAATTGGCTGCCCAATGCTCTGTTCTCTGCCAGCCCCTTGGTGGCTGTGATGGGTGAGGCTGGCACTGGCCCAGCATCACCCTGGGAAAAGGTGATTTTACACCCTTTTATACAAACTGAGCAGAGCAGCAGGCTCGGCTCTCCTGGCTACAAGCAGGAAATCTGGAGAAGGGAGAAAAGTGCCCTCAGAGCTCCCAGAGTGCCAAAAAAACAGGCCCTGGCTCCATGGAACTTTCTGGAACCGGAGCCTCCAGTTCCTGAATCCATAGCTAATTAATGAAAGGTGATTAGTATTTACTGTGCTAGACAACAGGGAAAGCCAGTGGGTATCTGTGGTCCTATTGACAGACCCCAGCACATCGACCTTTCCCTCCCCACGAGGATTTTCCTTTAGCATCTCCCATTTTACCAGGGAATTTTAAGAAAAGGATGAAGCTGAGCTTGTCTGAGCTTCTCTGGACTTGCTGATAGAATAAGGCTTTGAGAACAAGAGGAATCTCTGGGAATTAACTGGTTTTTCCCCTAAAGTGACTTGGGTCAATCCAGATTTCCCAGCTGCTTGGGAGTTAATAGGAGCAAATAGCAAATCCCTGCTCTTCAGCTGGGCTTTAATGCAGGTTTCCCCTCCCATCCAGGAGATTTTCCTCCTCACTCACCCTCATGTTCTAACACATGTAATATATTCAAAATTAATGTATTAATTCCGATTTTCTCCCAAGCTTCCCCTGAATCAGGCAAAATTTAGCTCCTGGGACAAACTGACAGATCTCAGAAGCCAACACACAAAATTACTTGTAAGAAAGAATAAACTTGGGGGGTTCCTTTAAAAATTATTTAGTCATATCAGTGGATGCCATGACTTGACTAACTTAAATTGTTTGCCCTTTTTTTTTTTTTTTTAATTTAAATGTACCTTCAAGACTTTTAAATACACACAATCATTTAATTGAATCCCTGGAAGGTATTTCCCCCTTGGAGGATTTTGTTTCCCTGTTCAAAGCAGGAGCTAAAATCTTTAATGGCCGAGTCTGAACAAACAGAAACCTTGCACCTCATCCTGAACAAAGCTGTGCTCAGTAATCAAACAATTAATTGCCTCAGACAGAACGGAAGAAAAAATTCCAATTCTCTATATTTCAACCAGCAGCAATTTTTGGAAGCATTTCCCCATGAAGAATTAAATAAAGTTAAAACCTTTCCCAGAACTGCCCCCTTAGGAATTGCTGGTTTGAGCTCAGCCTTCAGAACAAACAGAGGGAATCCTGCAGGGATTAAACCTCAGTTTAACCATAAATCCAAGAACAAGAGAGGTTTTGGCCACGGGTACAAGCCAGGCTTTGCTTTACACAATAAATTTGGTGTTCTCTGCTCTGCTGGGGCTTTGCCAGAGAGAAGAGAAGGGGGAAAATACAGAAAGGAAGGAAATAAAAACAAGCAGGAGAAAGGCACGAGGGAAATTGTTCATATTTCCCATATTTTACACTCAGCTCAGTAACTTATATAAAAAAAATCAATATGTACATGGAGAATAATTATTTTCTCCACCTCCTTCCTGCTGTTATCCCTGCACATGGCAGAAATTACCTATTCCTGGGAAAATGTGTTTTAATTCTGTCTCTTTTATTTGAATCCTCCTCCAATTCCTGCGAGCTCTGCTATGTGCGAACATTAAATAACAATAATGGGGAGCACATTTGGAGAGCCCATGTAAAGCTGCTCATGCAGAAATCCTACATTTTCCATCCTGCCAGTGGATGGGAGCAAAAAGAGCTGCCAAATTTCACACCAGGCCCACTGGCACAGTGACTAAAGCCCAGCTCATTGAGAAAATCCCTCAGCTGTTTCAAGATAATTTGTGAACAAAAGAATCAAAACCAGCTGATTTAGGAATTTCCATGAAGTGATGCACCCGGCTCCTGCATCACTTCAGTCTGCAGATTGTTCAGCTGACTTCAGCACAACGTGTTCATACTCAAAGATCAGCCCATTTTCCTAGGAAATTTTATTTGCCCACATATTTTCCCTTTTTCCCCACCCTGTGCTGTGGATTTCAAAGAGACAATACCCCAGCACAGGGAATTCAGGGGTTATTGCTGTTAAATTCCCTCTCACCAGTGGAATCAGGGGCTCTCCCCTGGCTGCTTTTCCAAAAAAAAAACCAACATTTTCAAATCACAGAATCCTTAAGGTTGGAAGGGACCTCCAAGACCAACTGCAGCCTTTGACTGAATTCCTCTGTGTCCATTGAACCTTATCCCAAAGTGCCAAAATCAATGGATCAGGAAAAAATGGTAACAGATTTCATTCCAAACTCCACAAAACTACAGATGTGTGACCTGAGGGATGTCAATATTCATATTTCTGGAGTAATTTCTTTTTAAACATATAATTTTAAACCTCTTTCAGAAGCAAAGGCTGTTCCATAAAGATGCTTCTTAGGTGGCTTTCCCTATCTTGGCAATAAATCAGTTAAAAATGGATCCAGGAAATGCTCTAATCCAATATAAAAACAGTGTCCTAAAGATCTGAGGGGCTTCTTATCATGGGTTCCTTCTCTTTACCTGTACCAGCCAAAGCTCCTGAGTCCTCATTTAATAATACCCAGAGCTCTATCTCCCGTGATAATCTGGGGAACAGGGATGTGCTGTGCTCAGAACATCAGGAGAGGCACGGGGAATGCTGCTGGGACATCCCAAACCATGGAAGCTTCAACCCCACTGTCCCAGGTGCTCCCAGCCCCAAAGCCCAGCCTGGCCTGGGACATTCCAGGGATACAGGGGCAGCCCCAGCTCCTGGATGTGTTCCATCCCAGGAGAATTCCCAGCACAGCCAGGGCAGGGACATCAGCACATGGAGGGCAGGAAAAGCCAAACCCAGGCTGGGGATGGAAGGAAGCACCAGAACAGGAATTTGCTGGACAGCCACGTATTGATGTCGCTCTGATTTTCAGCCTTCTGATGTTTTCATTCTTGTGATGGAGTCTCTCATGTTGCTTTTTGTAAACATGCACACGTTTTTCTAACTGTCTTTTTGTTTTTCATTCCTTCTCCTGGGAGCAGAAAGGTTTGATGGACTTTGTCATTGACCAGTGTGGTTGGAGAGGTGGTAACTTCACCTTCCAATCAATGGTCGTTCCCAAAACTCTATATAATGTGAAAACCAAAATAAAGTTTGCTTCTTCTTTGCCTTCTCTCAGCTGTATCTGTGCTGTGTCTCTGCAACTCGTGTTGCACAATAGTGTGACATATTGTTGTGGCCTGATGGTGAAACAGAACTCTCTGACTCCAATATCAGAAGGATAAATATGATTTATTAAGATGACTCCATTGTTCAGAAGGCTTGGGCTATGATGTGCCCAGGTCCAGAGCTCAGATGCTGCTTCTTGATGCTCAGTACAAGAATGCCAGAAATGCTTACTGTCAAACTTTCATCCATCCCATGAGGCTGTGACCCTGCTAGGTAGGTAACACACCACTGGGCTCCAGCTGGGGAATGCTCACAGCTCTGAGCAGTCCCTCTCTTAAGATATATTTAAAAGCAGTTGTGAGAACAACCTGTGCTGTTAAAAAAGGAAAGAATAAGGAGCAAACACTTGGAAAATCCTTCTGCCAAGCACACACATCTGTGAGAATTTCTTGTTAAACTTTCATCCATCCCAACAGCTTACAATTCAGTGACAACAGTTCTCCACATGATTGCTTGAGAGGAAGAAAACACACATCTCCCATACCGGGAGACAGGGCAGAAAAACACCCCCTGTGTCCTTGAAAACACAGCTCAGAGATATGTTTATAGAATTCTGTGCTGAGAAAGTGAGCTTTGCCCTGGGAAGAAAACTTTAGCAGGTTTTCACCCAGGAAACTCCTAAAATGTCCAGAAAACAGCTACAAACCTGGGGACTGCTCGCACAGGAGGGAGGGGATGGATAAAGAGATCCAGCAGCAAAGGGACAGGAGGCAGCACTGGGGGACAAATCAGTCATCTCCTGTTTGGATTTTGCTTTCAGAGCAGCCTTGTCCGGAGCAGACAATGGGCTGGGAGGGCTCAGCTCCATCTCCACTGGCATCATGAATATGCATCTGCAGAGATGAAAGCAGCCCCCAGAATGTGATTATCCAAATCCTACTCAATTATCGGTGCAATTATCAGCCAGACAAAACAACGGCATTGTTATTCTGGGTGATCCTCTTGGAAATGAATGGGGGGAAACAAAAGGAAAGGGAAAGGCATCCTGACCTTCAAAAAGGAGCTCCCAACCCATCTCCTCTGTCCCCCAGCTCTCTGGGCTTTGTTTCTCTCACAAACATCTCTCTTTTCCCTGCATTTCCACACCGAAGATATTCATGGGCTGCTGGGATCCATGTTTAACCTGTAAAACCTCGTGTGCATTAGAACCAGGACACCTGGAATGGTGTCTGCAAGGCCAGGGACCAGCCCGTGGGGGTTTGTGCCATCCCCTGGCACAGTGAAGGTGAACAAACACAACGTGAAGGTTCCCAGGCTCTCCCAGCCCACTGCACTTCCAAAGGCACCACTGCAGCCCCAGCCCAGACACAGCCACGGAATCACACAGTCATTGGGGCTGGAAAAACCTCTCCCACCACGGGCAGCTTTCACCCATTCCAGCACCCAGGCCCCAGTTTGTCCCTGGAGACTCCCCAGACTTGGGAAGTTGTCACTCTGATTTTCAGCCTTCTGAGGTTTTCATTCTTGTGATGGAGTTTCTCACACTGCTTTTGTAAACATGCACATGTTTCTCTAACTGTCTTTTTGGTTTTCATTCTTTCTCCTGGGAGGAGAAAGGTTTGATGGACTTTGTCATTGACCAGTGTGGTTGGAGAGGATGTAACTTCATCTTGCAATCGATGGTCGCTCCCAAAACTCTATATAATGTGAAAACCAAAATAAAGTTTGCTTCTTCTTTGCCTGCGCTCAGCTGTGCCTCTGCATTTCGTGTTAGTGTGACAGGAAGTGGGTGAATGATTTGAAATGAACCCCTGGGAATTGTTCCCGAGCTCTTGTCCCAGTGCCATGGCTGGGGACTCTTGCCGTGGTCCGTGCGGTGACAAAGGACTCTTGACAGTAATATCAGAAGGCTAAATATGATTTATTAACAATGACTCCAAAGTTCAGAGGCTTGGGCTGTATCGTGCCCATGTACAGAGCTCAGGTGCTTTCTTCTTGCTGCCCTATACAAGAATCTCAGAATGCTGTGACTCTGCCTGTGGCAGAATCCTTCTCTGAGGGGTTTTTCCTTCTTGGTTGTTGTTGTTCCCCACACAGCTGGGAACCTACTCCCCTTGAAGGAGGTTCCCTCTCATGAGTTCTTTGCCAGGGATGAAAAACAAGCAGGACTCACTGTTTCTTGGTCTTCAGGCTGTTGTTTATTTTTCTCTTATCTTAAGTTCAGCACGCCGTCTGCACGCCAGACTGAGCGTATGAGAAACAAGGCACAAAATGGACAAAAATGGCCTCAATACCCAAAACCAAGGTCTTTTTAAAGATACCTAATCCAGTTACCTTCTAACACGTATATTGTTTTTACTTTACTACCAATAACTTCTACTAATCTACTCATGTAACACCTATGTTGCTGCTTTCTCTAACCAATGACCTTTTGCCACCAGTACTACAGAAAATGGAGTGGAAGAAGAACAAGAAAGGGACGAGACAACACCCAAAATCCTCCATCTTGTCCCCTATTCACTCTCATACTAAAATCCTGAAACCCTAAATCCTTCACCCTGTGATAGACTACTATCACTACTACATACCACTACCTAGTTCACACCTGTGTTCTCCAGCTCATCCCAAAGCCTTGGCAATTTTTTCCTTGGGACAAAGGTTAAAAACAGTGTCCTGCTGAGAATCAGGGCTTCCTAAAACACACAGAAAACATTCCCTGTGCCCTGGATTCCAACACTTCTCTCTCTCCTGTCCATGTGATACTACAAAGTGAGAACTGATAACCCAGACCAGCTTCCTCCCACAGCCAGGCCAGAGGGACAATGTCCTTGGACAGAGGACAGCTCAGAGATTGTTTATAGAAACTCTGCTGAGAATGTGCTTCTCCCTGGGAAGAAAAGCCTCTGCAGGTTTTCCACCCAGGGACCCACAAAATGTGGGTGACAGGGGACATGCCCTGCTGTGGCATGGCAGTGCCACTGCCTCCATCCCAGCACGGGAGCCAGCCCAAGTCCTCCTCTGCTCCTGTTGCCACTGGAATTCCCATTAACTCCTCTTCCCATCAAGGCAATTGTAACTGAATTTATTCCCCTGGTTTGCCTGAAGCAACATACCAGGCTGCCATCAGCTGCAGCAGCTTTTTAATGTATTTATTTAGTTCTTTGATACGGAAGAAACAATAACCAAAAAAAAGAAAAAAAAAAAAAGAGGGAGATAAAACCCTCCCAACATTAGCCATGGCAAGCTTATCAGGCAGTTCATTAACAAATTCATTTCACTGATTAAAGCCAATAATGGGCCTTCAATAGAAACACAGAGATAACAGGAAAAGGGAATTGGTGCCAGCAGTCCCTGTGAGTTTATGGAGGAGTTTATGGAAAATGAGGGATGCAGGGCTGGATGCAGGAGCAGGGCTGGGATATTCCCAGGACAGGGCCTAAGGACAGCTCAGAATTTGGAAACAGCTGCAATTGCCCAGAGCAGCTGTGGCTGGAATTTGGATTTTGGATCCCTAGAAGTGTCCAAGGCAGGCTGGGCAGGCTTGGGGCAGCCTGGGGCCCTCCCAGCTCAGTTTATTCCATGATTCTCTTCAAGTACAATTTGTGTTTAACAGGGAGAAGGAACTGAGGCGCGGAGCAGTTCAGATGCCGTGGGTTCTGTCAGCTGTGCCTGGGATGTGGCAGGAGGGGAAAGCCTGGCTGGGAAGGAGCTTAAAGCTCCCCCATTCCCAGCCCTGCCATGGGCATGGACATCTCCCACATCCCCAGCTGCTCCAAGCCTCGTCCCATAAAACCTGGAGCCTTCCAAAGAGTACAAAACCCCTTTGTCCTGAAACCTGTGGGTTTAGATGGGGGAAAGCAAGACCCAGAGCTGCTTGGGGTGTGTGGGATCCCTGGGTGGTGTCCAGGGATGGGAGCACCCTGTAAAGGAGAGGGGATGAGGCACCAGTCCTAGAGACAGGGAGCTCGGAGCAGGTGAGCCCAGCCATCAAATAAAGCGTTTTCCCTTCTTTGTTTCTCATTAAGGGATTATTCCTTCCCCCCTTGCAGATGAGTTTTGTGAGAGGGTAGAACACCTTATTGAATTAAAGCGAGAAAAATTGTATTTTTAATTTAAAAGTTTTGATTTCTGCTCTCTCTAAACAAAAAAAAGCCTATTTTTTAGCCCATTCAATGTTTCCTCAGGTAATCCCAGTGTACATAACAAGCCCACAGCAGCTCCCAGGGCTTTGATGAGGAGCTGCTTTTCCATCGACAGATATCTCAGCTCACTGAGCAGAATATTGCAGTCTGTGGGGCTCTGATGGAAGGAGGAACCATAAAGCCATGCAAGAAATAGATTAAAGTTGTGCAAGTAAATGACAAAGCTGTAGAAAATTAACAGTGCTGCTGTGGATTGTCACATTTCCAGCCTTCCTCTCTGCTCGTTTTCATTCATCAGGACACAAACACACTTTGGGAAGCACTGCAGTGTCTCATTTGGATCTGAGAATGGTCATCCAAACACCTCTAAGGGTTATAGCCTGGCTGTCAGAGCTGAGCAATAGAAAATTGCTTTATTGTGCTTTATTGTTTGTTTTCTGAGCCTGGATTCTGTGATCTATAAATAATACACGTTGCTGTTATTATCTGTGGCTGTAATTTCCATCAATCCCCAACTCCCTGCTTTGGAGAGCTGCAGAAATCCCAGGGAGAGCAAAGGGAACTATTCCCTGATCTGGGGGAAGATGGGAAGGAGAAGACAGAGGAGCAATTGAGAACATCATCTCCTGTGCTGGCTGATGAGGAAGGCTGATAACGACCCCAGAATTAATTCCATTTATTCAACCTGGGCTGGGACAGGAGCCCGGGACAGGAGCCCAGGTGTGCCCCAGCCCCAGGGACCTCCCCAGAGCCAAACCTGCTCCCAGACCCCATCCCAATCCCCAGGGCCACACCCTGCTTGTCACCTGGGAGAGAGCCTCAGGAAGGACATTTCCTGCTCTCCCTGCAGGAAACCAGGCCCAGAGTTTGCAAAGCCACGGAGCTAAGCTCATTCCCTGGGAAAACCTCTGCAGAAATCCTCCAGCACCTCTCTGATGGTGACAGATGGAACTTGGAGGATCTGGAAGCCACTCAGCCAATGCAGTGTCTGAGCTCCACCACTTCATTCTTTCCCCTCCTTCTTCTTTTTCTGTCTATTTTTTCCCCCCCAAACCACACACCAATCGGTTATTTATTTGTTATTTCATATTTATACAGGAAAGAAAGAAATATTTCCCCCCTGAAGCCAATCAGGGGCAGAATAACAACCTGGGAAAGGTCAGCATCCCTCTGCTCTGTTAATTGAATCTGTCTCCAGCACCACAACTCCAGTACTCCAAGGGCAGGAAAGGGCAGGGATATCAAAATAATGGAAGCAGATGTCTTTGGAGAGCTGGAATTGATCCCGGGTAAGGACACACCAAGTGCAGCCTCTGCTTCCAATCTCCTCCCAAGGAACCATCAGCCCTGGGAAATTTTATCATTTTCTCAAGGTAAATGGTTCCAGGAGGTTTTAATCCTCCAGGGTTGGCCCCAGGGGTGTAAATTCTCCTTAATGCTCCAATTATTTACAGCCTGTGCTGCTCCCAACACAGAGCTGCTCCGGGAGCTTTGGATGTTTGATTAAAATGGGTTTGTGCTACTTGACCATGCCTAAAATATCCAATATTCCTGGGTGTCCTGCTCTGCCAAAGGATCCCTGAGGGGCAAAGGGGAGAAAATCCATCTGGTTCTGTGTGGGGCATCAGAGGAGAGGCAGCAAAGAGCCCCACTTTGGGCTTTAGCCCAGCACAGCTCCCCTGGGCACCCTGGTGAGCAGCATTCCTGAATTTCCCTACATTCCTCATACCCAGCAGTTGTAGCTTTGGGAGAAAACCCAATCCTGCAGGTTGTGCTGCTGGAGGGGTTCAGGTGTTACTCACCAGCACTGGCAGGGTTTTAATTCAGCATTTGGTGCCCAGGTTTTGCTGTGCAAAGACCTCGAGGAAAGATCTCTGCGAAAGAGAATCGTTCTTTAATTTGGAAATCAACTGAAAAGTTATTTAACTTGGAAACCAACTGAACAGTTCTGTAACTTGGAAATTAACTGAAAAGTTATTTAATTTGGAAATTAACTGTCCTCCAGCCAGGAGAGCTGTGCCTCCTGCTAAGCCTGTAATTCTGACAAACATAACCCAAAGTCGGTGTCAATTATTTGGGGATGTTGCTGACAGAAGAATTTGATGATCTGGGGGTTATCAAGGAAGTTTTCATCTTAATTTAATTGGGCACTTTATTACTCTGAGGGGCTCAGAATTGCAACTATCTCATAAATAATCTGAGCTGGTTAAATAAAATCCAGTGACACAAAAGCTTTGCTGCCTCTGGTCACTCGGTGAAGGACAGCTCCCAGGCTAGGAGAACACTTGTGCAGCAAACATTAATCCTGAAAAAAGGAATCCTAAATATTTTCCTTTGGTTCTGTTCAGGAAAGGCCATGAGTGGCTGAATTCTTTCATAACAATTAAATGTTTATTTTAGAGAAATGAGCAGAGTTTTTTAGAAAAGAAATTGGACAAATCCATCCTGGGTCAGAAGGCTCAGAGCACCCAATCCACCACAGCTCCTGGCTTCTCCAAGGTCCCAGCCCTGCTCACCTGATCACCCAAGCCCCAACATTTTGTTTCCAATTTACTTCCCATTTAATTGCAATTAGAGTATAAATGGTTTTAAAAGATGAAATTATATTTTATTTTTTAACTAGAACATGGTTTATTGTAGATCTCACTTGATTTCAAATACTCATTGGACTGCACATACCCTGCTGTAAGATGGTTGTTTCCCATTAAATAAGAGTTAATTTCATTTATTCAATCCTGCTACTGAGATGTAATGGAACTACAGCTAGAAGAGAATAACACCTTTCCTTACCTGTGTTCTGCATCTCTGTGTAAAATGACAAAGACACATCCAGAGTATTCTTATTGAAGATTTAGGAAAATCTGAGCCTGGCTCTGGAATATACAATGATAGAAAATGTATGAAATGAGGAAAAACCCATCTCTGGAGTTTTGATGAGGCAAAAGCAACTTTCCAGTAGGTTTTCTTTCCTTGGTCGTTCTCCACCAGCTTAATTCAGAAATGTTTGGGATCTTTTCCTGCTTTTTCTGTAACATTCCCATCTGGGAGCAGCCCTGATGTTCTATTTCCCATTGGTTTCCCTTTTAGCCACCCCCAGACCGATTGGAGGGGAACACTCCCAGCTGGCATTTACAGGAGCTGAAGTTTAGTGAGAATCAGCCCCAAACTCTGCTGTAAAAGTGGATTTTGTGCCGGGGTAGGGCTGTGGGTGAGTTACTGCTCCCTCCCAGACGAGCCAAGCAAAGCCCAGAGCTCTGGCTGCTTTATTCTGTTATTGCTGCATTATTCTGACAGCTTTATTGGCCCACATCGATAGAAGCTGGTGCTGGGAGTGAGGGGGGGAGTGCAGGAAGGAGAAATGGAAATCAAACAAATGGGAAATGCTGGGGGGGGGGGGCCTGGGAGGCACTCCTGGGGCTTGGACATCCTTCCCCATTTCCCTGGGAGCAGCACAGAGCCAGGGATTGTGGGGACAGCACAGAGGCCAGGANTTTCTCCAGGCTGAGCACCCCCAGCTCCCTCAGTGGTTCCTCACAGGGTTTGTGTTCCCAGCCCCTCTCCAGCCTCGTTGTCCCCTCTGGATGTGCTCCAGCCCCTCCCTGTCCTTCCCAAACTGAGGGGCCAGAGCTGGGCACAGCACTCAGGTGTGCCCTCACCTGTGCCAGCACAGGGGCACAGTGACCTCCCTGCTCCTCCTGGCTGTCACTCTATTGAGCAACACGAAACGTAGAGACAAATGTAGCCACACTCGAGAGACGGCAAAGAATAGAGAGATTTTATTTTGGTTTTCACATTATATAGAGTTTTGGAAATGACCATCGATTGGAAGGTGAAGTTATTACTTCTCTAACGACACTGGTCAGTGACAAAGTCCATCAAACCTTTCTCCTCCCAGGAGAAAGAATGAAAAACAAAAAGACAGTTAGAAAAACATGTGCATGTTTACAAAAAACAGCGTGAGAAACTCCATCACAAGAATGAAAACATCAGAAGGCTGAAAAGTGAGAGTGACAGCTGGTCACAGCATTCCTGACCCAGGCCAGGGGCCACTGGCCACCTTGGCCACCAGGGCAATCCCCGCTGCAGAGGTGGAGCAGCCCCTGAGGAGCAGCAGCACCACGCTGAGCACTCGGTGATGAGCTCTGCCAGCACAGAGACACGAGCTCGGTGCCTTTATTGCAAATATCTGCAGGTAAAAGCTCATCCCCCCCAGGCTGGCCCTGGGCTGGGAAATGAGGCACTCGCTCTGCCTGCTGTGATGGGCATGGCTCCCTCCTGCCATTACCAAGTTTATTTTTGGAGCAGATGATGCCAGACCCTGCACAGAGGGCGATGTGTGCAGTCGAAGCGTGGAGATAAAACACTGTGGTGTTTGCAAGGTGAGCAAAACCAGGCTCCTCTGAACAAAACTGCTGAAATTAATTCCAGCCTGGTTTGGGTTGGAAGGGACACCAAAGCCATCCCACCCCTGCCATGGCAGGGACACCTCCCACTGTCCCAGGCTGCTCCCAGCCCCAGTGTCCAGCCTGGCCTTGGGCACTGCCAGGGATCCAGGGGCAGCCACACTTCCCTTCCTGAAAGTTTCCTTCTAAAAGAACTGGAGGAAAATGCTGGGTTTTGTACCTGTGTGTGTGTTGTGATTGCTTAAAATTGTTTCTCATAAAACATTTCGAGGACATTAAATAGTTCTCCTTGTGAGGGCAAGGCTGAATTCAGAGGTGCCTCAGCCCCCAGGAAAGAGGAGTTTGGTGCAGAAGGAAAGGCAGAATTCTCTTTGGAAATGACAGCGTTCCTTCTGGGGGATTGGTTCTCTCTGAGCTGCCGAGGTTCTGCCCAGTGTTTCTCCTTTGATAACCAAGTGACACAAGAACAAACAAATCCACGCCGCTCCAGCAGAATCGTGATGATTTCCTCCCTTTCAGATAATGATCTTTTCCTTAACGCTGCCTTAATGGAGCCCGGAGGTCCCAGCCTCCAGTGCCACTCCAATTCCTCTGCTGGGACAGAGCAATGATCCACAGACCCGGCCTTGTCAGGGCTAATGAGCGGGGCTAATGACACCCTGATAAATCCTTAATGCTTCTCCCATTGTCGCCTTGACAGTTCCCAGCAGTTGTTTTCAATGTCAGCCTTTCACAGGGCTGCTGAAATATCCTTCCCTGCCTCGGGAAGATTCATTGCACCTCCTTCTCCACATCCATTACCCAGACTGCTCACGGCACAAAGGAACACTGTTTATTTGCAGGACAATTAATAATTAGGGAAGGCCTGGAAAGGCCGCGGGAAGGGAGTTTAGCAGCTGAGAGCCCCAGTTCATGAACGTTTCCTGAGTACAGCCCAGGTGGATGCAGATATTTGAGCCAAAACCCGGAGTGTGATGCTTCCACAGAATCCCAGAGTCACTGGGGCTGGAAAAGCCCTTCAGGATCCAGTCCCAGCTGTGTCCTATCCCCACCTTGTCCCCAGCCCTGAGTGCCACCTCCAGGAATTCCTGGGGCACCTCCAGGGATGGGCACTCCAGCCCTCCCTGGGCAGCCAGGGCTTGACAAGCTTGTGCACTCAGGAATTCTCACAGCTGGAAAAGGGCTCAGAACAGCTGGAAACTTGCCTGGCCACTGACTTTTTTTCCTACTGAAAACTTCCCATTATCAACCAGACTGGGGAAAGGGCTGTGCAGGCTGGGCTGGACAGGAGCTGGTGACCCTCAGCCCATGGGTCCCGCCTGTCCAGGTGCCCTGCAGAGCTCCCTGCCCTGGGGCAGACCCACAGCCCAGCCTGGCAGCACCCAGGGACCCACTGAGGGTGCCCCGGGTCCCTGTCCACATCATGGATAATGGCACTAAGCAGAGCTGAAGGAATTAGGCAGCACTGAAAGCACAGGACTTGGAGGAAACCCAAAACATATTCCCTGTCTCCAGGCACTGTGTGAAGCCTTGCGAGGCCCTGAGTTCTTCAGATGCAACTGATGAAGAAACCAAATTTTTCACTTTGTCCAGGAAAGAACAGAGCACACAGCAGACACTGATCCTCTCGTTAAAGCTGTAGTGCTAATTAAACTAATTACACACATGAGGCTGGCAAATTGCTGGAGCCTCACAGTCAAAAGAGCCTCACATAATTCAAAAGGGCAATGATTTTTTAAGCATAAAATTGTTGGGAAAAGATATGTAAATGAAATTGAACAATCCATTAGTAAAAAATTATTGTCTCCCTTGCCTTAATACCAGGCTTGTTTTAATGTCAGGCTGATCATTTCTCAATTGTGTGCAAAGTGCTGCACTAGAAACATTCAAGTTCATAAATATCTCCTTTCCAACCCATTATCCTTCCCTTAAATTTGGGATCCTGGTAACGACTTCCTGTTTGATAAGAGCAAGTCAGCATTTGGTGAGTGGGAGATTTCTGTATGAGATGGACCTGGGCAGCAGAAGGACAATTAAAATATGATTGTACCAAAAAGAGAAATAGTGGAACTGGAGAATCAGAGAATTCCAGCTGGTTTGGCTTGGGAGGGACCTTAAAGCCCATCCAGTCCCAGGGACAGGGACACCTCCCACTGTCCCAGTGTCCAGCCTGGCCTTGGGCACTGCCAGGGATCCAGGGGCAGCCACAGCTGCTCTGGGCACCCTGTGCCAGGGCCTGCCCACCCTCCCAGGGAACAATTCCTGATTCCCAATATCCCATCCAGCCCTGTCCTCTGGCACTGGGAGCCATTCCCTGTGTCCTGTCCCTCCATCCCTTGTCCCCAGTCCCTCTCCATTGTTCTCCCAGGCACTGGAAAGGCAGAATTAGTTCCCCCCAAGCTTCCTTCCTCCAGGCTGAACAATCCCAAATGCTTAAGGAATCACTGTAGCTGCACATGCAAACACTTGGGAAAAGTGAGGGATTCCCCCATTCCTGCGCTCCCAGTGCCTCATCCCTGAGCCCAGCCCCGCCTGGGTGCCCCCAGACACCCCTGAGAGCCCAGGGCTGACCCCTGAGCTGCTGGAGGAGGCAACAAAGCCATTTGTGCTGAGCTCCAACAAAAACTCTCCTCGGGGATGGAAGTTTTCCCCAATTCCCATTCTCTCCCCGAGCTGGTGATGGATTGCACGCCGTGCCCAGGAATTATTCTCCTTCAGAGCAGCTCCATCAACTGCAAAATCCCATTCACCTGTTTCCCCAGCTCTATTAACTCAAGCAAACCCTTCTTCCCCTGCAATTGATGCCAACATTTTATATTCCTTAATGGAATGTGTGAGTTCCATGTAGAACACAGAGCCACATCTGCTTTTGCAAATAGTGGAGTTTTACACAGAATATTTTATATCCAGAGCTGTAGATCACTCCCATTTCTTTTGCACTGAGGAAATTTCCATTTCTCCCCTGTTTACAAGCTGTTTTCTCTTCAGAACACCATCTGTAAAGGAACCTGAGTGAAAACTAAGCATGGAGAGTTTGGAAAAGCTGGAGACACGTTTTCTAAGCATTCCCATTTTGGGTGTAGGTTTTAATTAGGAAGAAAGTCTTTACTCAGAGGGTGTAGGACAGATTTCCCAGAGCAGCTGTGGCTGCCCCTGGATCCCTGGCAGTGCCCAAGGCCAGGCTGGACAGGGCTTGGAGCAGCCTGGGACAGTGGGAGGTGTCCCTGCCATGGCAGAGGTGGGATGGGTTGGGATTTGAGGTCCCCTCCCACCCAAACCATTCCACGTGCCACCTTCTGGACTCCTACAGGGATGCTGCAACACCTCCTGCACTCCAGATGTTGCCAGATGTGCTCTGCTTGCCTTGAAACGCCCTTGCAGTAGGAACATGGAATGGAATTCCCCCATTTCCATGGAAGCAGGCAGCTCCCGAGCTGTGCATTCCCACAGGAGTTCTCCCCCTGGACGAGCACAGCCAGCCCCAGTGAGCTGGGAAAAGGAGGGGAAGTGCTGGAAAAGCTGCTGGAGCCCCTGCTGAAGGGGCAGAGCCCCCTGGGTCTCACTGCAGGGGTCCCCACAAGGCCCAGGCTGTTCTCCCCCTTTCCCCAGGGACACAGGAGCACAGTGTGGATGGCACTCAGGGTTTGCAGGGAGAAAGGAGCAGAAACTCTCCTGTGAGTGATTTTTCTTCTCCCAGTCAGAGGCAGCAAAGGCAGGCAGCTGGAGGTGGAATTTCATCCTGCCTGTGTGTGACCGTGGTTAAAGAGTTTGGAGTTATAACTGGAGCAGGAATTGCCCCTCTCTCTCTCTCTGTTTCTCCTTGACACGCACCCAAAAGCACATCAATATTTCTGTTCAGACATCCCAGACCCCACTGCTGGGATGCCACCATCACTCTTCCCTCCCCTTTAATTATTTTCTCCTGTATATAACAATTTGTTTTCCCCCACTGATAAATATCATCAATTTAAGCAATGTTACTATAATATAAACCATGAATATATTTAGCATATAGAAAGCGTGCTCTCCCTTTGTCACTGGAACAGAAATACAGCTTGATTTATAATGTTGTTCTGCCCCACAATCAATTCATTTTTCCACTGAAAAAGCTGCAGGTGTGGAACAGAGAGGAGAGAGGAGTTGCCAGGCTGCTCCCAGCCCCAG
>VXAX01001149.1:0-52870 GCA_013399835.1 Leptocoma aspasia | reverse complement strand
TATATATATTTTAAATTGATATAAAATATTTAAAATTTACTTAGATTTCTAAATCAAATAAAGTGCTTTGGCATACACAAGACTGCTTGTCATGGAAGCAGTATCCAAAAGGAAACACGGTCATTCTCTTGTGCAAGCTAAGTTAGAGAATGTAACCTCCTGGTGATTTCTCTTAGCTCCTAAGTAAATCCACCAAACCTTTCCCCTGAGCCTCACATCTCCCTAAACCTCAGCCTTGGCAAGGAAGGACTACACATGTATTTTGTAAAATCTTTTGTAAAAAGACTGCATGGGTTTTAAATTGAAAGCCCTCAAGGCATTTAATAATTTAGAAATAATATGACAATAATTTAGAAATAATATGACAATTTGTCTTTTGAGTTACTTCCTACCGTATCCTCTTGATGAAATGAAGGCTGTACACCTTCACAATTTTCCATTTAGACAGAATTCCACCAGTTTAATCAAAGTGAAACATTAGGTACTGTTATGGTCCTTATACCTTCAGATTTCCCTACTGATAACCCACATACTATCCGTTAACCCATTGCATCATTCACAAGAATAAACAACCTGGGCTCTGCATACAGGAAGCTGAACAAAAAGGAAATAGACAATATTAGTTTTCATGTACATATTTTCATCTCTGTAGGGATCAGACTGACATATTTTCACAGATTAAGGTGGTCCTTCAGATGTGCCTGTTAAGTTCCCTACAGATACAAAAAAGCATTTCCTATTTTTAAAAGTTTGAGCCTTTTTCATTTAAACCACCATTACCTCACTACCACTAAAGGATGGAAGTGATGGTCCAAAAGGATTGTAAAAGTCAGATTTACTTCCCATTCACTGCTATCATCTGTACTGCAATATTAAGGGTTAGGTGCTTGTGTAATGCCAAAGATCAGCACCTCACATGAACAAATGTACACAATGGAAGGGGCAATGGACAATATACCCATTTACTTGGGCACACAGACTACAATATCCAGACTTTTTTACTTAATAAGGTAAGGAAGTCTTTCCTCAATTTCAGTAAAAGGAAGGTGTCTAATACTCTGCTCTGCAGAAGTGGAGGCCCTTCCAGACTCTTAGTTTAGCTCCTCACTTCAGGCACAGAACCACATACCCTCTTTTGAGGTACGTAGATGGGAGAACGATTCAGTGAACTCCTTCCCAATGGAAGATGCAAACAATTATTCATGAGCAACAAATTAACAATGAGAAATTGTGGACTTTGTCCCTGCCAGAAAAGAATTAATATGATTTAGTGTAACTAGAGAATCCATAATCAAACCAGTTTTATCACTGTGAGTGTCCCAGTTCCAGCGAGGATGGAGTTGCCTTTCTTCACAGCAGTGCCATTGGGGCTGTTGTTTGGATTTGTGACTAAAATACACTCTCAAACACACCAGTGCTTTGTCTGTGGCTGAACAATTCTTGCACAGCAATTCTTGCAAGGCTCTCTCCAGAAGGCAATTTGTTGCACACTTAATTTTGGTCCTAGGCATTAGGCATTAAAGACTAATTTTTCAGTCTCTCCAATAAACCTTTAGTGGGTTTGATATAACCACATTATTTGGTCCCTAAGTTATTTCAGGGGCTGTTTATGAAATGTGTCACTGATTTTTGCTGAAATTATTGCAATAAAAGATTGTAACTGACAGGTTTTTTCCCAAAGTCTTTTAAAGATTATCTTTCAATGAATCAATACAGGCAGAAGATTACTGCTTGGGGCATTTTGGTGGATGTAGAATTCCTTAAAATGTAGAGGACAGCAGGCTAAACAGTGAGTCAGTGCAGCTGCTGGGAAGGTCAGGAACAGAAGTGCTGTCCCTGGGCATAGGGAACACTGCTCCATATCACATCCAGCTCCAGACTGTGCTGGGCAGAACCTGCCTTCCCAAGGTGCTCTGTGTGAGTGCACTTATTTGACCTCAACCCCAGAGAAATCATTAGCTTTTCTCCTGAGAAAGCCCAAGAAGATCTCATGTTCCCAAAAGTGAAGGTCCTTTGTGCAGCAGATATTTTTCCCTCTGCTTTCTGTGCAGACTCAGGAAATAAGCACTTGTACTTTGAACACCTCCCTCTTTTCTGATAAAACATTTTCCCTTAGCTCTAAGATACTTGTCATTCTCAGGATGCTAAGTGGAAACACTGTCCTCTGCAAACAAACCTACAACACAGAGACAATGAAATATTGTCTCTCCACAGCACTGGACAGGAGATATTGCTTAAAGGTGCTTCTGCATTGTTTTTTCACTGTAGCTCTGGTGTAAGTCAGCCAAAAAGGGAGAAGAGGTGGCAAGAAAGTGAAGCAGCTGAGCTCACAGGTGTAAGTAGTTTTCACCTTCTATCTCTCAGCAGAAAACCTATATTATTATTTTCTGGGGATAAGTGTACTTAGAGCTGCTGACACTATTCACAAGTCCACTAGAGAGCAGCTATGCCTCACACTCAGCAAGGTTCTCTTTTAATTAGTTTCTCTGACATTTTTTGCACTTCACTCAAATGACTAATCAGCCCTGGAAAGCTTTCTCAGTACTAGACTGAGAGGCAACAGAGGTGTGGAATCAGCTGCTCTGATTTATACATGGGTATGTGAATGCTCACCCCTGGCACTGAGCTGCTCTTGTCCATGCACAGTGTCATTCTTGAAGAAATCTTGGCTCATAGGAGAAGAAAAGTCAATCAACACCCTGGAGGTGCAAGTTCCCGTGAATCCCTTCAGTAAGGAATATGCAGATTTCATCAAAAAAGTCCAGGGCAAGAGGCAGCCAAAATGACTATAATTCCAGGCAATGGATAAAACGGGAACAGAAAAATAGCTAAATAAGGCTCTTTTACCCCATTTTCACTAAGTGCAATAAAGTGCTGTGTAGGGCTAAAGAACTAAAAAGACACTGCAGTCCACAGCAACCCATATTAGGCCATTTTCCACTAACTTATGGAAGATTTTAAGTAACACTGAAGAATTATTTACACTAATGAGAAGACAATGTATTGTGTGAAATACAATTTTATACAGTGAAGACAATTTAATGTATAAAATACTGGTTTCTCTTGACCATCCTCTCATCCTTAATAAAAACATTGGAATTTTCTTTCTTTAAACATCAAGGAGCAGCATAAAGATAGTTTGAATTCCTAAAGTTTCACTACTTATCTTTTTGTCAGAGAAAAAGGAAACTACTACCTGTCCAAACAGCTGGCAAATCCACATTCCCTAGCCTGGTAAGTTAATGAAAATTGTCCTGGCCCCATCAGGAGCAGACAAAAATTACTAAGGCAGAAGTTCTTTCACCTTTAACCTACATTATCCCTGCCCCTTATGAACTGCCTTGAAGTACCTGGGTATTTCTACTTTGGCACACTGGCTTACTGACCTTCTTTTTTTATATCAGTTCACATCACCCTCCTGCATCAAGTAGGAAGGACAAAGACCAACTTCAGGGTTTTTATACCGAAGATCTTGTTTTAATTGTGTCCATTTTCTTTGTCCTCCATTTTCTGGAATACTGGTTACTCACTGTATATAACCCTGGCACTGTTTGTCACCTGTGAAAAAGACAAAAAATTTTTCAGAGCATGTATACTGAACCATAAAGATCTAAGAAAGCACAGAGAATGACTACAAACGTTAGACTGATCACCTAAACAAGGGAGAGAATCTGAGTTTTTTAAGTTGACAGAAACCATATGAAGTGAAATAAAACACACTGCAACTATTGAGATGATCAAGGAAAAAAAAGCTCACTGCAGGTTGGACATTCTGCTTTAAACAATGAAGAAAGGTTTCTTTCCCAGCTTTTAAAACTATTTAAAATAAATCTTCATAATTAAATATAATTAATGGAAAATTGAAATGACCATATGAAACTGTCAGCACAGAACATTTTAATATTTCTAGTTATTTATTAGCTGTGACATAAATTGGCCAAACTTAATAAAATCCATCAGGATATGATGAACAGAGCTGAGAGGGAAAGTTTGTGCACTGAACTAGGTCTAGTAATAAAGGAGAAAACAATGCAGGTCAGACAATGAGTAAGGAGAGCTTCCATGGCACAGGATTATATCAGAGGGTAGAACTGCTTCATCTCTGCTCAATTTAAAGGCAATTTAAAGTGAACAGTAACATGTCTCTCAGTGTGGCCAAATCAGTCGTGGAGAGGGCAATGGCAAGGAAAAGAGGAGAAAAAATCTACAGGGTCTGTTGCTTCTCTGCCATATGCTGCATTTTTCACAGCACCTTTGAAAACCATGTTCTTTAACCTTTCCCTGCAGATCCACCACAAACAGTGTTTGAAAGTGCATCAGCCTCCTTTGATCTCTGGGTATTGTTTTGGAAATTACATCTTTGTCTCCTTTTTTCTTCAGGCCGTTTCTGAGATTCTCGTGAGTTTTCCTGTTCTCAGGTTTAATGTTTCCACTTCCCTTCACGTTTTTGCCCTTTGTGCAGCAGTATCAAGCACAAGTATTTTGCAGCCTTTGGAGTGCCATCAGCATCTCTTCTGACTTTTCAGCTGTGCCCTCAACATAGGGCACAGAAGGGGAGATTTTAGAGATGCAGCTATTCTGGGCGGCTTAGCTACCAAGGAGAGGAGGCATTGACAGGGTTTTTCCATGGGTTGAATTGCAAAGTAGTTGTGCAATCCTTATGTTAATCAGAAAAGGAGGATCCAGGAGTGGAAACCGAGCTATATGGAAAGGAATGATGAATGCTATGATATTGCTTCTGGGTAAAATCTGGGTGCTTCAAAAGAAAGCAAATCCTTCATTATCTGGCTATCTGCATATCTTGCAGTGATAATGGGAAAAATGTGATTTTCAAAAGCCACCATTGTTCTGGGCTAGGATCTTCAGTGCCTCCTTGTTTGCCTTTTGGTTTCCCATGAGTTAGTTCAGAGAAACGGCACTGTCCTGCGCAAGGAATGGGTATCAATTGTAAAGTCTGCAAGAAGCTCAGAAGTAACAGGCAAAAAAAATGTCCTTGACCAGAAGAGTATTTTTAAGACCAGTTTTACTATTTTCTTGTATATTCATCTATAGATGCAGTCATCATACTTACTGTCTCATATTTATGAAAAGAAAACACAAGCAGGACAAGGCACATTAATTTTCCAGTCAAAGGTACAATGTTAGAGTAATACTTTTGATTTAAATTTTTTCCTTTAAAAGGAACAACTCTCCAGGATGGGCCAATGAGATAGTAATGAGGAATTAAAATCTATGGTCTTCTGTTGATGTTTTGACATGGAAATTACTGAAAATTATTAAGATGAATCTTGCAGTCATCCCTCTGAAATAGCTAAGTGGGTGATCACACTTTCAATCTTTATTCACAAAGAATGCTTTGACTAATGTTTTCAGACAGATTTTGGTACTCCCACAAACACACTGAGTAGTTCTTTTGACACAAATAGTAATTTCATTTACATTTCAGCAAGAAACTTTGTTTTATTAACTGGAATGTTATTTTTCTTCTCCTTTGTCTTCTATTCAGAGGTCTTTGCTCATTTTAAATTCATTCCCATAGGTTCACTTAGAGGCAATGGTGTACATGCTTCTGGGAACTTGCCTGGCAGAGGCAAAACTGTTGTTGGTGAAAACTCAAAGTTTGGGCAGTCACTGCTGTGGACAGTGAAGGGAATGGGATTTGCCAATATTAGAGGTTCTGGTGCCCTGTATTGCTACAGCTCAGCTTTCTGGGGAGTTACAGGATGGGAGGCACTCACCAGAGCATAAGGGAGGAGAGTGAGGGAAGGAATGAAGGCTCATACAGGTGGGTCCATGGTTCTCCTGGCTCCAGTTGAGTGATGATTCTGTGATCCTGAGAATCAATTCACTGAATGCAGCGTGGAACTCAACTACAGAAGGAAAAACACACAACTGATCAACTAACTCTTCCATTATGTTTTGCTGTGATTGCTACTGCTTCTGCTGTAGCTCTCTCTCTGTCCTACTTTTAGATCCTTTAGTCTTGGATTTTATAAATTTATTTATTTAGATCATTTTTTCAGACTACAGATACTGCTGGTTACCTTAAATGATACCAGTACCATAGTTTATTCTAAATTATCTTACTTAGCTGTTTGAGTTTTTTTAAATTAAATTCTTAGGTGGAAGATTTTAATTTTATAATGCCTCTGTCATTTCCCACAGTTAGTTACTCTATTTGTCTCCATACTTGAGAAAATGCTTTCTTCTCACATCTGGCTCTCTGTATTTAATTTAAAATTTCCTTCCTAGACCTTAATCATAACCAAGAATATCTTGATTTGTCTCGCTTTTTGAGGTCAAAACATGCTCACAATGCATCTTAAAAGATTTCCATTACTGTTTCCACTGAATGCAAGGAAAATATGTTGACTTCATTAAAAAAAAAGAATAAAAATGAACCAGAGATAATTTTCATAAATTAGATGTACAGATTTCACAGCTCAGAAACAAGGATGTCGAATGTGTCCAGCCTATACAGCCTCCTACACAGAAACCACAAGGTTTCAACGACAAGTCAGTGAAACCACAGCATTCAGCTTTTTATCCAAGACAAGCTCTACCCAACGGGTGCTGCTGCCTTGGTGTGCTGACTGCTCAAACAATAGTTTTTCCAAGGTTCGCTTAAGGTGCTGACCTGTGAAGAGAAATGAAACTCGTTATGCAAACAATTGTGCTATATAGCTTCTCAAATCTGTATGTGTGTGCACATAGCAGATAAATCTGCAGGGACAGGCACACACATCCCTGCATTAGATGAGGACAGAGACATCTGGAAAAAAAGGTCATAAAGAAAAACTGTTTTTACAAAGTTACTAGCTTATCTGTTAAGGATAGCATGAGCTAGTCACCTCAGCATTTTTCAACCTCCTGTAAACAATTAAACAGCAGATTTATTTATTAAATTAAAAGTCATAACTAAGTGCATTTCATTAGCAGAGCAATTAATGTATGAGAAACAGAATAGTATTCTGTTTAAGAGAATTCTAGACAAGTATAGCTACTTCTGCATCAGGGCTTTTATTGATATAGCTGCCTAAAAATTAACAACAAATCCTGCCTGAACAATACCATCATACCTTCAAGAGTCTTAAATGTAGACAAGGGTGCAGAGTTAAGATTCCCCTAAACACCCTTCCATAAAATGATTCTGCCAGAATCATGAAATGCTGTCTGCACTGGCACCAAATTGCTGTTCCTGGAACGATGCTGCTGAGTGGAAGCCACTGGCCCCCTCAGCCTCACGTGCTAAGGAGGCACTTGTTGCATAGGAGATCACAGTTGTGTTCAATAGTAAAGCCAGTAGAAGGGGAGTTTTTGACTTCCGGCAACTCATTTCTGTTTGCAAATTTGTCAGGTGTGCTAAGGAGAAAATAGTGTTGACAGTGAAATGATTGCAATTAAAACAAAGCTAAACAAACAAGCTCTCAAGGCCTTTGCAAGAGAGATTTCACTGTATTGACCCAAGGCCCTTGTAACAGAGGCTCCTCAGACTGTGACAAACTGTGACCTGAAGTAGAAATTTCTTTAAATGGCTTTGCTGCTGAAGAAAGCACCTGCATTCCTACACCCTGAGAACTCCAGACGTGGCTTCTGCCTCAGCCTTCCCTTCAGCTATGCAGTGTGACACCAAAGCCTCTCCTCTGCTGCAGGAGCTGAAGTATAGCATATGTAGGGGCTGATCCATGTGGTCTGCAGCACACACAGTGGTGGTGCTCAGGGCAAGCTGAGGAATTGTGTGCAAGTGAGGACTTGAGTCACTCCAGAGGGAGGCAGACTGCATTCTCCACTGCAATGTCACCCTGCTCCTCTGTCCTCACTACTTCTTGCTGTGCCAGAGCTGCCCCAGCACCAGATGTGACACTGTCCCTGGGATGACACAAAAGAAAGGGCAGGAGAACAACGTGACTGAGTTCATAGGATTTGGAATCAACATTATCATTAAAAATAATTCTATTAGAAACTGAGTATAAACAGTAAACACATATACATAGATGAAGGAGGGTACAATCTGTAGTATTTTGGCAGTATCTGAAAACCAGAAAGCAGAACTAGTCAGAAATAAGTGGTATTCAGTCATCTGCTTCTACCAATAATAACCATAATAAAAGGAGAAAATTGCATTTTATGTTGAAGATAATGTTATGTAGAAAGTATTAATAAGGCCAAATCAGAGCAGATCTGCTGGAGGAGGGAAGAGGGGCCATGGCCCCTCAGTAGCTGTACCCTGTGTTTAGCTTTAGACTGTGTAAGAAGTAACAACTGCACTGCTGTGGAGATCCCATGCCAGCTCAGCAGCCTCACCAAGCCCTAGGAGTAACTTCTAAAAGAATCTGCAACATCAAACCTTTAATTCTGTTACCAAAACTCAAACTGTAGTGTCATGCTGATCACCATGCAAGGCTTGTCAGGATATAGGGAGCCCCAGCTGCCTGTGGAATAGTTACCTCTGTACCAGACTCTGCACCAGACACATCCATCTTGAGCCTGTAATGGTTCGGAGGTTATTTGTTTTACGCTGCTGATATTGTAACACAGAAGTGAATCGGTCTCTTCTGACTTCTGCTCCTTCTGTTCATTAACAATAGTGAACAAAGGAAGCATTTTGCATTGTGCCATTTTGCCTCCTCCATTCACTGTCCAGCACCAGTGTGTATCTTCTGATTTTTCTTTCTCAACATTTGGGATGAACATGAAACACACTGTTGGGTTTCAGCATTACTATATCACTGTTTTTCACACCGTAGGCCTGTCTCTTAGTGGAATCATTGGGAAACGTGTTGGGAGTGTTGGGAAACAGACAACACTCCTGTGGTAGAAAGGTGGTGCTCTGTGGGCCATCCTTCATAAGGAGACCTGCAGACCTGCCATGCATCAAACCCCTGAGCAGCAGAAGTCCTGGCTGCCACACAGAGCAGGAGCAATGACTTGCCCCAACCTTTCCCCATCTGTGGCTTTCAGCTGAACAACTCCTTTCAGCCCTCAAAATTTTAAGAGAACTGTGGTAGCCAAACATCCTGTCAGCTGCTGCCTTTTCTTCTGAACGTGGCTGTCCTCTGGTAGTGGGGAAAGATTATGAGCACTACTGTAAAGAAGAACGAAGCTCTCTATGAAAGCTGGAACACGGCTCAGGCACAGCTCTAAGCTCTTCGTTACAGAGATCAAACTGTTCAGGTCTTATGCAGGAGTTTTTAGCTGAGATGTGAAAGGAACTGCACAATATGGCTTACTGCAGTGGCAGAAGATCTCACTTGGTTACCCAGTGAAGCTTCTTCCATCCTACATGCAGAGAAAGTTGTGACCCAGGCTCTCCCAGCACCAATGGAGACTTAAAAGAATGTGTCCACAAGAGGACAGTTCTGAATATCTGGCTCTGTGCAGGGTGGGTCTAAGATTGTCTCAGGCTCTAGGTATTGACAGGATATTTCCTCAGTACAGTTTGTCATTAGTAGTTGGTAAGGACACAAATACATCAAACTATGTGCCTAAAAAGCATTACTGGCTTGACCTAGGAGCAGGATGGGAAAGAAATTGGCAAGTTAGCCCTGGAGGAATATTATGGAGAATGTAAATGGTTTTATATTATTGCCTATTAATAATTTTAGTGTCTGTGTCTCCACATTCAGAGTTATATTTAGTCTGATTTTTTTATAGCAAATACAAGTTAAGAATGAATTTTTCCCAGGTTAGGTTTTCTCTTTACAAAGCAAAGTTAAAAGACCAAAGAATTATATCAAAGCTTATAACAGGAAAATAAGATTGCAAGGGGTAGAACTGACTTGCAAAGTGCCAGAAATATTTTGAATACTAGTTTTTCTAAATCTGTTTTACAGGAATCTTCTTTGTAGTCTCCCATTTTCCAGCATAACTCTCTCCCCTTGTCTCCTACAATCCGCCAAGTCACAGATAGTACACACATGAAATTTCACAAACTTAAGTTATAAAAATTCTTTGAAAGCAACCTTGTACATTACAGATTTTTTTTGCTGAACCATAGCAATGACTAAGCCATGGGAAAAGCCTCCATTCGGCTCTCCTGTAAAGGAAAATGTGGGTGGGGGAACCAGGCTTTCAGGGTCCAAGTCATGCAGCTCTTGGGTGGCGCCATCGCGAAGAGGAAAGAGGAGGACTCGGCCTGGCGGGGCAGGGCCGGGAGGTTTCTCACATTTCCACTTTCCAGCCATCCTTGTGGGGCTGGGCTGGCGACAGTGTCAGAGAGGCTGTCATTGTTTGACTCAGCATGTTCCTAAGCCACAAGAGAGCAGTGACGTATATAAAAATCTTGCTGCTCGCTCTTATCTGATAAGAGGGATATCAAGGAGTTTTCTCCACTGCCTAGACAATAGAGGAAGTCCTCCTTTGTCCCTTGCATTTCACTTTCTCTGTCAGCATGGCTTCTTTGATGCAATTCTTGTGGCCTTACGGCCTCTAATACAAAACAGAAGACTATACAGCAGCTTTAGAGACCTGATATGCAAACACAAGTTACCACATTGTCAAATGCCCATTGTTTAACTTCCCATTTACTCCACCAGCTTTAAAACTCATCTCGGATATAACTGATTTGATTTGGAGTAGCTCAGACAGAGCCATCTCACCTCCCATTATTTTGGTGGAGATCTGCCCCTGCCCCTTTAAGTCCTGCGCTTCTGAAAATACATGGAGAGTTTCCCTGTGCATTAACTTTTCAAGTGGTTCTGAAGTTGTCTGGACCAGCAAAAACCTTCAGTGATCTCTTTGCATGAAACACTGCCAACAACCACAAGATGTCACAGGTAATAGGGTCCTGTTACATATCCAAGTGGGAAGTTCCCAACCTGTCAACCAAATAAAGATGTACAAATTGCTGACAGTGCTACCGCGACCACCTGCTGTAGCTGGGCTCAAAGAAACTTCCCAAAAGAATCCACAGTTGAAATACTGACAATAAAGATATAAAAGCAAACATTAGCACCAGCCTGTTTCTTTACTATGAACACGTCCAATAATAAATCAAAAAGTGGATTGAGGATAAATGAACATTCATCCACGTTACCAGGCAACAACCTACCAAAAAGTTACAGTAAAGAGGAGCAGAGCCAAGTCCCCTCTTTGTGTAAAGAACACCACTATTGGAAATAATCTCTCCATGTCCTCAGCAGCCTCAGGGAAGTATTGGATAACAGACAAAAAAAAAATTCCACAATGCTTCACAGAAGTGGGATGGTGGGAGAGAGGATAAAAAGAAGTACTGGTCTCCATGTGTTTTCTCAAACCAAAAATGCTGCTGATTTCCTTTAATTAACCCTAGCCATAAATTAACAGACATTCCAAAGAAAACCTACTGAGATCCTCTGTACTTCACAGTGCAGCTGTGCTGCTAATCTAAAATTATTTTAAGACATATATGTCCGTAGTGGAGGGGGGAAAATCATCACACTACCTTTTCTTCAAGAAATGAAATTTCAGACTATGTGGTAGAAGAAAGTATTTTTTCTTACTTGTTTCAGTTCTCATTTTTCAGAATTTCTGTTCTATTGGGTGTTAGTAGCTACCCCTTTCATCAGGAGAGACTCTCTGTGTGCATGCATGAGACTCTGAGTGCAGTTATGTGTATTTACACATACACCTATAACATGTATTCCTTTAAGCTATTACTTTTCTAAATGGTGAAAAATTACTTAAGCATATAAACAGCATAGAGTAAGTAATCACACAGAAAAGAAACGTGCTAGAGTATGTCAGATAGAGGTCTCACCAGCTTAAACACTCATTTTTAAATGAACAATGAACAAGTGACCCAGCCTGACAGCCCAGATTCACCCAGCAGACAGATTTATACAGGCACATTTTATATGATGTCAGCATATTACACAGGTTACCACACATCCACCTGCAGTCCAGACTCCGTGTAGATTTTGTAAGGCATCCCCAAAGCCATCTGGAATCTTCAGTTTTTCAGAGGAAAAGATTTAATTTGACAGATACATGACCATCTTTTTATTCATCACAAGTGAAGGTGCCCAAGTGACTTTAACTGCCCCCTACAGATTCCACATAGGAATCCTTCAATGGTATTGATAGTAATTAAATGGTGATAATACATAAAACTAATTTAATGTTTAGTGACGTAATACCAAGATCAGTGATTTTAAAATCAACTGATTCTTAGAGCTGGAAGTCCAGTAAGTCCCTAGTGCCTACACAGACTTTTGTTTGGACTTCATACAGTTTTCTACATTCCCAAGGAAATTCTCAGCTGCTGAAGGATGTAACTGAACGTGTTTAGGTGCCACAAGCCTTGTGTCCATGTGGATCACTGCCACAAGCAATAATGTCCCTCAGGATGACTCACCAGGATGATTCACTCACTGGAAGGCCCTGCTCTTCCAGTACTGCTCCCCTCTTGGTAATGGGTGTGCTCCAGGGATTAATCTCTCCCAGGACAAGGTATCTCCCTGCAACCTTCACTCCCAATGGACATGCCCTCCACAATGCCATTAATATATCTGCTACTGGTTCCAAGCAAATATAAAGCAAATTTCAGCTGATTTAAATGCTCAGATGAGCTTTTACACACAGCTCTAACAGAATCCAAGCTGAGAATGAAAAAGCCACAGTTCACAGATGTCAGGAGGAATGAGGTAACAAACACTCCTTGGAGTCATAGAGTGAGATAAATACATTTAAATTTTGAAAGAAGTCCTGTCATATTTCTCCACAACAGTACAGAAGAGCTGCAGATGGACTGAAGAGATTCATTGCTGTATGACACAAGAAAAAAATGCAGAACCTTTGTTTACCTAGGCCTAAGTGGTTTCTAAGTACCAACTTTTTAGTATGTTCATTTCTTGACTCAAAGTGAAAATGGGAATTCACCCTTTTCTCTTTTTTTCCTGCCCAATGTGCATATGGGGCACATTTTCTTTCACTCCATCAATCCCTGCCCCCCCACGCACAAGCTTGCATACATGCACCTAGCCAGTGGAAAAGAAAAAAAGGTTACTCATTAATCCATTCTACAAAGCTTTCCAAACTGAAATGGGTGGGTTCTCTGTCTCCAGCAGGGAGCAATATATAGGTAGGTGCAGAGCTTACCTGAGCACAGCTCAAACTGGAGTGTTACACTTGAACAGCACAATTTTGCTCCTGGCACATTTTAAAACAGAACTCATCAGGATGAAGAGGATGATTATTTTCTGCATGCTTTTCTTCTGCTCCACTATGGTGCTGACTACAACTTCACCCAGAACAGTAAAATACAAACAGATTCAAAAGAAAATTAGAGACTTAGAAACTATGGTGAAAGATAAGGTAAGTGATGGTATTTGTCATAATATTGAAATTACTTTCAAGCATTATGTATTGCTTAGTACATATCTTGTGAGGGACATCACTTTGAAATGTTAAAACTTTTCTAACTTAGATTTGTTTTATTTTAGGATGCTGAATTGCTGCATACACCAGAAAACCCTGTGGTGAGACTGCTTTAACATTTTTTTCATAATTATATAGTTTTGATTTTGTACTGGTTTATTTCATTAACAAATGGAAGATGTCTTCTTCTTCTTCTTCACATCTCTGACCTAGTACTCTTAATGCAAGCTAGAATGAATAAGAAAATACTTTTTAGAAGGTCCTTTTTCTGGATATTTCATGGCAGAAGTGTTTCTATTTTGGCATGACAATTACTATTTTGCTATTGTATGTGTATCATAACCCACCAACAGATCCAGAGTTGCACATATTCCATTTAATTAAGAAATAGTGCTAAGCGTAAGGATTCATATAAGCCCAGACAAGCAGCAGTGCTTTTGGGAATGCAGGTATTTGGAGTGGAAGTGCCTCCAGCTGCCATGGGCTCCAGCACGGCTGAGCTGCCCCCATTGCCTCCCACTGCAGCCAAATGGCAAGAGTGGCACTGCAAGGCCATGTCACTGAGTGCCTCCTCTCATGTGAAGTCACACTGCTCTCTCTGAGACTATTTGTGCAGGGATTCTGCTACCAATGGGAAGACAAAACCGCACCTGCAAATATTCTCTTCAGATTACAGCTAGTTAAAAATACAAGAGCAGCTCCCCATGAATCCCTTTTTAATACAGATACATATTTATACATTATTTAGTGCTGATATTTTGCATCTTCCAAGGTTAAGATCTTCTTATATACAGTGAGTCACCGAGTCTGTGCACTCTCAAAAGTGGTAGGATGCAGGATGTACCGTGAATTTAAACGCTAATTATAGTAAAATAATGTCTTAAAAACTTAGAGGGTAAATGCATGCTACTTTGATAATCCCCCAACATGCAACTGAGGTCTAGAGCAACCTGTGGCTACCTAATATTATACTTGCGTTACTAGCTGTCTTAAATTTTGAGCCCTATTTTGTAGCACAAACAATTTTGATTGACATATAAAAGCAATCACTATGCATGCTGTAAAAGCTGTATGCATTCTTAAAAATTTATCTACTCAGGATTCTAAACTCCCTTGCAAAGCAGCTACAAGAATAAAGGAAAAAAACTCACCTCGTTTCACACAGGTTTTGGTTAGCCTCTTCCTAGGTTTTACAGTTGGGCACATGTTTAACTTGCCAAAAAATATACAGAAGCATGACCAAACCAGATGCATTCCTCTGAATTGCTAGAAACAACTGCAGTGCACAAACTCATTGCTGGGCTTTTTCCATTAAAACTCTTTCTAACTTGTGGTGTCAAAGTGAAAAGGAGGAGATTATTAACTGTCATTTTAATCCAGCATTTGCTGCTGTCTCTGAAACTAAGCAAATACAACTAGTGACTAATTGCTTAATGAGGTTGTTGGGGTTTTTTTCTTAAAAAAAGTCATGCTTATCTCAGGAAGGAAAACAACAGCTCACTTGCAGCTTAGGGCTTTACCATCTAATTCTGGAAGGTCCTAAGTGCCACCTCTGAATACTAGAGAAGACAGAGAATTCACACAGAATTCACATTTAGAAGGTATTAAGTTGATGCAGGTTCAGCTTCTGACAAAAAACATGTAAAAAAACATTAATGTGCTAATAGTAATTATCACCAGCAACCAAATCAACAAACTTTTCATCCTAGAGGGTGACTAAATAGTGTATCACAGTGTGCCAAACTGGCATTCTGTAATTAGATGCCATCACAGCCTAGTTAAACTCAATTTAATAAAAAGTCACTCACATAACTGCATTTCAAATATAAAAATATTTGAAATTGTTTTTATTATAACCTGCTCAGGCCAGATTTGCATTTGGTCTTGAATATTCAATGAGAAAATTACCTATTATAACATTTAGAATTAGGTGGTTTATCCCTATCTATTTTGGCTTCCTCGAGGTTCCTTTGTGTGAACTGTTAGCCCCAGTTCAATCCCACGCAATTTCCATGTACCCTCAACAATGAAGTATCCTTTCCTTTGAATAAAGAGAGGTTAGAGGACATCAATTCAAGTGAAAACAGGCTGAAACTGAAAAAGTAGTGTTAAGGCTGAGGTGATTCCAGCCTGGAGGAAACAAGCTCTTCTGCTGGTGAATGGCACTGCAGCTGAAGTGTCACTGAGTGACACGATGCTGACGTGCCCTGGATCTGTATCTCACCCCGCTGATCACTAATTCCGGAAGCGAGGGCTCTGCGGGCTCATCTGTAAAGCTAGTTTGAGCCAGATGTGGAGTACTGCTGCCAGCTCCCTCTGATGCAAATATTTTACATGTTTCTAGCCCCCCTCAGACATTTCCAGTGGTCTGTGCTGCTCCTCCATGCCTCATCCCCAAAGTGCTCAGCCCTTTACAACACACCAGGCCCCACAATCCTTGCGGTGTCCTGATCGTTGGCTGCCTCAGCTATAAGTGACAGCTCAGCAAAACAGAAAAGGCAGCACAGATGAGAAATGCTGGTTTCTCAGCTCAGCACGGATGAGACCGAAAATGTTTTCAGTTTCAGCTGGAAAATCGATCTTTTGAAAAGACGAGTAGTGTTTTTTTCCAGTAAGCAAGGCCAGTTACGGTAAGGATGCTTGAAACTAACATAAACGTGTGGCTTTTAAGGAAAATAAAATGTTTGAACTGACCAACACAGAATGTTGCTAGCAAAATTTGCTATAAGCAACATCCATGAAGGCTGCCTTGTCCTTGCCCAAGCAGCAAACTGCAGTGACATCTTATAAGGCAGACAAGACTCAGCTTGGGTAGCAGCTGGTATGCAAACAAGGATGATAGAGAGACTTGATATTTGGAGACTTTCTAATATGTGTAACCAGCAGCTTCCTTCTTTGGAAAACAGAAAGCAACTTAATCTGGCTTCAGTAAACATTGCAGCAGCTTCCTTCTTTGGAAAACAGAAAACAACTTAAACTGGCTTCAGTAAACATTTCTTTTCTTTCTCTGTTGACTGTTAGGTTAGTTTTGGGGATAGTTTCTGTATAATTTCTGATGCTATCATATAGCAACATTTTAATAGTATTTGAAAACACACAGTTCTATGTCAATTCTAATTATTAACTAGGCATTATTAGAAAGGGCGCAAAAATTAGGAAGAAAAAAGTATATTCCCACATGTAGCACAGAGAGATATTTGTAATTTTTAAAAATAAAATGCTCATGCTTTAGTAAGTGAAAACCTACTACACATAACTGATCTACTCGTCAGGATTGTTTTCTTTCAAATGCTGTCATGATTAATAGCCAAGTGGACATTTATTTTGTTAGGAAATACTTAAGTAATTATGCAAGAACAGCCAAAGTAAAGCCTCAATATCACTTGTGTATCAAAAACTAACTTAAAAATAAAAAGGTACAGTTGAATATTCTCAGTTAATATCCTGGATACCTTCTTCCGCACATGGACCACAATCTAACATGTGCAGGAAAAAGTGCTACAACGTTGTCTTTATAACAGTTCCTTCTTCTCCTGCCCTAGGAGGGATGCCTGTACACAGCTGTGACCTGCTTCAAGAAGGGCATCCAGAAATTACAACCAGTGAGCAGCCAAGAGACTGCAGCGTTCACCAAAGCCATTAGAATTGTGAGCAAATTGACCTACAGAGACTCTGGAGAGGTAGGATTTCCTCACAGTGCTCATAATTGTGATCATTGCTCTTCATTTTCTATAGCAGATGCCCCCTGCAATGGGGGAATTGTAGAAAGCAAAACTGTTAGAAAAAGCAATCTTCTTTTTATTGCTTTGGAAATTAAAAAGTCCAGTTTTTGCACTTTTGGGAGAAGCATTCCCTGTGACTCTAAAAAGTAGCATATGTGTACTTGGCAACCACACAATGTGCTGGCAGAAGGACAGGGATCACTGCAAAAAAATGTGAATGAAAGGTGTCATTACTAAATTCCTTCCCTTTTGAAAGAGCTTGTGTCAAAGCTTTTCCAGCTAGAAAAGGCATTGATTACAACCCTCTTGATTTTTCAATGAGAAAGCTTGAGGTTTGATTTAGGATTGTGCTGTGCTGTTTAGAAACGCCATGATTCTCTTTCTCTTCCAGCACTGTGAGTCTACATGTGACTCTTACAGGAAGAAAACCCCCAAAGAATTTTTGAAGGGCTTTGGAAATCTAATGCAAATGGTAAGCAGAGTTCATTCCTCCTGGGTGCTTTTTGACATTTTGCAAACCATTACAGATGTTCTTATTTTGCATCCTTACTAACAATGTGTTGCTTTTACAGCTATTCAAGAACTAATCTTGGACACACCAGAGCTGAAGGCTACTGAAAATCTATTTTTTAAAGCAGACACTATGTTATATTTAAGATGTGAAAAATGTAAATACTTTCCAGTGCTATTATTACGTGTTCTCTGTGTGTGGTAAGTGAAAGCTTCTCCCAAAATATTAAGGAGTCTTATTTGGATGGGTATTTGTAAGATGGATGCTATTTTGCAAGTGATTCTACCTCCACCTTACAGGGAAAATTAAATTCTAATTGCACAAAAACAGGCTCTTGTAAGGGACTTAACTGTCCCCCTTCTGCCAAACCAGAAATACACGAGATGGTTACTTTTGTATTTTTGCTTTGATCTTAACTGAATTCCATGCAGAGATCTCTGCAAAATTTTAAAGAAAATTAACAGAAAAATTAACAGGGGCTTTGAAGCCTCAAAGGAATCTGCTTGGGCTGATTTCCTTATTTACAGTAATACCACACACAGAGTTTTATTTATAAGTTCTTAGACTGGATCTTAGCTAACTATGGAAAAATATCCTGCATTTAACTGGCTTCTCAATACTGGAAAAAATATTTACAAATCATACTGTATGGCTGTGATTAACATATTGAAGCTAATGGCACATTTGCCATGGGATTCAGTAGGGAGAGATGTAACCCACATGCTCTAAATGGAGATACAGTATTCTGAGGGGAAATCCTGTTTCAGGAATTTCATCTACACTGCCCCAGCTTCACACGATATATACAGCAGAGGCACGATAGGCTGGTACAACCAGCCACTGCAAAATGTCCAATAAATACAGTAATTATGATTAGTCAGAGTGAAACAGCTCTAATGCATTGTGCTCTTTCTCAGAGGACAGCATCTACCCTCATATTCATGTACATTAACACTATTCATTCTCTCTCCTCCTGATTAATTTTACAGTTTTTTATTTGCCTTTTTTTCTTTAAAAATCTGTCAAGTTTTTTGTTATGTGGAAACCTTCCTGTACAGCTCCTGAGTCCTGAACATTTCTGTGGAACTATGGCCAGCGATACCATTGAAAATTTTTAAAATGAAAGTGAGTATCACAGCACTTAAAACTAGTTTTGGTTACCACCATATTCTGCTTGCAAGGATTCTGAACCTCTGGGTTCTTCCATCTGAGCAGTAACTGCTAATTTACCCCAAACAAACATTAGCCCCACATGAGGAAACTGATATTGGAAAAGAGCATAAAGTCTTCCAGTAAAAATTAACTATTAATCTAATTTTCTCTCTACTTAGTAGAAATGTGGTAGAGAGAGGAAACTGGAAAACTGCATCTAGTGTTAGGATGGAAAATGACAAGCTTAGTTGCCTCCAAAAATAATGAGGTAGTATTAAAAATATTTCCATTCCTACCAATGTCGTTGGCCTAAAGGAAAGCTAATACAAAAAGGTTTGCTGCCTCCACATTTTCACTGTCTTGAAATGTGAACCTCCTCAAAAATGTACTTCAGAAGGAGGAAGGAAGATCCTCAGGGCACAACAAACTGAGTGAACTCTCCTTGTTTCTGGTGATGGTAATTTTGATTTAGAACATCTTTTTCTTCTCCTTTTCTTTTTCTGTTTCCAAACCCGCTTTTCCTCTGTGTAATGTTCTATCTCATATCTCAATGTTTCCACATTACTGTGTCAGAATTAACATTCTAAAAAGAACTACCACTCATATGTAAGTAACCAAAGTACTGAGTTTAAATGATGTTCTTTCTGCACCTTCTATTCCTGTTTCTCTGACTCGCCCACCCATGAAGTTCCTTCATCACCAATTGGTGAGCACTATGCAAAGCTGCTGCTGCAACTGCAACAGATTTTAGTTCAGAAAAATTTCCATTCCAGATTTGGATAAAAGCAACTGAGAAAACATTGAAGCATGTCCTGTAGTTGCAGTGTACCTGCTGATGTTTCTACATTTGTATTTTTATGGAGGGGTTTTAATTAAATGCCTTTATCATGAATTAAGTGCATTTTTATGTGAGTCCTAGAAGGACAACCAATAAACCAGCACTTCTCATGCAGCTCCATGGAATATTTGCATGTGCAGGGTTTTGGAAGAAGAGCTTTATTTTTGTACAAAGAATACAGTACTTTATTTACTTTATTTCTTTATTTACAGTATTTCTTTACAGGAGTAAAGAAATAAAGTACTGTACTTTATTTACAGTATTTCTTTATCTGTAAATGTCTTTTCCAGTGACTTGGTATGTGCATTGAAATCACTGTTCTAAAAGAGCCTGTTAAAATCCTTGTTGCACAGACAAAATGAGATTAAGCATGCCCTGACAAACACAACATTGTGTATTACATATTTATTAGCAATCATTACAAAGCATTGAGAAGCAACTTTTGTACCTGGGATGGACATTTTATGAATGAAAAGCAATTCCCTACAGGAATGTCATAAGCTAACTAGGTACTCCTGCCTACACTGCAGCAATGCCTGGGTTTTGTCCAAGAAGCAGCATGTAATGCAGTAAGTAATGCACCTATTTCTGTTTAGTGACTTGCTTCACTGTTTTTAACTATGGATTTTATCACACCAAGCATAGTGCTAAAGCTTATTTTTTTCTTGTTTCAAACACAATATATTTGTTTATTAATTGAGGTTATTTCTTGTACCTGCAGAACTTAATTTAAAACGCTCACTTGTAGTATTCAAAAAATAGTGAGAAACTGCAACAAATGTAACTTTAGAGGGTTAATTGCTCTGAGATCTTGCTGAAAACTAAAATTACTGGACAAGTCAGTCCAGCTATGTATGGAGAATATTAATCACAAAATTAGCACAGCTGATTTTGGCCAACACCACACTTCTGGGCAGTGTCAGCACAATCACTGTGGGCAACTCCACGCATTTCAAATATGCTTTGATTTACAAGATGTGTGGCCTTGTGTTCAGTGTTTGATTTGTCAGAGTGATCAAGGACTGAGTGTATTATTCAGGGTGTGCTATTTGAAGAACAGGATGAATGAAGAACAGGAAGTCTGTGCAGGACAAACCAGTGTTCAAGAAGACATCATCTTGTTCTGCAACAGCGTTCTCAGAAGGAAAAATGAAGATGCCCCAGGAGGAACTTGTGACCTTAGGAAGGACCAGATACCACAAATCTAAATATGTACACCCTCTTGACTGATTTCCATTAACAAGATGAACTCTCTTTATACTAAGTGCACTCTGCAGAAACAATGTGTGTTTCATTAACAGAGTACATCATGTAAGCCATAAAAGCTCATTACCTCCCAGGGAGGCTTTACAATATATTTATGATTTTGATCATAAGTGCACTTTGTAGGCACTTCGAGATGTGTTTTAGCATGGTATATAAAATTTTGTATAATATTTACTTTTCCTGAGAGGATTCTTTATTTTTATACCAATTGATTAATCTAATTTAATTATTTATTGCATTTCTGTAAAGGGAATGTTCGCACTAAGGACTATATGGTCTGATTAATTTATATGCCTGTGATATTAAACAATTTTAGCTAATACCATTTTCTCTTGTTCTTTTCTTCAAAAATGTATTTTTGTAGTTATCTGTGTGAGAATATTCCCTGTGGGTTTTCCAGCCACCTGTTTAACAGACATGGTTTGGAGGGGGGTAAATTGTTCCTGAGTATTTCTGCATCTCACCAAGTGAGGTGAGTCAGACTTGACTAACAGTTAATTCTGGATGAATCCCAGCATGTGTGATCCCTGCTGTTTTCTTGCGTGCAAAGACAGGAGGGATCCCTCCATCCAGTGGGAAAACCCACAGGGAATAATTCTCACTACAAATAGGTAACTACAAAACTTCCCTACAGTGTTCTCTGCCTTGCCCTTGTGCCGATGACCCATGCTGTAACAGGAGAAAAGGTGAAAGAGAAGTTTCCTACTCAAACTGATCACCGTTGCTGTGCTGCCACCTTTTGATGGCACTTTGGAAACTGAAAGCAGCTCCAGACACAAAACAAGCAAGCTGAGTATCACTGTCATGACAGTGAGCTTTGAGATACACCACAGACATAACAACTAAGGTCTCCACTTCCCATTTAGTTTTCCCTTTTCCTCTTCACACAGCTGAAGACCCAATAGTGTTACTGTTGTAACATCATGAAGACCATGTTTAAAAACATCCCTTACCACACCAGTTAGGCTCTTCAGCAGCTCCTTTCCCGTTGCAAGAGGATGTACAAATGGATACTGTGTCCATGTGTCCCTTCATTAAGTGTCCAACAACCTATCAGGAGTTCTCCTGCTCTTTTTTAGACTCCTTGTAAACAATCCTCTTACCTCTTTCCATTTTTTGAAGGTGACCTTATTAAACTTCACTGCCCACCCCTGGTTCTCCATCTTCCTCCCATTCTAATTCCCCACACTTTTTCTCCCAACCCCAGTTCACATTCTTCCTCCTGTTACACTTCCTCCAGCTTCCTTTCTGTTATCAGGGAATTTTCAGACACTCAGATGGTACAAGATCATCAGCTGCACAATTCCGTTAAAACGGAAAAAGAGTTGAACACAATGCTAGTGGTCCATATAAAGTTTAATTCCTTACCATCCACAGGAGAACATCCTGACAACGAAGAAGCCAGAAAGATGTTTGCTTCTAAACCAAAGAAGTGAGGGAAGCACTCACAAACCAGCTGTAGCAGGAGATACAGTAGGTTTCATATTAAGCTTATCACAACAGATCAGACAAACACTATGATAGAGCAGCTCTCTCCATCCTCCCTTAAATCCTTAAAAAATGTAGAGACAATGAATGACAAAGGGGTCAAGGCTACAGCCAGTTGATATGAGGACAGGATCTGCAGGAGGTGAAACACAGGGAAGTGCTTGAGGTCGGCACCCCAAATCCAGCATTTCATCAAACCGAGAAGCAACTCCAAGTTTATCACTGCCTTTATGAATGGCAAGGAAACGCACCAGTGTAGGGAGCAGATCATCGCACAAGGGGGCAGCAGGCAGCTGAGAAAGGAAAGGAGATCTTCACTCTCCTCCTCCTCTTCCTCCTGACCCCGCCCAGCTCATGCGAAATTAATCAACAAACCTTCAAATGTGGGGAAATACAGCTCAAAAAGGGGACTTAACTAAAAATGCTCCCATTTCTACGTTCTCTTTTACAGGCACATTCCAAATGCCACCTACTTAATAATTTCTACTTCTTCCTATACTCTATTCTTTCCCAAACAATTTACTCCTCACTTATTTTACTCCTCATTCATTTTACTCCTCCCTTCTACCCTCCATCTCTCCTTTAGGGAAATCACTTTAGTTATGCCTGACATTTACAACTCTTGCATTAACATCAGACAGGACAAAGCATTGGCAAATCTTGCCACCTTATCTCAGAGGTACCATTAGGAGAAGCATCATCTGAAAACAAAGAATAAGCAAAAAAAATTACAAGATCTGTGCTATTCCTGGGAGATTTTCACTTCCCTTTAGCATGGAGCACTTGGCCCATTTCTAAACTGCTAACCCAATACCTGCAGATGAACAACAGTTCCAAGCATTCCTTATGGACTTGGACTGCCTCTCCCCTTAGGTGCCCAACATCCTGTAAGACATCTGCTACACTCTACTGCCCCCCTATTTTACTTTTATCAATTCTTTCCATTTCCTGTTTTACACCCTGCAAAGAGCTGAACAAACAGCAAGTAACATGTGGAACGCAGCAGGTGCAGCTGGAGGTGGTGGGAAAGGTGTAGTACAAATTCCCAAACACCTGAGCTGGCATTAATCAATTTTTTTATGGCACTGAAGAACAAAATACTGGGAGCCTACTGCCTCAAGCTCCTTTCCCCACCTGTTGCACTGGGCAGAGTTGGCTTAAACCATTCCCACTTCTTCCCCCTACCAGTACCCAACAGTTGCATTTTTCTGGGGGAGAGGGTGAGGTGGCAAATTATATTTGTTCTGGGTCAGTTCTCTGACCCAGACTCTCTGCCTTTTAAAACATGCCCTCATGAAGTACAGATGTTCTGCATCAGAAGACTTCCCTTTAAAAGATGTTGTACAAGGCAAACTCAGAAGCAGACTGGGTTGGGAATTTTTCAGTGTAAGTTCTTCCACTGGAGGATCACAATTTGTTGAAACTGAAACTACAACTTTCACTGTACCAGTCTGACAAAACTTTAAGCAAAAACCATTTCTCAGGTCCAGGATGGAATTTCTGTTAAAAACAAAAGCATGTAAACAAGAGCAGAGCAGAGGGCAGGGTTTTGGGATAGGAGGTGATTGCTGGAGTTGGGCTCCAAACCCTGCTCTGCTTTATTTGGCTTCTCCATTGGGACACACTTGACACTAAGGTGCCAGAGGAGGTGCCTACTCCACAGGCTACTGATGGCTGTGGATCAGTCTCACTCTTTCTTGAGCATTTTTTTATTAAAACAGCTGAGAGTTCTCAACATCATTTCAGAGCGACACAGAGGGGAATAAAGGTCAAAATTGAAAAAGTGACACTTCTGTGAGATGGGGAAATATTTTCTAGCTAGTTCTATGTAGTTCTCATATGATTTGTCTCAGTGTTTGAGACAATTCTCCGGCAAATTTCCCAGTCTGACACATATGCCTTTTTTAGGCTTTAAGAACAACTCAGTGGGCAGCAGAGCAATAAATGTCAGACGAAGAGCAGCAGAGGTACATAGCAAACAGTAAATCCCTCTGTGGAATGAAAGAAACCGTAGGTTGAAAAGTCACTGGGAGAACAAAGATGGATAGTAATCTCATTTAAAACTTCTCCCTCTGTGAAAGTTTCTGTATGAGTACTGATCCATCAATAACCCATTTCACAATCAAAAGCACCCAGGGTGCTTTCCCAGACCCCACAGATCTCCTTATTTTCCATCAAGACAAAGCACCAAAATTATGAGGTCACTCCAGTGAAACTGCTCTGTACCAACAGTCAGATACCAGCAATCACATGGCTTTGGATAATTCATGCTCAGTTTTTCAGGTAAAGAACAACGATTCATGTCTTAAAAGATATGACAAACATATTTTAAACTCTCTAAGTGTAAGACAGACACATAGCCCCGCACACTTGTAAAATACTATTTTCTAATTATCATCATAAATATTATTAAAATTCAGTTCTTTCTGTTGCTCTGTTTGAATGTTGGTTATATACAAAAAACTATTCTGACAGCTTGCAGCTGTTAGTGACCAACTAAAAATTGGCCATCTTGATGGGTTCTAGCACATAACCATAACAGGAGTCTGAGAGTGATTAGATCTCAGATTTTTGATACTGAAAATCATACTAGAAGTGGCCCACCTTTTTATTATTATTTACACAGATTTGATTTGGTTCAGCTGCTTTGCAACATAACAAACATGGAACCAGCTTACCAGTTACTCTATCCTTCTCCCTTATTTTGCACTGCATGGGTTTCAATTCCCAGCTTATCCTGCAAGGTTTAAATGGTGAGAACAGGTCCTCTTCAGCAAAAGCAGAGGGATGTGACCTCAGAGAGAACACAGACTACACCTTGTACCTGATACACGGCCACAGGCAGTGGCCAGAGGAGGAGGCACCAGCAGATGGGGCCTCATGACAGGTCCTGTGTCACCTCCTGGGGTTTCCTGAGAACCACGCAGTGGCCCAGCCCCAGCAGAAATGGCTTCCTCTGCACAGCTCTCTGCATGCTGCTCACAGCACTCAGTGTCTCTGAAAGTCAGGAGCAGATAATTTCAGTTTTCATCATTATCAATTTCCAAAGTACCAATTCACCTAATTTAAAAAATACTTTTAAAAAAAGCAAAAGCTCACAAACAGCAAAGCTCTTTTACAAGAAATCCTTCAGAGAATATGACTAATGCACCTGTACTTTTTAAATATAATAAAACATTGAGTCAAGGCCAACTCATACTCTTACTCTGATTTTTTTCTTTTGTTGTTTTGTCCTTACAACCTTTCAATCATTTTCTGTATGGAAAAAGACATCAACTAAGTTTCTGAACACAAGTAGAAGTCCTTTCACTTCTACTTAGAATTCAGGATTCTCACAAGTGCTGTAGTGCAAGAGGCCCCACACAATCCTTTTATCTACAGTAGCAAAGGAAATGCTTTTCACTTTCAGGGTACTGCATAGTAGATCTGGAGTTTTCCCAAATAAAATGATCTTGAACTTGCTGTTCATTGGTTTGGTTTTTTCCCCATCTCTGCTTCTACTGATTTGCAGAGAATGTCCAGGCACACACAGATTTAAAATGAATACTTGGATCTTTGTGTCCAAATTCTACATGTGGAAAACAGGAAAACTACTACTAATTGTCCAATTAACACTGATATGTAGGAGTTGGGTATTATTACGGAACATAAAGAATAGGAAACTCCATATACAGCATAATAAACTTCAAATAATGTTAGTACTGGAGTTGTCAAAGAGTGAACACAACTCCTTTTTTAACATTGGCTAAGCTACATGGCTACAGGACTGGTTGATATTCCTCCTATCACCTGTTTGGCAAACACACAAAAAATTTTATTATTATTGCTTTTCACTTATGTAATTTCCAGTTTAAATATTAAATTAGGTGGCTTAAATATTTTTAAGCTTCCCATATATAAACTAATAATCCTCAGGGATAAAATGAGTGAGAAAATGAACACATGTACACCTATAGAGTTATTAATGATGCTTCTGCGAATATTTGTGCTTCCTGTTTAACACCAGAAATTTCTCTCCCACAGATCTTGGTTTCATTCTCTGTTTTTCCTTGGGCATTTAAGTGGAACCTTTTGACATTTTTGTTTAGCCACACATAGCTATGAGATCTGGAGGCAGTAATGATACTGCTCTATGAGACAGATCATAAAATACAGAATGTCTCAGAAAATATTCCCCCAGCTTTTCTGAACGTGGAATATAAACATATTGATTTTCACAGATACCGAACAAAGAATTATTTGTAAAATTTTACATGGATACAGAAACCAGCATTAGGGAAAAATCATTCAGCCACATGGCAATACAGGAGTTAATTGGAATAAAGTAATAAAATTACTTATGGAATGGAGAGATGCTCTGGAGATGAGTATGTTTTTTCAGAACTACATGTCATCCTTCCTACTATTATTAAGCCAAAGTGCATTATTTTATCGCCAATTCCATTGGGGAGAAAAAATGAGCCAAAATCAGGAGACAGATGTATAAGGTAAGTGTTCCAAAGCTGTACATCAAAACGAAGAAATTCATCAATGCAAATCAGTTCTTGGTTTCTGTGAGCTCAGGATTAACAGTGGATTATTCAGAAGGAGGCACCAAGTTCCTGCATAATTGCAGCAGTGAAATTTCACTCTCATTTACTCACGAAGATTAAAGCAGAGTCAGCACCTTCCCCAGGAAAGGGGGAGGCAGTGTCATAGCCAGAATGACAACATGGGAGCCTCTGAACCACAGCCCTGCTGAAGGTCACACTTTGCCACTCTAGGTAATCCTACAAACACCCATCAGGACCGGGCAGAAAGGAAGAAATTAATATACAGTCATCTAGGAGAACAGGAAGAATTAAGACTCTATAACCCAGCTAAAAAACCAGGAGAGGGAAAACCCTGAATTACCACAAGCAAGGATCTACTACATAGCATAGGGGGAAACCCCTATGTTCTACCTATGAATCACATTTGTTAATAATGAAATTATAACCCAAACCACAAGAAGTATTCTGTATCCTAAGTTTTTTTTTTTTGTTAAAAGGTTAGGAAATGGGGTCAGAATTGCTATGATTTCTCATGGTGTAAGAAAAATCTGTCTCAATCACACGGGCTTTGCACACTAAGATTGTGAGATACGGGGAGATCAGTTTTGGAAGATAATATTTGCAATAATAAGTATTTGAAATAAGGCAAAATTTTAGATAGATGTTAAGGAACATGGAATCAGAGAATGCTTTGGGTTGGAAGGCACCTTAAAGATCATCTAGTTTTAACCCCCTTGCCAGGGGCAGGGACACCTTCCACCAGACCAGGTTGCTCAAAGAATAATAAATGTGGAAGAAAACCAAACAAAAACCCAAAAAACCCTTCCCTTTTACTCGACCTACCTTCATTACACACCACTCATATGCATATCCACTTCCTAAAGAGCCTCCTGAAATGACAGCCATTGAATAGCATGAGATAAGCCACGATCTCTTATTTCACAGACAAATGCACACAATTTTAAGTGCTGAAAGATTCAAGCTCAGAAACACCAGCTGAAATCTGATCCAAGTTCCTACTATGTGCCATCTTTACATTTCCTCTACCCCCTGCTTTACCAGCTAGAATTTCTCAATGTAACTGGGCTCTTCCACGAATCTGGCAACATAGCCCATGGCTAGGTTTAAAGAGGGGAAAGGCAGGGAACTCTTTCTAAATTTTTAAGCCTTGATCACTTTTCTAAGGAGTGACATTTTTGGTTTGGGAATAAATACCAACAAACAATCTACCACAAACTTTTGTACTGATGTCACAACATGCCTCAGGAAATCTATAGATCTCTTACTACTCTGTTTTCCACAGCAGCTGAGCCCTTTTCCACATAAATCCAAATCACAATTGTTCCAACGTGACTTTTGATCACTTCTAGTCACTTCTGATATTTTTGGCAGAAAGCACAGAAACAATTTTGCTATTACACCTTCAAAAACAGAAGAGAAGAGGTGTAGTAAGACTCAATAAAAGTCAGTGGCTCATTTTCACACCTCCTAAATAAATGGGAAATGGCATCTTAGATTAAAAAAGTCAGAAAATCCTCTTGTCATGCTTAGGTGTTGGCATCCTAAGAAGTGATATCTTCCCAAAAACTCCTTCCTTCTATCCATTAGATATTTTTCTTGCCTCTACTTTTTGGCTTTAGGAAACAGTTGGTCAGTTAATTCAGCAGGAAATGTTCTCATTTTATTGAATTCTAAGTATTTTAAAGAGATTTTAATGCCTAATATTATCAGTTGGTATCATCTCCCCTTTACAAAGAGTATTAGAATGACTTGCCTCTGCCATCAGAGGAAGTAATTTTCCACCATGAAGTATTTTACTCACTAAAAATTCCAAAACAAAAAACATCTCACCAGAAAGGGAAAAAAGATCACCAAAAATACGTACAATTCTATTAATAAGCTTCAATTCTCAGATGCTTATCCTAACAATGGCTAATTCTTATACTCCATAACCAATTACTTCATCTGGACAAGATCAGGAAGAAACATCAGCATTAAATCTCTTCAAAACAGCAAGATGCAAAGTCTGATGATAACTTCATATCAAAATGTGAAAAAAAAATAAAAAATCATATTCATCAAAACAATCAGAAAATTCTTCAAACAGGAGAACAGTTTCACAGCAATAATGTTTCCTTTCCTTCTGGAAAGGAATTCCTTTCCTTCTGGAAACACTAAGAGCTTTGTCTGGGGCACTCAAAAGCTGATCAAAGCCTCCTATTTTGCATGGAAAGCTAATTACCAGAAAAAGCTTCTGAAAAGCAGGGATTAGGAACCAATGACAAAAGCCTGGTACTTTATTTCAATATCTGGCTCAAATCTTTACACCTCAATTTAGAAACAAATGGCTTGTGTCAGATTGGTCATTAAAGGCCAAAAAAAGAAGAGTGTTTTGCAATAAGAAGTAGTTATATAGACTTAGGATAAATATAAAAGCAGTTTTCTAGAATCAAAATAATAACAAAATTGCATGTTCACTTCTCTTTCTGTAGCCTAAATCTGAAAAAAATACACTGAAAAGTCCTTTTATCATTATTGTGGTAACGCATAGTAGCAGTTCCATGTATTGAGCATCTAAGGTGTAGGATATCCCTACAGGAAATCCTCAAGTGTCCAATATATTTATTTATATTTGAGGAGACTGAAAGGACACCTCATGGAGGTCTTCAGCATCCTCACGAGGAGCAGGTGCTGATCCCTTCACTCTTATGACTTGAGGAAATGACATGAAGTGAAGCAGGGAGGGTTAGGTTGGACATCAGGAAAAGGTTCTTCCCCAGTAGGTGGCTGGGCACTGGAACAGGCTCCCCAGGGAAGTGGTCACAGCACCAAGCCTCACAGGGCTCAACCAGTGTTTGGACAATGCTCTCAGGTACACGGCGTGACTCTTGGGAATGTCCTGTGCAGGGCCACGAGTTAGAATTGACGCTGATGGGTCCCTTGCAACACATGATAGTCCATGATTCTGTGATATTCATTGGCTACATCCTGCATCAGATTGAAATCCTTCACTTTTCCCTTGTCCACAGGTGGAAGGTGCGTTTATGTTATCTGTTTTCATATGGAGTTTTTTGGTCCATCCCATCCTCCTCTCCCACCTTCGTCTCTCCCCTTCCAGAAAGCAACACCTTAGCATTTGGATGTGAATGTCACTCCATGGCCAGCACCATAATTAGGTGATTACAGTAGAATAAACCACAGTCATTTTCATACTTGGTTCCACAAGTGGTGTTTTCTGTGGTTAAAAAGACAACTTCTCACCGATCACACATTTGCTGATCCCCACTCTACCTCCTTGAAGCCAGCCTTTCTCACGTGCTGTACTTCTGATATGCCAAATCCAAAAGCTGCTTTTCTTAAAAACTTTGAAATCAAATAGGCACAAAATGACACATTCAGGGACTTCTTGGCTCCTGTTCACTGATATAAAACCCATCGTATTACTAAAACTTTTAAAACGGGATCTGGACAGTGTGAGGGGACCAAATGCTTACTCTCTCATACATTTCATTATGGAATATGTGACTGAAGTTGCTGTGATGCACTTGCCACCAACAAATCACTGTCAATCTTTCCTTCAGCAAGATATGGAAAATGAAAAGTACAGTAATTTGAGTAACGGTGGGAAGACCAATACCCCAGCAAATTTCTCCATCGCTTTTGCTACCATTGCCAAATTTGGCATGGTGAAAGTCCAAAGACCAAGTGAGAACCCAGCACTAAAATTTCAACCTCGTTTTCCACAGTAGGTTCTACCGACCTTCATATCTGGCTATTGAAGCAGAAAATCATCCAATACACATTGTAATTGTGTAATTCAAACCTTGTACTCTGTGGTTTAATAGACTTCTTCTATTCTATTAAGATTGCAGAAACCAAGGAGGAGTATAAACTCTAATCAGATCACTGTGGTCCCTTATGAAACCTCTAACTACATGATCAAAGTTTCTATTTCCTGCACTTTTTAATACTACTGAGCAAAAGTAAATGGTAATAGATGTGATGAGGTCACAGACCAAATGGCTTTATGGTATTTGGATACTTCAGCCCACTTTTCTCAGAGTACATTCTACTGCTTCAGAAGAGCAAGCGTGAAAATCAATCATATTCTTTCTGCTACTGTGCTGTTCAGTCTTGCCTTGCTGTAAACAACCTCCAAAGCTGAAGAAACGTAAAAGCATCTTTCCCAAACTCAGAGAAACTTTGATGTGCAAGACTTAACACCTTAATCCCGCTGAACACAAGTCTTCTAGGAATTATTATTACCCACTATTGCTCAGTGGTCTTTCAATGTACCGCGACAGCAGCTTGCATCCTTCTGTATTTATATAGCGAACAGACGGGATTTGGATTTCCCTGGCCACGGCTGGGCATTATTCTAACGTGAATGACAAAACACGTTCTAGGTCTGAAGTGTTTCACACCTTTTGCAATTCTCCCACCCAAGAAGTCTCCACTGGTTTGGAATTTAATATTCTGTTTCCTAACTGGCTGAGTACTGCAGAAACTTACCCTCCCCATTCCAAGACAACCTTGGAACAACTTGCTTCTACCAAGATCCATGGATTTTCTAGAGCCTTTCACAACGGTCTTTAGGCACCAAAGGGAAGAACCACACACACTGTGATGTCTGACTTCTCCACTGAGGCTGAGAGCTGGGCAGGAGCTGACACAGGTGCTACCCCAATCGTCCAGATCAGAGGCAAGGTAGAACACCCAATCTCCTCTGCAGCCCACGCAAGTGCATTTCCCTTCTGAGAAAACCAAGCTGCAGGAGGGAGGGTGACGCACACACGGGGCTCACTCCGCTACGGGGTCATGATGTGGCAGGGGCAGACATGCAGCTCTAGGGGCAGGCACTTCTAAATCACCACAGGATTTGAATTATGAAATATGCTCGTACCATACTGCATGAATTTCATTATGTCTCATACATATTACTGAGACCTTGGGCTGGGTATAAATGTAGCTCTGATCCCTGTACTGATGTTCTTGTGTCAAATCAACTGAACATAATTTTTATATGCATGAAACACTTGTGTTGAATGTTTTCGAATGAACTAGAATTACTGAACTGCTGTGCCTAATAGGAATAGATGTAAACTCCTTAAAACTGTTATTTTTAGTGGAAACAAAGCATTACAGACACATAAGAAATTCAGCTGGCTTACTAAAGCATTTGCATTAGGACCAAAGATGGCTCTCCTCCATCTATGTCAATAAAATTATTTTCAACATGAGTAAAAGTTAAAGAACCAGGAACACTCCTTAGCTCTGAATCCCACTGACACTGAGGATTTCCTTAGCAAAAGGTGTTTTTTTCTCCAGCTTTACGTTCAAATTCACGTCATGCCAGGTCACTAGTATGGAAATTTGCCCTTGTAATCAATAATAAATTTGCATTTGTATCCATTATTTCTGTGGGGTATCCCTTAAAACTCTCACTCAAAATTAAAGCAAATGGAAGCTTGTAATTGTTTTTGGTGAAGAAGGGAAAGTGATGCAGTCCCCTTATTTCCAAAGAACAGCAGAGCTTCACAGGGCTCAAGCAAGGGCAACAAACACAATCAAATTTCTGTTGTTTTGTTCAGCAAACAAGTAGGACAGTAAAGAAAGGCTAGAAAAGAGGCAATTCCTGTGGACAAAGCTCCAGCTAATTTTGAGTGCCACAGCACAGGTAGACAGGAAGACTCACCACCTCTTCCAGTACCAGGACCAAAAGGTAAAAACATCAAATAAGCCTAGCAGGACCCAGGATCAATATATGCAGAGCCACAGTAGGCTGATGTGTGGAACCTGCCAAACATTTGTGCTGTGGGTCCTAAGAGTGGTTCAAGGAAGCACAGGAATATCATACTGGCCCTTGGGCATGGCAGTGGAAAAAACAAATCAGTGTAGGCAAGCCCCTGTTGTTCCTCAGTAAATTCCACACAACCAGTCTGAAGCAAGCAGGAAAAGCGAGCAAAGGGAAATGGAATCAAGAAAGGGAACTTTGAGAGAATGAGAACAACACCGTAACAATGCCTGCGCACAATTGGGAGCCAGCCAGCACTGAGGGGGTACCTCAACACCTTTTGTCCCTATCTAGTGACAAATCTAGGCCATCTGCTTAGCATGTGCACTACCACAGCATTCAGCAAGAGCTGTCCTTCGTTTGTGGGCTGTTAGCATCCTGTATGGTTATAATCTGACACTGGCCTTTTGACCCAGTAGGGCAATTTATTCAACTTGCATTTTATCATACATTTAAGTCCAGACCCTGAGAACAGTTTGGCAACAACCTGGCTTGTCAGTATGTACCAGCCTCTTTTCCACTGCAAAACAGTAATATTGAAAATCAGAAATCTTTTGACTTTGGGCTTTCTCTTCAATTCTCATTCCAAAATGAAAACAAGCATTGCTCTAATTTGAGCTACCCAGAGTAATTAACAGACCCCAGTTTCTTTCCAGCCACAACAAAGCACTTTTTCCTACTAAATTGACCAGGATGCTCTGATTTGATTTCCTCTTTGCAGGACACCTCCATTTTGCTTTCCCTCATGGATTTGTGCCTCATCAGCAGTGCATTTGTATTGGTCTCTACAGTTCTGCACCTAAAGAGAAGTGTGAACCAAAACCAGCAGAGGTTAACACTTGTATTATTTTGTGGGTATACCAAGAACACTTTTAGCAGGTTTGGGGCACATTGCACTAAGAGGAAGTTGGTAACTAAAGTTTTGGCAACACTTCACTGTGGAGACAGCCTTAAAAAGTCCATATGGATGTAAAATGAAAACATGAGTAAATAGGACTAATCATCCTTGTAAATGTATGCTGGACCTCCTGAAGATAGATTATTCCCAAACAAAAGGAAGCCATTCAACTTTGCCAAGAGATCTTCCAACAATTAAACTATTTTCTCTGTAAACACAGCACACCATCTTAACATCCATTACATCCAGCCTTGATCCTTACCCTTTATTGATCAACCTTCCTAACTCTGCATTCAGCTATAACTCTCACAGTAATTAATCTTCTTGTTCAGACTTGCAATCACACCAAATTTTACCAGAAAACAAGAACACCAAAGTTCATAACTTTGGTAAAATTACTTCCTGAAAAGTAGACTACAGTGACAGGAAACACCAAGGGCTCCCCATACCTTAACTAAGTCCATATCTATTCAACAATCACAGGTAAGATTTTTAGAAAGATGAAACTCATGTATCACACAGTTCCTAAGGAGAGATTAAAGTTACCTTCCCCAAGGACAGGCTCGTTTATAACTAGGACAGTTTTTTATTTTTAAAGTATTCCCTCTTAATGTTGGTCCTTTCAATGAAAGATTACATCAAACATTGGTTTTGCGAAGATATTCCCAATTGTCAACTATTTCCAGGTCATTTTAGTCAAGCCTCCAAAACCAAAAGCGTTTCTTAAAAAAAAAAAAAAATCCCCACTGTCATCCTTGCAGGAAAATTTGACTCTAACAATTACTCACTTTGGGGTTGGGTTTTTTTGGCACTTTCTCCTGAAACAGTGTCCCTGATCAGGAACAATATTCAACTAGTTAAATCTATTATTCGCTCCTACATTTAAATACTAATACATTAGAGAATTTATCTAATTATGTATGGAGATACATTTATCTCCAAACTGTTCTACTTGTAGCATCTATCAAAAAGATGAGAAAGAGAAAAGGCTGAAGAAGTGGTAAATGTCTCCTTTTGATGGCTTAAAATCAAATGAAAAACAACTGTCACTCGATCCTTTATTCAAATCTTCAACATGTTTCTGCAAGTCTCCTGAATGAGCAGAATAAGAATATTAAAGGTTCGTTTTCTACAGGTTATTGCTTAAAACTATGAGATCTGCAAGCAGAAGTCAACCTCCGTTCCCCCAAAATTCTCTGCAACACACCTAGAAAATGTTAAATCAACAGACCATGATCAAAAATTGGTTATCACTTTGATCAGCAGATATGAACTCTGCTGTGGTTCCTGTGACTCTGCTGACAGTAATACTGTACTATAATAGGAGTCTGAAAAAAACCTGCACATGAACTAAAGTACCAACCAAGACACTCACTTCAGCTGAATACTACTTTGTTCTGGGGGTAGAGAAAGGAGGCAAGCACCTTGATCAACAAGATGTCAAATGCCTCAATGAAACCACAACCTGTCCCCAAAATTCACCAGTCAGCAGGTTTGCAAGGGCAGAAAACGAAGGAAAAAAAAAAAAAAAAAAGATGCAAGTTTTCAGATTAGAAAGACAAATAAGACTAAACTGAGAGGAGTCAGATCCTATGTAAAAACTTTTCCAGACTTTGAAGTTGTACAGAGTAGGGGTTTAGTCAGTGTGTGCCATTTACTTTTAGTCACTTTCTAAAAGAAAATCAGCCCTTATTCTTTAAATTAGGCACAAGTACTACCAAAAGTATAAACAATCCACTAAAACAAGAATCTTCTCCCTTTCCAAATGCCTCACTCACAAATACTGTTTCCCTTTAAAATATGTGATTTACTGCTAATTAATCTTCCTTGAAAATTTAGGCAAGGCTTTTACAGTGTTTCTTAAAGCTTTTCAGGCAGGGTGCAGTTTCTTATATCATTGTTTTATCATAACAATATTAAATTTGGAGATAAAATGAGATATAAATCAACCTTTCATAACAGTGCATTAAAACCAAATAAAAAAGCCCACTGTATGACATGGTCACTGGTACCCGGCCCCAACACTTTTTAAAGCAAGATTTGTCCAGTTCAGCATTTGTAGCACTACTTTATCCTCTGTGATTCCAGGATAATTTAAAAGAGTAACTTCATTCCCTGTTAAAATGCTATCAACTCTGGTGAAGTGAAGCTGGGAGGATTAAATCAATGAATAAAACCCCAAGCAATTCCTTGCCCAGTAATAAATATGAGCACAGACTGAGCATGACAACTGAAATCTGACGAGCACAGCAAAGTTGTGTGTTAACATTAACTCAGGGTTTGCTGTTTCTCAGCTCATCAATACATTCCAAGCCATCTCTTCCTCACCTGGTACATCCAATAAAAATGGTCAAAACAAGATCTGTTGTTTTCTCCTGTTGGACCACAAATCCTGCAGCACAATATTAAGCAGAAATGAATCACTCAAACTCCTGTGCACAGTTTATTAAATGCTGCCTATTAAGATTCCACTCTCCTGCCTGGATGTGCAAGCTTCCTTGGTCTTTGAAAAGAATGAACAGATAAAGAGCTGACTCCAATTACATCTAGACTACAACTAGAGTTACGATTTTGTACACGATTTTGAACAGACCTGGCTGCAAACTTGCTGAAAAGTTCTGACAGGATGCTCAGACTTTCTTTTTCTCTAAGTTCTCCAAGACCTGAAAAAGAAAACAGTAGGAAGCTTGAGAAAAATTGACAATCCAGTGCTCAGCAGCTCACTTCATTACAAATTCGTTACTATCAAGTATAAATACAAGATACAAATATAAAGTGCCGGAAAAAGTTTGAAACTGCACGAATATTACATTATTGCAAGCTCCAATAGCTACTAGAACTTAGGACCATAAACATGAAATGTTTGTACCTATTTCAAAACCAGGAAATTAAGATGTTCTCTAGAGCTGGGATTGCACTGCTAATTAGCACTGAGTTAATGATTAAGAGACAGACACACACTAATACAAAGAATGATAGTAATGGCTGTGTTTAATCCAAGCCAAAGCGTATTATAACCAACTTCCATTAATCCACATCTCCTTTAACTACAGGATCAAAACATGTAATGTGGATTTCCATAATGCAGTGGTGGGTGAAATAGTTACCCACCCAGTCCTGCACATCCTAAGTGCTACAAAACTTCAAACAACAGCAGTGTGCAAACCGGATTTATTCCACACAGATTCAGCAGCTCAATTCACTGAGCAGAACCGTGTTTCACATATTGTCAGAACCTGCTGGGCAGCAGGGGGAGTATTTGACTCAGAACTGCACTCAAAATGAAGGAAACCATGAATTTTAAACACTTCATATCCCAAAGAAATCAGCCAACAGACATATGAAGCAGAAAAGAAAAACTATTTAGCAACACTATCTATGCCAGAGTTCACTGTCAAATGACTGCCTACTATCAACTTCAATGCTGTGATACACACCACAAGATGCAGTGGGTTAGGTATCAGCAATAAAATCTGTAAACATTTTACAGTGGTGCATTTTCATTCTAAGCTGCAGAAAAGTGAAAATTGCACAAAATGAAAAGAGTAGCGTTAAGATAAACAGCAACAGAAGGAATAGTTTATCATCGTCAAACAAGGAATTCTGCTGGATTTTTTTTCATAAATGTTTCAAATTTGATGCTATAAAGACTGAATTAGGCACCTAAGCTTACACTGCCTTTGCAAAAGATGACAAGTAAGAAAACACCTTCAGACAGGAAGCCAACTTTCTTCCTGTTGTTTAATCAACAATTACTAAAATTAGAAGGCTTCTTTCTTCTTCACTAAACTAATGATTAAATGATACACCTTTAGGCCAACACTTTGTATGGCAGGAGCATATTCTGTGGCCTATTCTATGGGGGAGTAGGAGAGCGCAGGGAAAAAGTGTTTCATGCAGGAAGCACAAAGAGAGGCTGCCAAAAGTGAGTGTGGGCTTCTCTTACAGTAGTGAATGTAGGTAAAATCCCTCCTGCTTGATAAAAATTCCAAAGTGTCATCAGGGGAGGAAAAACAAAAGTAATGATTCTTGCCATACAGGTAGAATTATGAAAAAATGTGTAATAAAACCTCTTCTTCATGACGCCCCCATCTTTTTCCCCCCCAAGAGAAAGAAAAGTATAAATACACTAAACAGCTTAATGACAACTTATCAGCTCTCACCATCCATCCCAACTCTAATACTGGCACCCAGATAACACTGACATGATGTGCAAAGTCCTCATCTTTGGCTGTATTGCAGCAGTAATACTCATGACTGCAGCTTATGGAGCACCTCTTCAGAAGACTGAACTATCACCAGCTGAAAAAGAGGCACGTCTTCAAGCTTCAATAATTGATTTAGCACTCCTGAAAGACATTGACAACGTAAGTGATGATTTTTTTCTGTCTTAAGATTCACTTGTATTTGTATTTTTCTTTGTAATTTTTTCAGAAAAACTAACTTTTCTCCCCTCTTCTCTACAGCATTTTCTTGACTTTTACACACCGAATGACAAGCAGGTGAGTTTGAATTTTCTGTTCAGTTTTAATTCAATTTAGGGAGTGCAATTACTTAAGGAAACTTCCGCTTTTGCTTTTTATTCTCAAACATTAAAAGGCTGACATGCAATATTATCTCATTGCCTCTGTGCAATAAGTAACAGAAAATTAATACTTTGCATTCATCCTGCTTAAAACTTGCTTGAATTTATAGGAAAAAAGTGGTTCTTGAAAAGTTTAAAGATGGTATAAGATTGGCAGGAGGCAATACTGTTAACTCTAACACAGGAACAATTCTGAGAATGAAACCAGACTTAGAAATAGATTGAAGCAATATCCACATGAAATCACCCACATTTTATCTAAACTAGAGGCAGAGCCACTGGTTGGTTCTGTTTAAGATGCTGTGAGTTTTCTGCATCTCATCAATTATGAAACTCAGTTGTGCTCTACGTAATTCTCTTCATGAATACAACTTTACCAAGCCCTTCTGGATACATAAGCTGTACATCGTGCTGTACGGCATTGAGTTAATACCTGAAACTTATTCCCACAATAATACCATCACCGTGGTCACCTCTCTCTGAAACTCAGCATGCAGACAGTATTCCAAATACAGTTCTACTGCAGACAGACTGATGATTTGTACTACCTTTCATGCAGCATGCAAACAGCCCAATAAACAAGAGCATGAATTACTTAGTACTGGGAAGTAGCTAAAAGCTTTACACAAGTTACCTGTTAGCTGCTTTGAACCTCTGGTAAGCTTCTAATTCAGAAGACTTCTCACTTAACAACACTTTTGTTTCAGTACAGATTTTAAGTCAGATTCTGCAACCACTTCCTTACCTGTGTCCCTTTTCTCATGTGGTGGCAGCATTAAGACCTGACTATCTCTGAGCTCCAGGTCTTAAATGCAAGTGTTCGGGGCTGATCAGTAACATATTGTCAGTGAGTACCTGAAACAGCTTGCAAAAATGGTGCAAAAAGTTATTTACCTGGTTCAAAAGGCAGCTCTGATGCAGACATTAGATAGAGCAACCAAAGTGCATAAACTGAAGATGCCTCTAGGAGAGGCCACCTGTTTGCTAACTCATGATTTTCAGACGGCAACCAGGAGTAAGGCTCACTTCAGGAATAAATATTGCAGCTTTGTGTCCCCAAGAGATACTGCAACACTTCAAGTGTCTTGTAAAGGTTACTCACTTTTCAAAAGCTACAGAATCAAGGCCACATGTAACATCTCTCAAGACAGCTTTGAGGGCAACTAACGACCTGTAATACACTGCAGAAAACAAACAGCTCAGTTCCTGAGATGAGGGTAAAAAAACCAGGAAATTGAGATTTTGAAAACTGGAACAAGGAAAACAAGTCACACATACAACAATTTTGCTGACTGTTCTAGGAGTGCAACCACACAACTCTAGTATGTTTCCTGAAAGAACTGAACGTCTTGAAACAAGATGTGGAAGAGCAGGACAAGCAGCATGTTCTAAATATCGAGAAGAATCTCAAGGATTTTACGGTAGGCAATCTTTTACAAGTGCTACCAAAAAAAAGGAAATAAAAAGAAAAAAAGTGTTTCAACGTTAGTGAAAAACCATGCCAGAATCAGCATGTTCATGCATCAAAATGTGTTTCATCAACTCATGAAATACAGGGCTTTCTACAAATATATGCTAAGTTTAACTATGTGAAAACATCTATTTGCATGGTAATCTAATACAGTAAAATAGATTTAAGCCCTACTGGTTATACAAGCCAACATTTAACAAAATGTGACATTTTCTTTGCTGAATCATGCAAAGCACCTTATGCCAACAAAAGCTTGCTTTTAGGAGCGTAACAAATACTTACATAGCAATGGGTTTGAAAACTGTGCTGTAAGTTTACGACTGGAGGGCCCAGGGATGAATGTAGTACACCCTGACACCCTACTAGACTAAAATCCATGGCCTAGAGCTCCTTGTAGCATTTTAGGAGTACTCCTTAGGCTACAAATATTAAGGGTTGTTTTTTGCTAAAGGAAAATCTTCACGGAAGTTGATGTGTCATTGTTAAAACCAGCTAGCAAGAAACTTATCACCAATCAATAAAATTCTGTATTGCAGGACCCTGATTTCTCAAACCCGACATGCAAGAAGTGTGAAGCCAATGAGAAGAAAAAGTTTCCTGAATTTCACCAAGAAATGACCAGATTCCTGCAATCTATGCAGAAAGAAATTTTATAACCGTTTTTATTTTTACTGCTACATTATTTATTGAAATATTTAATTCTGAATAATTTATATATTCTGCCATGTGGCATACCACTAGATTTTTGTCCATTTTGGGACCACTAAATGCTCTTAATGTGGGTGGTAAGAATGTTCTAAGATCACACTTGATCCTTTCTGTAAGCCCTAGGGGCTCAACATTCTTAGAAAACTAACTCATTGTCACTTTGTCAACAACCTGAGACAACTATTTATTGAAAAAGCTATTAAAAGTTACTTGTGGATGATATTTAATAAATATCATGGACATATAAAAATCTTGTCTAGAGCCTTCTTTGTTATGATACTGTCAGTTACAGGTGACTTAATACTCTGTTTTTTTAAAAACACACAAAACCCACAATAAAGCATTCAGCAGCATGCAAGTGTGCAGGTACTAGGCTCAAAGCAAGATACCTGCAGGTAACTTTTTAAAGCAATATAAAATGCCAGTTTATGCTGGCATACAGCACAAGGTATAGAGTACCAAATTGCTTCCCTTCAAAAAAGAAACTTTTCCTGAGCTGTACTACTTAGCTACACAAGCTTCCTGCAGGACACATTTTTCTCATTGGTGTAAGCAAAATACATAGTTCTTAAAATTCTTCAGAGACAAGGAAGCATTATGAAAACAGTAACACACCTGAAATAACAACTGTGCAGGTAACTGAAATCCCAGAACAACAAAACTGACATGAAATTGAGGATTAAAGTAAAATCCATGTGAACACACTGCATTGTCAGAAATCTTTCTGTGGAACCTCAAAAATGTCCTTACTCCCAATGCAGACGGACTCAGTTATGTGACAAAGAAACAATGTAAGAGCATTTTCTACAACACAAAAGCCCCAAGTCAATACTAACAAGGCAGGCTAGAATTGATGGAAGTGAGCCTGCTACAACAGCCATCAGCTATCGTTTAGACTTTGATGTGCTTTCCTGGTGGGTGTGGTATGGAGTACTTCACCTTATTCTTAAAACCAGACTTAACAATGGAAAAAACCAGCAGTTTCCTTGCATGCTGCAAAGAGAAAATGGGCGTCAATGACAGCGTTCTGCCAAAACTGGGAAAATACTCACAGCACTGGCGTCTGTTTCTCTACTCATCTTCTCTTCCCACGGTGAAGGAGTGCTTTATCCCCACCCACAAGGACTCAGGAAAGTAAATACTGTCAGTCACCTCAGCCACAAACAGATAAGCTCCACCCTCTCCTCAAATCAGATTACAGTAATGCAAAAATACAGTAGAACACAGAAGAAAACAGGCAAGAAACTTCTGCATAAGAATTCCTTCTACCTTGGCAATCTTTGTCAAAAATCCTTCTTTACAGAGATTCCTTCTTACTCCAAAAATTCTTAAATACAGCATGTAGAAAGAGACAGCATCACACACAATACATTAGCTTTGCAAACAAACCTTTTCCAGTATCGGCTCATTCACTCATCTGCAGTGCTGCCCCAGCTCTCAGCAACCAGAGAGAGGGTGAAGGAGCAGTTTTCCTTAAACACAATTCTCTTAATAAATGAGGCTTCCTTTATTATTTCCTTAAGCACAAGAGCCCTCAACTTCGGCAGCTGGGTAAAACCTATCCTGGAGTCAGTCTGTGCAGTTGGACATCCCACGTAGAATAACCATGACATTTCCTAAGTCCCTAAACAGTAAGCATTAGGTAAGGCAGGAACAGCCAAATAGTTCAGAAAGCAGGAAAGGATGGTAGAGCGATACTCTACCATGCATTCGTAAGGAAAGGCAGGAGCTGGAGCTAACAATTTCACAAACACAAGCAGTGTGAAATTACATACACTTTTTTTGGCATTTGGTCTGCACAAACAGCTTCAGAGTCGGGCTATTCTGAGACAGCTGCAGGTTTACAGTCATATAAAGAGGAAGCTTTGCCTGCCCTGGCTCTAGTTTTGGGGATCACCACATCACTTTTGCACAGCAGTCACGATCTGCTGTGGATTTTCAAAAAACGTTCGGGCTGCCTTGCTCCCCCATGTAGCACCTCCAGCAAGAAGTTCAAGACACTTTTTCAAATACTTGTATGAAGACTGCTGACACAAAGAGCCAGCTGAGGTGTGAGGAAGGTGCTTGGGCTACACATGGTTATGTCTGTCAAATCTACATCTAATTATAGGTAGGTCCACATTCTTAAACAGCATGTGTAGGATCAGCTTCTGTATCTGCCCAAGCTTTAGAAGATGTCTTTAGAGAACAAGGATGTTGTTAAAAGCATCTGAAAGTGCATAACAAGGTGAACTTTACTAGACATACCCTCCCCCTGTAAGTTGTAAAAAGAAAACAGAACCTCTTAAGAGTTATAAATGTTGACTTCCTGAGCTGCCTTCTCCTGCTTGATTGCACAGCTCTAGTATCAAATTAAGATGTATGACACATGCCACAACATGCATTTGACATGACAGGGGCGTATGCATATGTGGCATGTGACATTTATGTGACACGCATCCGACATGTGAACATATGTCTGAAACATAGAGTGACATGATATGATGCATGACATTATAATACAGTGGATTAAGTAGAGGCAAAACCATCTGTGGGATTGTTTTTGCCCCAAAATCTAGAGGCACATGGCAGGTAATGCAGAGAGATGGGGAAACAATTAGTACCTGAAGGGGATTTGATTTCTAGGTGAGAAGAGTCTGTAATGTTGAATTGTGTAATATTGTATGTACATCTAGGATGGATAGAACCCACAGTGGTGAACCAAATTAACTCAACCAACATCTTGGAAGGAGAGCCATTAACTATGGAAATGAGACCTGTGTCCATATGTCAGAAGGATAAATAATGTTCTGGTTCCAGCCAGGACAGGGTTAAGTTCCTGCAGTATCCAGGAGAGGGCACAGCCAAGACATAGAAGTCATTCTGTATCACCTCATCACCAGGGATGGAGAAAAGGGATCCTCTTCCAGGGAGGATTTCCTTCTGGTTCAGAAAATGGTGGAGGGATCTGTCCACTCCTGTCTGTTATTGGGGGTTCCCCCCCCCATGTGAACCATCGCTGTTTCCAGTAAATCTTTCTTATCTCAACTCCATGGCATTTGCCTTTCTGCCTCCAATTCTCCACTCCATCCCACTGCAGAAGGGAGGTGAAGGAAGAAACAGGGAAGTAGAGACAGCAGCATGTGGTTTGGAGAGTCTCAGTGGGGGTGTGGAATTGGGAAGTACCATTCCTAAAGGTCACTGTGTGTTACTCCAGCTGTGTGAGTCAGGTAGAGCTGCAGGAAATGGAAAGAACACCCCCCACATACCACCCCACCCCATATCCATGTATACATCCATTCTTCCCCGAAGCTCAGTTCTTCTCAAGCAGGCAGGAGAGAGGCTGAGCTCAGCCACAGGCTGCTGCTGCTCACATGCCTGTGTCTGCTCTGTGCCACATCTGTATGATGCACACCTGCTCCGTGTGCATGGACCTATTGGGAATACAGCTTCAGCCTCAGCATTGGAACTGCAGCACTCTTGCCTCTCTCAAGCCTGTAGGATCATACATTTTGGAGTTACTGAAGTAGCCGAAGAAAAACCTGGATGCAACATCTCCATGCTTCCAGCTTAGTGCATGCTGCATATGCTGATACTTAAAGAACAACCCAGATAAAAGAACTGGACCTACACTGGTGCCATCAAGTTATTGCTCAAGGACACAGCCATCATGTCCAGCCAAATACATCCTCTTCACTAACAAACCTCTCTCTTCCTAAGGCAGCACCTAAGTTCCATGGAAATTTCAGTTTGCTGTTCAATTAATAAAATGGCTGAAGCACACAAAAGAAGCTCAGCACTTGTACATATTTAAGGCTTCTGGGTCAACTACAGCAAACACCTTGGTGCCGATATCTCAGCAGAAGACTAAGTCCATATAAAAAGCAATCCAGAAGTGTACAGAATGCAAACACACGTGTGGGTATGCTCTGTGTATGTCAGACTTGGCACGTGTATCGCTTCCCAGCATCTGTATGTATGTACGTACAGCTGAACACATTGTCAAGGACATTTATTGAACTTTTAACACCCCTACAAAAGGGCAACACTGTGCTCTAGCCTGGAATACGACAGTCACTGCCAAGCATTCTCAGAAAACATTACATAGAACGAGCAGTCTGTGGAACATGTGTGTGGATAAACCAAACACCACCACACAACCCCCTCGAAGTTAAGGGACAGTAATAGAAAACAAGAGAGCACATTAGCCAAAAAAAGGTCAAGGACCAAGTAGTAACAAGTTAGTGAGTTTCAACGACTTCTAAATCAGTATTAAGATCATCCCAACAGAAGACTCTACATATTAGCTGAAGAACAGAGTAAGGAAAAAACCACAAATACCAGGAGGAGGAACAACTTTGAGAATCCTCTAACACTAAGAAGGTAGAACATGACTACAGCACTACGCTCACTATTCCTGATATATGAGAATACTGTGTAACTCCCCACTTGCATGATTTACAGAAATCACAAACATAATCTAAGTGCACTGTCTAGCTGGAACACACCAGCCTTCACAACGCCACACCAACTCCAAACATGGCACTTAACAACACCCTCCCAATGTTCTTACCAGGACTTACAAGGAATTAAATTCCCTTGTGACAGGCACCATTTTCCAGGTTACTCTGTATGCAGTCAATTTCACTAGGACTTGTCAGTGCAGTGATGAAGTCATCTGAGGGTGCAGGAGTCCAGCTCATCCATAAGCATTAACACTGATGGGGTTTGAGGCAAACCACAAAAAACCTCATTTCTGGTGGCTTTTATACTACATTGCATTATTTTCTAATGTACAGCTTTGACACCAGCATAACACTTTAAACCCACTACCAGTAATTGTCATGAAACAGTTGAGTAACAGCTGGTCATTCCAGGTTTCACATTTGGAAGTACAAAAATTATTTTTTAACTCTTCTAGCACCAACAACATAAATTATAAGCCAAATTGGCAAATTCACACTAAACAAAACTCTGAGCAAAGGGTGGATGCCTACAGATAAAGGACAGATTGCCCATTTCTTTTTTTTTCCCTGAAAGACTCTCACGTTAGTATGCTTTTTTTTTTTAAAGAAATCCAGCTTTTACTGATTTTTTTTCCTTTTTTAAAGTTATGAGAAAGGGAGGAAAAAGAAGAAATCAATATACAGAAATCCTGAAACTATCAGGAAAAAAACATTTTAACTCCACAGTGTGGGGATTTGTAGGAACAGGGGTGAGAGAGCTGAAATGAAGTGGCACTGGGATGGCAAGGCAGAACAGATTTACCAAGCTGCCGGATACTCCCACCTATAAGAAAACATCCATTTTGGGAAAAGACTGAACTGCTAGAGGTGGTTCGATACATTTAAACTGACAAGAAGCAGTTATGGAATTGTTTTCTTCTTGTAACTATGAACTTGAACATTTTACTACGCAGAACTATATTTACTGAAACAGACCATTCAAACCGACTTAACATTCAATCCACCTCCATCAATCACTGAACTGTTCAATATGTGGAGACTTTACAATCCATGATCCGTAGCTGTGTTGCTCTAAGTAGCTCTGCAGCAAACTTTTAGCTTCTTGGTACAACTGAGATTTAATCTAAAAAAAGAAAAAAGAAAAATCTTGAAAAATCTCAAGAAATACAGTTACAGAGAACTGTGGTCTTCACCACCAAACGCATAATAAGCAGAAGCACAAACGCTGTAGAAATGATACTGCTCCCTGTGTCAGCTCACCTTTGCCTCGTGGTATGTTGCAAACTGGAGCAGATCACCCCGTCCTGCTTCCCTGACGAGCATCCTGAAGCGGCTGAACATGGCGGCCTTGCACAGGCGGCTGGCCAGGCAGGTGCCGCTGCGGAACGGGGAGCTGCAGGCAGAGCAGGGAAACAGGGATGGAACCCAGGAACAAACTCACTACAGGGAGACTGCTCTGATCGCTACAGGGGTTCTTCCCTCCCTCCTAACACTTTGTGAATGCCATCACACTGGAATCCATCTCAATCAGAATCCTAATTAGTTTTATTAATTGTGAAAGCTAAAATATTTTCGCTACTCCAAGCGATGGACTACAGATATCTCCACTGAGAGAACTGTTTGGTTTGGTATCTTGGTATTTCCCTGTGAACTTAGAAGATCTCCAAAACTTCACCTAATCACAGGATGCTTTCAGCTAACACAGGAGAGAATTTCTCTCATAGCTTAAAAAATGAATAAACCAGCACAAACCCATTATTTCCAATAAAATGAAGATAAATGCTGACCTTTCAGTGGTTTTCCCGCTTAATCCATCCACAACCTCCAGAGATGCATCTGACAATGTCCAATTCAAACTAAGCGACCACTGGTTCAAATCTGTTTGGACTGGCAGTGCAGCTTTCACCAAGTAAATATGAGATCTGTTGACCAGGTAATGCACAGGAAGCTTTGAAATAAGTTCATCATCAAGACGTTGCTTTATGGTTATGTCCAGTCCTTTTGTATCCTTACAACTTCCATTTCCTAGTAAACAGGAAAAGATCAGTCACATACAAGTACATCAAATTAAAAAGTTAAAAATGCAGATAATTTTTGCATTCCTAATCTCTTATAGTCATTTTTTCACATAGAATTCATGTTGGTAAAGATCAGTTCCAATATTCAATTCACAGAACAAAAATTATTTCCCATTTTCTTCTCCAGAGGCACCATTACTTTCACTGGATGCTTTCTTTTTTTGAACCACTGTTTCTCACCAACTATTTATGTTCCCTGCAGAACTTTCCACTAAAACAGAATTTCAGCCTTTCAGACTAGAAAATACGCTGAGGAGTTTGCCTGCATTACCTCACATCCAACAGCATTTCTGACTGTCTGCTAAATAAATACACTTTGGTCCACTGCATCTCAGGGAAAAATTCTCTAATTCTTCAAAGAATTCATGGTTTAGCTCACGCTTTATAAAATGCAATCAAACTGGAACATGAAAACACACGAACCTCCCACCTGGAACTGGCATTGAACATACCCACAAGAATGTTGCTGATGTACACGGGTTCGATGAAGTGGCTCAGCAAGGCTCCCTGAAGACCAACCACCTCCCACTTGGTCAGTTTGTCACCAGCTGACATGCTGCTCACTCTGACAGTCTTGGGGGGACAGCAAACAGCCAGGTAAATCCTGCCTTCTAGAGCAACGTGCAGACTCAGTTCTTCACTGGCTTCGTAAGCAGATATAGACTGGGGACCGAGATGCCTATGGCAGGACAAGAGAATGGATTTCAGTGAGAAAGCACTCTGATCAGAGATTACAGTAAGAGGTATCTAATGCTGTTTCTCAGAAAAAAATAATCAGTAGATCTAGGCCTTGTATTATCTTCGATGCCTGTAATTCTCAGAAACACCAGATTGAGCTGCTCGAGTGCCTAAAATACTGAAATCAATATTTAAATAGGAAATAGCCACTCAATCTAATCTTAGCCACCAGTCGTGCACACGTTAAAAAGATCAGATGCAAAATAAGCTGTCACTTTTTGTCTACTCACACTCTAACAGAAGTTACTTGTGAAAAAACAGCTGTAAGGTTCTGAAAATCTCCTTTAAAACATAACTCGCACTGTGATTCAAAATATTTAAATAAGAAGATACAACACCTAAGGGAGACAAGCCAGTGGTTGTTCTGAAGCAAAAGTTTTTCCCCTTAGTTACAAATGGGTAAGACATCAAAGCAGAGCCTTGTGTTCCAATTCAAGGCTTTTTGTACTCCAATCTTGTAGTGCATATGATGGCACTAAGTCATTACATCCACTTGCTCAGTGGTTTAATTCACGATTTAACAGTATTTTAATAGTACCTTGGGAAGGGGGTTAACAGGTTATTGTCTATAACCCATGTAGACGTTTTTGTATCATCATTTTGAGCTGTATTACATATTTATCACTGCTACCCTGTAGATTCATGTTCCCAAAACAAGATAAAAATTACTCTTTCACTATATCTCAGGAAATGCCACGGTACTTACACCTCTGACTTTAACTGAGCAGTTCCTTTTGGAAGCTGGTTCATGTAGAGAGAGAGAGTTATATTTTGCTTTAAGGTAAGCAGCTTCGAGCCTGGTGCTGTGCAAAATATGGATCTCTCTGCCTTGGCTGGATTTTTGTTATAGAACAGCAAAAGATGTCTGTACAAATATCTAAAAGAAAAAGAAAATATACGTTTTACACAATATACAACCTAGATATATGTTTATATTATATATTATTTGTTTACATAACTATGGAATTCAAGTGCAGAAGTACAACTGAGACAAAGTGGTTGCAAGGGAAGTATTTGCAGAGACATTCTCACCTGAGCAGGGAACGCCTGGCAGTGACAATGGCATGGCTGTCATGCAAGAGCCTCCCACAGGACTCGAAGCGACGGCTGTAGTTGCATTCTCCTGTCCCCAGAGCCACCACTTCATGCTGCCCACCTAAAACCAGAGCGGTGGTGGGTTCACCTGGCCTGGCTGCCCACCAAGCTGCTCCCACGCTCTCAGTGCTCTGTGGGAACAGGTTTCCCATTCCCCAAAGCTCACAATCAAACCAGACTTGCCCTTTTCAATGATGAAGGCAGCCAGGGAACTGCCACAGCTTTGGTATTCAGGGTGTTGGTTAGTCAGGCGGTTAAACACTTCCTCGAGCGTTTGTGAGAGCTTTTGATAGATATGTTCTCCTCCTAAATGAAACAAAAGAATCCATCAAGAGACAAATTTGCAGGTAGGGGAAAAAGCAGACATGAGCAACTTGCCAAATTATAACCCTGAAGACATGGTATAAGCACAACCACATGTACTTTTGGGATTCTGAAGATCTTCAAGATTACAAAAAGCTCAAGAGCACCCAAACACTTGATGCTTTTATCTACCATTATAATAACAGATATAGCCCAAGTTTGATCACCTACTGCACATTAGCTCAAGTAAGGACAGAGAATACTGTTTCTATTTCTATCACTTGGACTGGTGATAGAAATTCAAGCAATTTAGTGAAGTTGTGTCCTATTGTAGAAAAGACCTATTAATACTAGTTCTTACAGCCTTCAAACATGTTTAAAACAACAGTAATAACATAGGGATCACTAAGTGTATTAGAAGATGAACACATTTTAAAAAGAAACTATTTGCTGGGCAATTTGAATCAATGGAGGAAAAACAAGACTATTCCTTACCAGTCCTTGAAACACAAGCAGAATTTGTTGAAGGTCGGAGCTCAGCAGGAACACAGGGAAAATCTAAAAATTTAACAACATTTTAAAGTGGGATGGACATTACTAATTTCTAAAGATGAATTTTGCACTCTTTCCAGCAAGTCAAACTTTTTAATTCTCTATGAACTTTCTTTTCTGATTCTGAAGTCCTTGTAAGCTTAGAACAATTCGGACAGCAAAACCCAAAAGGAGATAAAATATTTTGGCAGCTGAACTCTGCTCAAAGCAGTACCTCAGTGGGGAACTCTTTTAATCATAAAAATTCAAACCCACTTGAGATGTACTTCATGTTGCTGTACCTAGTGAGTAGCAAGTCAAGTGCAAGAGCAACAAATTAATTCCTTCAATATTCCTGGCATCAGTTGATGCAACTCTTAATACATAAATGACAAAAATAAAAAACAATTTCAGAACCAAACTACAGATTTGCCCCAAGGATTCAAAAAACCTGACAAAGGCCAATACTGGAGCATTTAATAAACCCACAGATATTTTGCATAGGACATTGTTAAGCCAAGCATTTCAAGTTCTAATTAGGTGCCACCACAATATTTACCTGCATCTTCAGAAGACTTTGCCCCTGTATTCTCCAAGTTAAGTAGCTCAGCAAGAGCCAGTTTAGCTGCATTTAACTTAGACTCCTTCTTGTTCTTTCCCAGCCCAGTCTTGTAGCAAACACCATTTATCACAGCACAAAAGGCAAAATAAGGCCTTATGACATCGCCTTTAAAGGAGAAGAAAAAAACAGATGCAATCAGTGGAATTATTTTAAGGCACTTCATCCATAGCTTTATGTCCTTATACTAATTCCTAGAACAAATGCAAGGCAAAAAGACAATTTTGGCAAAGTACAACTCTCATCCCTAAGCTCCCCAAAAATTTTGGTGGCTTTGGCTTCATGCACTCTTCCCAAAAGTTCTGGTAACAGCCATAATTAAACACAATTCACCTGAGCTATTTCTGTAGCACCTCATCATAAGAAACAGCTGTGGAGGCAACAGAAGGGCAGCCAAGACCCAACATGTGGAGGTAGTGCAATCAACAGTAAAAAGGTTCAGCTGTATCAGCACCATCACATCAACTCAGATACTCTCAAGGATAAGCAAACACTGCTTAATTTGGTAGCAGAAGTATTTACCTGCCACACTGGTTTCTTTCAATTCAAGCTGCAGGTGGTGTATTTTGGCAAACAGATGCAACGCAGATACTGAGTTGATTACTCCCTGTTTGTATCTTTCAATCAAATCCAGGTCTTTCTGTGAGGGAAGGGCTGAAAATGTGGTAGTGTCTGCTCCTTTAAAAAGAAAAGGTCCTTAAACAAAATCAAGGAGATAACTGAACAAAGTCTCTTAAAATCTGCTTACAATAAATGCTTTCCTTAAAAAAGCAAACCAAAATTTACTGTACAGCATTACTGCTTTGTACTGAACCCTTACATTACCAACAACAGCAATTCCAAAGGTGTGAACACATTCTTTTAAATGCATCAAAGCTTTTACTGTAGTAAATCTGGTCATCTCTGAATACAGACAGAAATATATTATAAAAAAATACAACATATATCCCCCCTCCCCTGTCTTGTAAATCAACAACCAAATCAAAGTTGCTGATTGCAGATACCAAATAGTGGAACCTGTGTTTTTTCCACACGAAGTTGTGCAGCAGTGGGACTCTCTGCTGTAAGACACCATAAAAGATTCAGCAACCACTGGATGGATGAAATCATCAGCTTCAGAGGTGTGATATATCCAAGCACACCCACTTCCCAGCCAAGAAGTAAAAGAAATCCTCACTTTTAAGTGTCTTAACAGGTGCCTTTACCTCAACACAACTACTCAAAGTGACGCAACTCAAAACACATCCTGGGACATCTCAAACTGCAGTTAAAACCCTTTGAAATGTTATTTATGAAAATTCATGCAGCAGAACATAGTCTATATTTTGTCAAGCTACAGTACTTTTTAAACTTGAACTTTATAATTCGGTAATGCTGCAGACTACATAAACCACCCTACAAAAAATGGCTAACAAAATTACAGCATAAAAAGACTTTAGAAGAGGAGGGACAACTTTAAGGAGATGCTAAATAAATCACGTAAAAAAATACAGCGATAAGAAGTAGCAAAGTTACTTTCAACAGCATTAACAGCCAATCCTGGTGTATAAACTGCAAACTATACCTGGATTTTTCATCACCCCTGGTTCACTGCACATCATACACGGTGGAGGATTCCGCCTTGCAGTCACAGGCTCGGAGAAATCCTTTGAAATTTGCCGTCTGAGAACCTCGGGTGGCAAAATCTTCTCAGGTGCGGGGTCGAAGGCGAGCATTGCTGCACCCTCAAAGCAGCCACTGCTGCTCGCCATTTCCGCCCGACCTAGGGAAACTTAAGACTAACGCTGCCAGTAGTAAAAACACCCTGCAAAAACCCAGCAGTTCTCCTGGTCAAGCTATTTCAAAGGAACACCAGGAACAACTCACCCAGGGCTGGGGTAGAACCCAGATCCAGTGTCCTTCCCCGCAGGGTGGCCACTTCTCCCTTTTGTTAAACCACCTTCCCTCACGCCTAAGGCGGCTCTGCCCTCGAAGGACACACCAACTTCTCAAGCCGCTCTTAAGGGAGTGAGGCAACTAAAGCAGCAAAGCTGATCCCTCCCAAGCTTCCAGGACAAACCGGCCCTGGAGTTGAAGGGTTTGGTACCTGCACCTGCTGCCTTCGTCCTGCTGCGGAGGGCTCCTCAGCGCTCACAGCCCGCGGGCAGGCGGAGCACGGCTGAGGCCACACGAAGCTGGAGGCGCCGGGAAGACGCCAGCCGCCCTGAGGCAATGGCCTCCGAGAGCCAAGCACCCCTCCCACCTCAGCCCGCCGGGCCTTCAGAGCCGGGGGCGGCCCCACACAGCCCTTCCCGCCGTTCCGTGAGGGGCGCGGCCGCGGCGCGAAGCCGCAGCTGTGACTGAGGGAGGAGCTGAAGGAGCAGCTGGAGGACTGAGGCCGCCGCCCGGTTTTGCCCGTGTGCCACCTGCTCGCCTTCCCGGCCCCCTGCTCGCCTTCTCGGGCCGCTCCCCCCGGGCAAGGGCGGCACCCGAAGCCGCCACAGACCGGGCGAGCAGCGGCTTCCCCGATCCCAGCGAAAGCACCGCGTCCCCGCTCCTTTGTCGGGGCGGCGCTTCCCGCCTTCCGGCTGCTTCCCGAGCTCCTGCCGCCCGGACCTCACTGAAATCACACTCCGCAAAGTTACACTTAAAACACTCTCTCCTTCTTGTTCAGCTTCCTTGATCAATACAAAAGTAGGTCCTGTACAGTAGTTAAATTTTATTACAAGTGTAATAAACTTCATGATTTTTAGCACTAAGG
>VXAX01001143.1:0-37017 GCA_013399835.1 Leptocoma aspasia | reverse complement strand
ATAATATGTTCATAGCAACAACGTGTCTTTCCAGAGCTCTGAACATGCCGCGTCNGCAACAACGTGTCTTTCCAGAGCTCTGAACATGCCGCGTCCCAGGATTTCCGCATTCCCAGGCTTGTGGGCGCTGCGGAACTCTGAGAGCCTGCAAGACCAGCATGCCTTGCAAGCATCTGCATATTAATTAGCAAGCTGTCCAACAGATTTTAACCAATTTAAGAGGGCAAATAACCATCAAAACCAGCCAAAAATGACACCTACAGGATGGCAGGAGCCTGGGGAAGCAGAAGACACCAGCTAGAGCCAGGTCCCAGCCCTCACCATAAGTACAAGAGAACCACCAGCAGACGGACCCCCCACTAGACAACAGAGCCAACATAAACTCCTGAGGATTACCTGTGAGGGCAGGACTACCAGACCTGTCAGCAGTGACAAGGCTGTACCTCCTCTTTGTCCATGACCCCTGGGATGGCGGCAGTGGCGGCAGCGGTGGCAGCGGTGGGACCCCCCCATTCCCAATAAAGAGCTGTCACTTAATAAAGGCCATCAAAAGGGAGTTTTGCCTCCTGGCCCATTTATTTCTAACAGTGACTATCTAATAAAGCAAGGATAAAAAATAATATTATGTAATACTTCTAAATCCACAGTTCTAAGTTCACTTTGTGTTCTGAGTTTGTTTGGCTTCATGCGGTTTTTTTAGGTTGTGTGGGGGTTTTATGGGTTTTTTTGTTGGTTTTTTGTGGTTTGGGGTTGTTTTGTTTGGTTGGTTTGGTTTGGTTTGGTTTGGTTTGGGTTTTTTTTGTGGTGGTGGTTAGATTTTTTTTTTTAACATTGAGGTCTTGTCTACCTGGAAGAGCATTTTTAAGAATTGATTACACATACACGATCCAGACTGAGAAACACTTAGTCTCTGACTGAAAACCATGCCCCTTTTCTCTGAAAGCAGTGTGTCCCCACAGACAGTTGGATGCAGCAAACAGTTAAGAATCCTCTCTAACTTCAGTTTCAAAACATAGTAATTAGAGAGTTCTCAGTGACTTCGAAGAAGAATAACAGCAATTTTGCTTTACTGCAGGTATGACATGTCTTGGGGAGGCTCACCGTACGACAGCCTTCCACCACCACCTACTCAGGGAGTCATCAGAACTTCACAGCCACCATGCTGTGAAGTTGGAAGCTAAACAAACAATTCAAAATACATGGCAAAGTACCTGTGTAAAAACGTTCTGAGGACACTCTCAACCCTCATTAAATTGGTGAATTAACAGCAAATCCAGCAGACAGTTTGTTAATGTAGCTACTTTAAAGGAAGCAGCCAGTTCTAAAGTTTGCCTGTGCTTGATGTAGGCATGCCAACATTTAGCACCTTGTGCTCCTGACTCATATAATTTTCAATATGTGACTGTTCCTTGTTCAAGACCACAGCTTCTTTTTATGAAGGCCATTAAACATGACAATGTACTACACTATGAATATGCTTCACTTAGGAACTGAATATGACTCAGTTAATCACTTTGCAGGGTTCTCTGAAGATCCAAACAACTGTGCTCATTTCACAGTTTAGAGATTCTTTAGAAGTGTTATAGATAAAATAGGTAATTCAGGCAGGTGATTAATAAAGTAATGTCTTATTAAGTGGTGGTGGATATTAATATGCTTTTTTTGTAATAGTATGACTTCTAAGTTTAAAACGCACCCGAGAAAAAGTCCTAGCCGCAGGGGCAAGCTGACCACAGAAAGCTCCCATTTGCAAGACAAGGGACTGGAGCTGGTGGACAGATAAGGTTCCGCTTTCCTGAAGTGCAACTGCACCCAGATGGATATCTCAAGATGAGGTAACCCTGGGCACCTGAAGAACATTAGCACCAACTCCGGTGGCTAGATGCGATAAGGAGGGGACATTATCGCCCATCACCGGTTCCTGGATAAGATAAGATATCGATCAAGATGTCCTCATCCCATTCAAGAACTCGGAAAGTTCTACTCCACCCTCTTCCATATTCATCAGCAACCAGAGAAATCACATTTACATCAATATCACAGAGATAGAGGACACCGCCTAGAACCATCTTCGCGAATCCGGACGTCCTTGTCCAACACTGGACTTTGAAAGGACAGACGTTTGCATTTGAACAACCAGCGGGAGAAGAATGGACTTTCTGCCAGCGGCATAATAAACTGTATTTAAGCGGGTAGTTGGATGACCAGGGTGGCGATTCAGGAGAACCCAAAGCGAGAGGGGCTTGGGTCTACGATCGCCCGCATCAACTCGGTGCTTTTCCTATCGATTGTGGTTATTGCGGCCGAAATTCTTGGTCATGAAAATAAAATTATCTTTTTTTCAATTAAAATTTGCTCTATCGATTTTGATTTGGCTTGATCATGGCTTCATTTATAACAGAAGCATTAGAGAGTCCTGGAAGTAAAATTACAATACTTATTAAATTGGCTTTATCTCATAGCCAGTGAACTTTTTTAATACTCTAATGTGAAAACAGCCCTTATGGATGATTAGCTTAAAAGAACTGAATAAGGAGTTCTGAGCAACTGAAAGATACAGCTTCTTTATTTTCTTCCCTTTCCCCCCTTTTAACACCTGAACTGCTCTTTACATTAGAGTCAAAAAGGAGTTCAGAGTTTGTAAATTCATATGACTTCTGTTTGACTACAGACATTATTTATATAATCTGACTCAGATTTCCAGCAAGAACCCCGTTACACAGGGCAGCCTAATGTGGAACAGGTCACCTGCAAACACTGAATAAATTTAATTCATGTGACACCACAAGAACAAATTGTTCAGTGGCATGTGGGGTCAAACCAGACTCTCTTGAGGTTTCAGCATCCCAGCAAAGTCAGATGGATTCCTTGGTGTGATAAACACCCCTCACTTGTGTTTAAAATTTTTAAAGTTTAATAATAAAAAATTAAGGTAATAAAATTTGGACAATCAAGGTTAGGTTAGGACAATAAGAGACACTAAAAATCAAAGAATTATGGACATCTGGGTGCTTCTCTCTCTGGAAAAAGCACGAAACACTCACAGGGGATTGACCCTTAAAAATAATAGCCTGTTGCATATTCATGTTTCTTCATACATGATTCAAACATTCCTCTCAAACAAAGGGTGTCTTCTGTTTAATTTCTGCCCCCTGTCTCATCACGTAAATCAATTTCTTGGCTCCTGAGAGTCTACAAAGGTAGAGATAAGGAGGCAATAATTATTTTCTCAGGATTCAAAAAANGGCAATAATTATTTTCTCAGGATTCAAAAAAGAATTTTGGTGTCTTCTTGTTGTTATCATCTTTATGCAAAGAATTTCTTCATTATCTTATCCATTCCTTGAGTTAGTTACACAAAGTATCTTACATCACATAGTTTCTATTCTAATATTATGCCTTAGCCAAAAAAAAAAAAAAGGAAAAACCAAAAAACTACATTTAAAAGATTAATACAGCACTACAAAAATTAATACAACATAACTTTCCAACTTAACACATACAGTATTCATTCTAATATTTGCGAACAGCCAATCATATAATATGGATTTTTCACACTTGGGAGGGTTAAACACTCTCTGAATGAGTATGTCCCTGCAACAGCCGGCCATGAGGAGTAGAAGGGGCTGGAACAAAGCACTCTGTGACACAGACAGTGCCCAAAGGACAGCAGCGAGCACTCACGGCAGAGCAGTACAACAAGTAAACACCATAAGCTCTTGTTATAGATGTTTTTGGAATAATTCGTGCTCGTATTAGATATATATGTGTAATAAATGTTATGTGAACAATAAGCTATATTATCAAGGGAAAGGGCTGCAGTTTAAAAGCTCACAAATCCAGACTGGGGAAGTTACCACACAAAATTGCGAGACCACAGCTGGCAGACGGAGAGCAGGACCTAATTAACAAGCGAAAAGATGGGACTCCACACAGAGATGGGTCCTCTCTCAGAACTCAGGAAACACCCAAGCGGTGATTGCCCGATGAATATCTCCTATGAGATAACCAGGACCATCAGGAAACATCAACACTCATCCTTATCTAACAATCAAGATAAACAAGAGTCATCAGGGACATGCATCCCAATACCAGGTCAATATCAGCATTCATGCTTCCCAGAAACTGTTTTGTCCAGCCCAACACAAAGAAAGACTACATGAATATGTGAAGCCATGAAAAGAATAGAAGAAACTCTGCCCCAGGCGGAAAAAACTGTATAAATACTACCTGGACAGAAACATCGGGGGTGGATAGAGGGGATCCAGAGAGACCACTGTTCACCCAGTACCGATCCCGGGGTCAGTGCTGTCCCTTTGATTGTGGTTATCGCTACCGAATCTCAGTCACAAAATAAAATTTATTTTTCTCATTATTAATTCGGCTCTACAGATTATTGATTCGGCTGTATCACGTTATTACCTATAACACTCTTGTTCCCTACCATTCCTGCAATGTTTACAGTCTCCTCATACTTTTATTTACAAAGCAAAAGCTACAATCCTTGTATGCTTACATTTACACAATGTCTCTTTCAGAGCCAGGTACCTTCTCTCACATGTTTTTTCTTCCATTATCACTCTACAGGGAAAATAAAGCCCCAGAAATTAATTTTAATTCCCTTTAATTTGTCAGATAGCTACTTGCAGTTCTGGAGGCTAGTAATTTTAAGTGCAGCTGCTTCACTAATTTGCAGATATGGCAAGATTTTCCAAGTTGAAGCATTCCTTCTTTTTAAAAGAATTATGGGAAATTATCGCTCAAATGAAATATATTTTGGCCATTGGGGTTAAGGTGTACAGGAGAGGAGACAGAAGACAAACCTTCAATTTGAAGATTCATGAATTTCATTCAGCACGGTTTACCTTGTATTCTACTTTGAATCCTGAATCACAAAATCCAAAAATCACTTACAATTAATTCCTCATTAAAAGCCTGACTATTCTTTAAGCCAGCGGAGACTGCCTCTTTGAAATATCCAGTCTTGATTACTAAGCATTAAAAATTATAAAAACTCCACTCAACCAGATCCTGTTCTATCCAGAAATAACTTTTGTTCAAAAGGCTCTTTTTTCCAAACTTCAAATGTCATTTTTAAAATTTCTCTACATCACTTCTAAAATTACTATGATCATAAGTCCTTCCAATCTAGATGATAGTAGCAAACTTCCTCTTACTTAGCTGTAAATGTCTGCCAGACAGTTACCTAAATCCAGGTTAGCTTTTTGTGCTCTTTTCTGCATCTGTAATAATACAAAAGAGTCCTACTGAAGGAGATTCATCAGTTATCTTTAGACAGTATGAACATTCTGAGCTTGTCAACTTCAAATCTTTTATCAAAAGCAAGTTTAGAACAGCTTAAACTGAAACAGCTAATTATGAGATACCTAAAGTGGGGAGGCGGAGCAAATATCCTACCCTTGTTTACAATTCTCTCCTAATGATTCTACTGGATTAACTAATTTAAATTCCTTTAGACTCCCAATAATAGAATTAAAAAAAGAAAAAAATTAGCTATTCTCTGAAGCTGTGTGCTAGGAGTTATCTCTTTATATGTCCCAGAAATAGGCTTGGCTTTTTGGCTAGAGGAACATGCTAGACACTAATGCATCTATGGCACAATGCATGTTCTTATCTATAAGGCTCTGATGTACAGTCAGAATTTTAGCACCTGTTGCATCCAAACTCACTGAAAATAATGGCAATAAAGCATTCCCACACAGCTGGTAATGGTTATTAAGAATCAATACCACTGGTCATCAATACAGTTCAATTCCTTAAATCTTACCCAAAAGGCCTGTCAGATTTCTAAACTAAAAGAGTTGTTGAAACAGAGTAGGCCCATAGTTTAACACGAATCCACCAGAATGTGTCATAAAGGGGCTCTAGTGTATGAGAAAGCTCAGTCTTAGTATTGTGACTTCCTGGTTTCCAGCAATTAATTTCCAAAAGGACAGTGCTCTTTCATACCTTACCATTTATGGTTACAAAAGGCTTTGTAATAGGGGAATTTAGTTAGGAGCTCAGCCACAGCAAAGCAAACCCAGAGAAGTACAGGAAAAGAAAAAAAAAAAACATAAAAATCCTTTTCAGCTCTGAGCTCCACTACTATCCCAAGTCTGTAATATAACAGACTTTTTTCATCAGAGAAAGCAGCGTTTCATCAAAAATTGTGAGTATATTTATAAACAACTGTTTTTCCTTCGGAGCATGTGATAGCTTTGTGTTTTTGAAAGTACAGTGTTTTGGGAAAAAAAAGGCTTTCTATATCTGCAGCAGTATGGAGGACAGGGCAGATAACTTTTCTGGAGCATGCAGACTGAGTTCTTTCTTTTGTAACTGGATGCAATATGATCATTCTTCACAACTGTTAGCAAAGGTAACAATAACATTTTCACAAATTAGGAGCCTGCAGCTCATATAAGACCATAGTTCTTATTAATTTTAATGGTAAATGCACTTTTGCTCTTAGAAGTTTCATGGCTTTGGGTATTCTGCATTACTCTAGAGGTTGTGCTTACCTACTCCTAAGTCAGAGAGGAACCAGGCACATGAACTCTTGAAGGCTTCCCAAAAATATGATCTTAAACTGACTCCTTCTGTGCAGCCCTTTACAGCACAGAATCAAAGGAAAAAGTACCCCAGAAAGATTTCAGAACAGCTGAACTAAGCAAGTAACTTCTGTCTTTTTTCCCCCATTTTTTCTTTTTTTAAGAACCACCATGTTTAAAAGCTAATGGAATTAGTCTTAAACAACTGCATATGTTTTTAGACAATTAAAAGAGCTAACTTCTTTAATTCACTCTAGTGGCACATCTGGTAAACAGTTCAGTAATAAAGCAAAATGATACAGCATATTTCATAAAATAAACAGTTGTGTCATGTTACACAGTCAAAATATTGCTGTTTCAGGTTTCCAAGACAACTACATGAGAAATTTTTCTGTGTACTTTTCCATCGAGGCTTAGCATCACCTCATTCTGTAATGTACAGTATTTGTGGTCCCAGACACACAGAAAGAAAATTAATTTTTTTCATTACATAATGAAAAAAACTGGTGTTCTCTGTCTGCAGCACTCCCCCAGAACCAGCAAGAAATGCCTGTAACTGCTAGAGGGTGGGGAAAAGGAAAGGAACTGCTAACAGAAATGTAGTTTTGACTACAGCCTGTTGTAAGTAGTAGGGCAGCAGATGAGAAAATAATGAGCATAGGATTGAAACAAAGGAAGAATCTAAGCAGTGTTGAAGTACCCATGGAAACACAGATAAGCACGTGCGAATGATCCAACTAACTCTACCTAGAGAGAGTCCTAAGTATGTAAATATGAGCTCTGTTCCAGTAACATCACCAGTAGAGAGCTCATATTTGTAAATCTAAAACTTTTGCCTACTGGTTCTCACAAAATACATTTGGCCAATAAACTGTCACTGAGTACTGTGCTCCTCTTACAAATCCAGCAAAGCTGGCAATTTTTATTTTGTCTATACAAGGTGTTTTGAGAATAAAACAAGGTGGCTTATGTTGGCATTTGACAGGGAAAACAAATGGCTGTTTTGCATATAGAAGCAGTAGAGGCCAAAGGGTACAGGCCTGTTTAAAAAGTCCTCATCACTTTAGAGATGTGGATGACGTGCATCACTCTTCTTGGTATGAAGCTGCATTAGAACATAATGTTCATCTGAAAGCAATACATATATATTCACTGGAGATTCACCATATAGTGTGGGATAAATCAGCTCAAAGAAAAATCAAACCAAAAAACACAACACTATCTCACTGTTAATATTTATTCCCAACTTAAATTCAATAGAGGGATTTAGCAGCCTTTCTTCTGCAAGCGAGATAAATTCATCAGTGCTTCTCATACCTTACCCAAATTAAGAGCAGTCTGGAATAGCTTGAGAGAGAGATCCCATCTGAACTCACAGACATCACACTACTGGAAACTCCTCAAAAGATGGGAGAGTAGGGGGAGGTAGAGACTTCCCACCAAGTATCAAATATCTCTCTAATTAAAACAGAGACTATTCGGAACTTGAGCAGATGGCATCCCTAAGATCATCACTAGCAGCTATGAATGCAATTATTAGACATCAAAATTGCACAGCTAATGTACTGTATAATTTAACTGGATTGAAGAAGATTAGGCAACAGGAATATTATCAAAACATTTGCAGTTTATACATTCCTAATAAGTATGGAACCACTGCATAAAATCTGCAGTACAAAAATACATTTACATTTTCTCTTGAAGGCTGGCCTAAGCCTTGCTTTGTACACTTCAACATCTTCCAATTCAATTTTACTCAGACTTCCTGGGCCAATCAAGTCTTCCGCAGTGTTTAATTTTAAATGATTTAATGATTAATGTTTAATTTTAAATGATTTAATGGTTTTGTCAGAGGAAACACTAAACCAGCTATTTCAACATTTCTTTTAATATAGATAGACAGAGCAAGAAGAAAGAAGATTCTTTTAATCAGAAAAAAATAACCTTTCAAACAATGAAGAAATTCCAAATAAATATGTTTTTCTATACGTATGCAACTTTGCTTTGTCTCGAGAGCCAGAAAATCAAGGATTTTCAGCAGTAGTATATAGGAATGTTTATGTAAGAAAGGAAAAAAAAAAAAAGCACATGGGTTTCCTTTGCAGTCCTGTGTTTCCTCTTAAATTCTTCTGCATATGCATGAAATAGTGTTGCAGATTTTTCTGGTCTTCTACATTTGAAAGCAGAAAAAAATGCACCAGAAAAAGTGTATTTCAGTTTTAGGGACCGCATTTACAGCTAATTTGCTACAGCAACACAACAATTATGTAAGCACCCCTGTTTTACATTGCCTGAAGACCTAGCTGGTTATTTTTTATGTCTATAGAAGCTCTCAGGATGATATTTTTAGATGAACCTTTCTTATTAACATTCTCTGCATAATTTAAATGTCCTTATTCCCTTTGGGGTGGAGCAGTTGTCTGAATTGGGGGAGCAAAGGCAAACAGCATCACTTAGCAGCCCTTGCAGAAAGCCAGGGTCAGGCAGTCTGACTGGTGTCAGGATGGGGAACAACTCTGCATTTAACCTCTGGCCCACTTGAGAAAAATTTCCTATTTACACATACAAGTTCCTTTTTTTGTCTTAAAGAGATGGTCTGCTAGTTTTAGATTATTAGGAGGATGAGTTTAGTGGTACATCTGCTGCATGTGTGGCTAGCATTCAAGCATGCTTTTGGGGCAATTAGATTTTGTATTAATTCTTTGGTTAATAGTCCCACAGTCCTTGTTTTCCATGTAACAAGGGGGTTGATTAACCCACTGTTTCTCAGTCTAAATGGGACAGCTCAATAAATATTACGGTTCATCAAAATTGAATATGTTAACAGCTCTAGGACTCCAGAAGTTTTTCACAAGTCCCAGTGGCAGTACCAGTCTTTAATTTTTTCAATTTCTCACAGAAAATTAAAGATTAATCATTGTTACTGTATGTAAGAATCTCTTACCAACTACACATGTTTTCACTCATCTGTCATTATCTCCCCACCGTGCTATAAGGATCTGCTACTCCAGTATCATTTGGTCTCAGGGCTTGTGCTCCAGGGCTGATAATGTCCCTTTATTCCACTTCCCTCTCTGAAAAGCTGCACAATAGGTAAATGACAGCCAGTTAAATAACAATTGGTATTAAGGTACGGTGTTGCACAGTGTTCCAATATTCTAAGTACTTTGGAATTCTTTAGGTTTTCTAAGTTTTATTTCCCATTTTCCAAACTAAAAGAAACAATGGAAGGTTCCAAGGAACAGTCACTGACACCGTGCTAGTTTCCTTGCTGCACACGCCTCTCCACATAGTTACACATGAATATGCAGGCGCAGCACAAATATACTGGGAACATCTGATACCACATGTTCTACCTATAGCCCCACTGACCAAGCAAAACACAGTACAGCCTTACTTAAGGGCATTAGCTCACCTCCTGTATTAAACTCAAATGGCAGTAAACAAGGAAAGTTCATCTATGGCAACTTCAAAATTGAGATGCTTCTTACAGTGCCAGCGAATTATATGTGATCATCAGAAAAACAATTCCTCTCAAAATGCTGTATGCAAAATTCACAGTGGATGTGGATGTTTTATTTAAAGTGGACTTAAATATGAAAGTGGACAAAATTCAGTATTCTAAAAATAACTCATTTAGTTTCTAGGGACACCTAAAAACAGCCTTGCACTTTGATGCTATCACATACTACCAACTTCAAAATATATAAAATCTGCAACTAACCACAAGTTCTGCTAAATGACCAAAGGTGTTTTACTGTCCACAGACATCTATGTTTTTATTGCTAAGAGAACTAACATTCAGGTGTTATAGCAGTCTAAAAGCAAAAGGATGTTAATTTTCAAATACCTTTTTCATGTGATCATTAAATAGTTAAAGTGAGGCACTTCTACCAGTGAAAACCAGAAATAGCAGGAAATGAAAGAACATTCAGAATATATTTCCATTCATTCCTTTAAGAGCTGATGCTCATAGCTTTGAGGGCTGTCTCATCTTTCACCAAATTCAGTATGGTCCCCTACTTGCAGTCACATCACAGCTCTGCCAGCCTGTAGCAGCTGGAGACCATCTGCTCACAGATAACCTGAAGAGCCTATTTGCCAACCTTGGTTTGTGCTTGCCTTACACTGTGTATAAACCTAGGTCTGAACACAGGTGGATTTAGGCAGGAACTATGCCATCCTGAAGGCCAGCCAGTAAGGATAAACACTAAAAAGTTGCACAAACCTGAAACTAAAATCCTGAAAAAGCACTCCCTAAAGCTGCACACCACTGCCTTGTGCAGAACAGAAAGGAAAACTAATTTGGCATGAATGTAACTTTTTTTCTTCTCCTTCTGCTCTGCTTTCATCTCTTATCTCCAAAAAGCTCACACAAATCTTGTCAGTCTTGTAATTTCCATAAAAACAGGTTTTTTCCATGTTTTTATGAAAAAACAAAACCCCACAAACTTGCAATCACAGCCGTCAGTGCAGCAGATACTGGTCATGGGTTGAACTTGCAGTGAAAGTTCTGGACTATTTCTATAGAAACCTATGCGTCACTCATAATGACTTAATGGCATATGGACTCATGGCAATAATTTTCAGATTCTCTTCAACAAAACATTATGGATCATTTATCGTGGATCATTTAAAATGCTCCTTGTCAAGGGAGTGGAGACAGCAGGTTTGAAGCACCTCTGAATTGACAAGGCCAAGCAAACATGCAGGAGTGAGAAATCTCAAATGTTAAATTTTTAATTATTTCCATTCTTTTGAACTAAGACAACACCATTTCAAACTACTCCAGAAGAAAAGGCATAATGTAAAAAGGTTTCTACTCTGGGAAGGTTTTCCCTTCACGCAGCCTTTACCAATATACAACAAAACAACTCTAACTTCAGAGAAGCAGCAACATAAAACAGACTGAATTAAGGCTGAGGACAATTAGACTGTTAGCAGAATTCTCCCCAGAAGTTACCAGGTTTTCCTACCTAACCTCCTGGCTTACATACACTTTTTAAGGTACTAGATGATAAATTTAAAAAGTAAAAGAAGAGTCTGATGATAACAAAAAACACAGCAAGTTTGGTTGGGTTTCTTTAGTTCTAGTTTTTGCAAAAATGGGGCTGCTCCTCCATCGATTATATTATATTTCAGAAACTTGTTAATAACTACAATAACTGTCATATTTTCCCTTTCTTTTCTGTATTTTATTTTACACCAAAAAGAGGTTATTCAAGTTTCACAACTCTAAATCATGCTGGGAAAGAAGTTGGTGACTGCACAAAAGCGAGGGGAGACGAGAGCCCTCTGCCTGGGACTGGGAATGGTTGCATGCTCCATGATGATGTACTTTTTTATTGGGATCACCATTGTGCCATTTTACACTAAGAGGTAATAAGAGCCATTTGTTTATGAAACAAAGCTATTTTTTTTCCTGTTAGCATCATATACAATAATTAAAACAATGATAAAATATACATAAGTACATTGTACAATAAACAAAGTGCTCTGAAAGGGCTCATGAAGATTTAAAACAGAAAAGGAAAAAAAGTGTGCCAAGAATTTATCAGACACAAGTGAGCACAAAAAAGAGGAAATTATTCTCCTCAGGGCTAAACAGACTAAATCAAAACATTTACTGTAGAATAAAAAGCCAACCATGTTTATCAAAGCTTGACAATGAAAAGCCAAGTCTTGCATAAATAAAAACAGTTTAAAAAAACTCTTTCATGGGCAGGAGAGTGTCTTGTTTAATAAAACTTGAGCAACAGAAATCATGGTAAAATTGTTCACTCAGGAATCTGTATCTTACTTCCAAATTAACCAACATAAGAAAGTAGCACCTTCAACAACCCAGTGTGCCACACCAAATATTACAGAACATAATGAATACTGAAGGAGTTACTAATGACCACCCTTTCATTTAATTTTGCAAGTTCTGCCTACACACACAAAATCAATTTGCAAAATAACAAAGTAACAAGACAAAGAGTGCAGCCCACTTGTTCATATTTCAAGATTATGACAGAGAAAGCAAGGACATCCACCTCATTCTTCTTCCTAGAGAGCCTTTAATCTCAAAACTATTTGACATACATTCTCTTTAAAACAGAGTAATTCACATATTAATTTTTCTGCCTCCAGATAACATTACAAAAGATGGATACATGTATCAAGGGTAGTTTCAAAAGAACTGGAGTAAGACTGTTTTCTTGACTTTCTTTGCCACCAAAGTGTACTACTGCGAACAAAATTTAATGTGTTATCAATAATAGAAAAGTAACTCTTGAGAAGAATGGATAAGCAACAGCAAAAGTTAACTTTTTCCAGACAAAATCCTGCTATTTATTTATGCAAGAGGCCCATGTAATAAAGAAAAAGAGAAGTGGGGAAAACGGATCTGAGTTCTGAGGGTTATTGAATGAAATCAGTCAAAATATTTCTGAGACATGAAGTGTACTGCATTCCACTGCATTTACTAGCAAACTTTATAATCCATAGCAATATTTATTTCTTTAATAACATGAAGCTGGTTACAGATGGGGAGGTCAGAATCTAACTGAAAACCACAGAATACATAAAAAACAACAAAAATGCTTTCCTCAACTTACTCACTACAGCAGTCCCTCTCCATGTGCAACCACAGATTCAGGGTAGGCACAGTTCATCACAGCAGGATGGAGCAGCTATGAACTCCAGCCAAGCCAGCACACAGAGATGTATTTTCACACGCAATTCACAACAGATGCTTCTGATGAGCTTCAAAGGAATACCTTTTGTTTTGTTTTTGTAGTGTTTGGACAGCAGAAACCGTGTGCAAGGTACTCAAAGCCAACATCAAGGACAAAGTTTTCTGCCCAAACAGCGAAGGCTCAGAGGATGAGGAAATCTTTCCTTATCCCTGTCTACAGGTGTGGGTTAATTTGACGGCCTCAGGACAGGAGGTCATGCTCTACCAGACTGAAGATACACTGGAAAGAAATCCTAAGGTACTTGCAGCACAGACTGCATACTCATTCTCAGCTACTATCTAACACCTTTGAGGTGAGGGGCTGATAGTTTTTAAACCAAGCAGCACAGTAAGAGCAGGAGTTACTTATCTTTTACATGTTAAGGTCTGGGCTTAGACCAAGGCAATTTTAAAACATTCCAGAAATTACAGTTTTGGATTTTATTTTAAGCATTACATTAAATATTAGGTCAATACTTTTTAAGGAATGACACCAACATGAATATACAACACTTACGAACATTTTAAAATATGTAAGTCTCCCAGTTGAAGACCTATTGTAACAAATGGTTTATAAACTGTGGTTTGCTCAGTTCCTTGTTGAATTAGCACATGAGAGATGTCAAGTTCAAAATCATCCAAAGTAAGAGCATAAATCCCAATTTTACTTGGTTTTTAGGTGTATATTATGAAGCAGGGAATAAAGAAGGAGAAAATTGCAACATGATGAACATTTTAGATAGAAAGAAGAAACAAATCAGTGAAAAATCAGATCTTGGGTGCCCAAGACTGAAGTACTTTCAGAATCCAGAACAAACACACTCAGATTACAAGTGCAAAGCATTTATACAGATTAGAGCTTCCCACAGTGCAAACCTAATAGCATAGAACACTTCAGCTGAAGAGAATTTTTCTAGCTAATGCCTGTCTTTATAACAGCTGTCTCAGGGAAAGCTACATGCAATGAAGGAGCAAAGAGAAATTACTGACCATAGATGGAAACAAGAGCCTTGTTCACTGCAAGGGGAGGCAATTTCTTGATGTCCTATCTACTTACATTAATGCAAGTAAAATTTCCAGGTCAGGAACCATTCCTGCTTTTGCCTTGGCCAGGTTCCAGTTTAGTACATTCAAGCATTATTATATACACAAAATAATACTGCAGAAAAAAAAGTTTATTAACAACAACAACAAAAAAACAACAAAAAAATTACTGCTTCAACGTCTATTTCCACTGAAAACTAAATAACCCTGCATAATTACTACAGGTCAAATAGTTCTGTTTTACAAGAACAAGTAGGAAGCCTTCAACAGCCATGCATGTATTTTTCTACTATTTGCAACCCCAGGTGTGCAGTGAAACAACTTCATCCACATGCACACTGACAAGCCAGTGTAAATTTTTGCACAATACACACTTTCCTACTGTGGCAATGCCTAGAAGCTCTGTTAGGAACTGGAGTTTGGCACTGTTATAATGAAGCGACAGTGTCAAAGACTGCAGGGTTTTTTTGAGCATGTATGTTATTGGTTTCCAACAATGTAACTCCAATGTGTAAATCTGCAGACTGGGGACATAGACATACTGATGGAAACAGGGAAGCGTGGCATGGCAAATGGACATAATGAAACCAAGACAATCTCCAGAGATGCCAAACTACAGAAGATTTTGTCATTACTAGCATGATTCTTTTTCACTCAATCTGACTTAACTAAAAACTTTGTATTGGAATATTTGTTATAATGAATCACCTTGATTTCTTATTTCAGTGCTCATACGTCCCAGACAAGTTGGAGAATCCTAAAGAAGTTAAAGCACAAATAGAAGTAATTGCAAGCAACTTCAAAAAATACCAGACTTTCCCGTGTTACTATGACCCAGGAGGAACACAGACCAACGTCATTTTAAGCAGACTTTATCCCTCAAAATGCCTCCTCTTTGCTTTCCTCTGGCCTACACTCATGCTTACTGGTGGATGTCTGATTATTGTTCTGGTAAAAATTAGTCAGTATGTTTCTGTTCTTTCTGCTTGCCAGTAAAAAAATACATATCTAGCATAGATTGTTGCAATTGTTGGAAGATATTAAGATGCATTTGTTCTGCCTGTCTTATTGTCATTTTGTGACTCTTAATAAACCAGGTGTCGATTCAAGGGCAGGCATTCTATAAAATTGAATAGCAACCTCTACAGATGGCAATCCATTACACAAGGAGAAAATATAAAACTGATTCCCAGGAATGCCTGAAAGTACCTCATAAACACACAGACCTAGTTACTCTATATTGTTTCCTTGGGCTTTAGGAGGTAGAGTTGATTTACAAAGCTACAATTCACATTTACTACTAAACTCTTCTTCCATGTTTTAGCTGGGGTGCTAATTTTCTGTCTGGTTGAGATCAGTTGGTGCCAGATCCATATACATCATCACTAGCAGACACACCCTTTATACACTTATACACCAATACAGTATGTACTCATGACATACTCTTCTGTTGAGAAAAGTAGCTTTGTTATGGTGCAAAAAGGTGTATTTTTTTATCATGGATCTCTCTGCTTTTGGGAAAGGGAAGGGAGAAAGCCCCTCAAAGCAAAAATACACATACACAGACTTTGCAAAATTTGGACTCTAATCCTGACACCATTTGTATATTAAAAAATATATGAATAAAGTATGGGGTATTGTAAAGAAGCCTATACTAAAAGTATGTTTTACTACTTAACTCACATCTTAGCCTTGCCTTATATGAGACAAGTGTGCCACTCAAGACTGCCATTTGCAGATTATAACACTGATACAAAAAGGAAGTTATGATATAAAGAATGTAGTGTCCTGGTTCTGGCCAAGACAGGTTTAATTTCTGCAGTAGCCAGGAGGGGGCATGGCCAGGAGGCAGAGGTTATTCCGTAGCACCTCATCTCATTTTCTGGGAAATCGCTGCCTGCCAGCTCAGGTAGCAGAGCAGAGGGAATGGTCAGGTACTGTCAGGGGTGAGAAGTCGGGTGCAAATCTTTTATTAGTATTGTTGCTGTTACTGTTCGTTGTCTTTTTATTGCTGTTTCCAGTAAATTGTTCTGATCGCAACCCATCATCTTTGCCTTTTGTGCATCCAGTTCTCCTCTCCAGATCAAAGTGGAGAAGAGGTGAGGGGAACGAGCAAGCAACTCATGGTTTGCAGCGTTTCTGTAGGAACACTAAATTGAGGAATACTCTTCTTAAACCACAATAAGTAAAATGCATCTGTGATATCTTAATAAATACAGCAAGCCAAAGTAACCACAGAAGTTTACATGTCTAGCACCAAGATATTTCACAAAAGAGATACATTTGTTTCCAGAGCCAAGACTTCTAGGAATGCTCTGATGCATGAAGAGAAACCTTCTCTGTTCTCTGAAAAGAACTGTTTCTCTCAGCCAAATTTCAAATTGCTGTTGGACACAGGTGGAACATGAGATACTTCCTGCATACTGTATTGGACTGTCATCTGGGACAAAACTGGTACAAGCTTTTTCACCACACAGTTGAACCACTAGGAGCTATCATTCACAGGGAAGTTTCAGGGCTTAGATACAAATTTAAATTAATTACCTTACAGTTTAATTATTCTCATTAATGTGGTACAATTCTGTATTCTTTATTGTAAGAAAGGCTGAAATATTAACCCAGTACATGAATTCTCCAACATTACTAACAAAACAATGCCAGAGTTTGCTTTTCACTATGATCAGCAAATAAAAGGAAGTGGCTGCTAAAATTAAAAAAAAAGCTAACCCCCAAACATTAATATAGGAGAACTACGTCTACAAGGAGGAAAGTACATCCTCACACAATACTTCTGTGACATGTATCAGAAGTTGTGCGTATTTGCAACTCAAACCTCTCTCATTCCAGGAAAGTGAAAATTCAGCTGGCACAGGTACAGATGGTTTGGGTGACCAAATGGGATGGGAAGGGAAAGAGAACCTGTTTTGTTAGTTCATAGAAAGCTGAGGCAGAAGTGTGGTAACAGCTTAAGAAGTAAGCCAACAGGTAGGATAGTTGTTGAAGCTAGTGCACTGTACTGGTAGCAAAAGAGGTGAACAAGCTAGCTATGAATAGGCTCTTTGAAAACTTCACTCCAAATTTAATTTTTAAGCAGTTTTTAAAAGAGTCTCCAGATTCCAAAGTAGAACTTGCTCATGATTACACTCAGTCCAGCAAATTGGTAACCCATCACTTTCCTCCCCTCCCAGCTCAGCAGAGATTGATAAAGGTTGGATGTTGCTGGCAGATCCTGTGGCTCCACTCACTCAGCAGTCAGTGACTTGGGTTTGAAGAGCAGAAATTCGTGATCTTGCTGGGCTCAGAACTCAGCATGAAACATGAAGACCAGGAGTAACTGCTCTCAAATCTGTCCTTGGCTTCCCAAGGGCATATCCTCCCTACAGCCATATCCTCCTCACCTCCCTAATCATAGTTATTCCTCTTAGTAGCAGATGAAAATTTATTCAGAGTGCAAGATGTGTCTCCAGACTTACCTCCTCCAAAAATAAAGCGACTCAATTGTTACATACAAATGGTTATTTCCCTCCAATTCATACCCATTGTAAGTACCTGAAGAAAAACCTTCCACAGATTATTTCCTCTAGCAACGCAAAATTTCCTATTTGGACAAGAAATATTCCAAGTAAAAGCAGCTGTGCAGAAGGAAAAGCACACACAAATAAGGAAACTCAATTTTTCTAGATTCTTGCCAAACAGAGCTTCCTCTTTTGCCCAAAAGAAATGGGATGTTAATGTGAAAAGCCAAATATTCTATTGCAGAAAACAAAATGTATGGACACCACAGAAGACTGTTCTTGTTTTTAAATAATGCTTTGCTGATGTGTACAATGCTGGTTATTTTCTACGTCTTTGAGATCTTGAAGTCAGATATTCTTTTTCCTTCACACTTTCACTTAACTTCAAAACTAAGTGCTTTTCCAGTCCATGAGGTCGATTAATTACTCTTTTGAGCCCTCCATTTTTCTATTCTTTTTTCATCTACAAAAGTTATAATTCACTAGACTAAAATTTTAATAACACACTCTATGCTTCTTATAAGCACACAAGAAGCAATATAGCCTTTGCAGGTTTCTGTTTGGTTGGGGTTTTTTTAATATTATTGGATTATACCATTAAGTCTACAATAAATCTGATTTAAAATGCTATTTTTCTGAGATCCAGCAAAACACTTGCTATGAGAATAGCTTCCATACAAGCAGTGACCATTGCAGTTACACAACTCACTTTCTCAAGGCAGAGTAGATGATCAAGGTATATATTAAGCATTAAAACTCCTGCCAGCAGAAAGGAAGTAGCAGCACAAGCAGCTGGAGATTAAATTCATCCTTGAAATCTCTTTGACTATGCATAATTTTACCCAGCATTGATGCTGAAACCACAGGAATAGTGCTTGAGATGACTAGAAGTTGTAAGGAACACAGGAACAATGTGGATAGATTTTTATACCCTGATGAATACTTCAGTTGTACAGGCCCTTTATATATCTATATGAAAAATAGTGTTTTCCTGAAACTATTAAAAGTCCCATAATTCAAGTGGTGTGCACTCTCACAAGTAGTTTTTCTTCTTGATGCCAAATAAGAATTGGTCATGATGACTCTGTTGGAAGATGAAAAAGAACAGGAGTTACAGCACTATTATTGAGGGAACTAGCATTCTGCCTAGGCCAAAAAAAAAAAACCCAAACTGCACCACCAAGAAAACAATTGCAAAAGTTTGTAAAAAGAAGCTGTTTTTTCTGGATTAGCAAGATTCATATTTCATCAGCTTGCAATAAGATAATGTTTCTCCAACACCGATGAGGCAGCAACAACTGGAGCTGAAGAGGAATCTACACAGACTTGCTGAGAAGCCACCTGAGTCACCAGCATGTCCTTGCTGTACAGTAGCAGGTACCTTCTGATTACCTCTGACAATTTTGAGTTCACAATTCTGCTAACTTGTGCTATTTTATTGCCTGGTCCTCAAAGCAGCAACAGGGCAGATATCATTGAGAAGACGCTGATCCTCAGAGATTCCTCACTCATTGTATAAACCTAAGGCACTCAGCAACAAAATGCCTCCCAACTGAGTAACTGGAACTTTGTGCTTATTTTTTGGTTTAGGGGATTTTAAGGGGGCAAGGGGAGAGTTTGGTTAGTTTATTGGTTTTGATTTAGGTTTTTTTATTTCTTTGGGGTTTCTTTGGGGGGGGGGCTTTTTTTAATAAGGAAATGAGGAAAAACTTTAACAATGTAGGGTCTCTAAACTATTCACTATTCAGAAGCCACACAAAATTCAGATATATTACTTTTGGCAAATTTGATAAGAGAAAGAAAATAGTATTTAGAGTTAACTGTGTTAACTCCAAATTTAAAAGCTGGCTTGAAGTTACAAAAATACACTAATACATGAAAAATAATGCTAAGGATTGATTGGAGGCAGTTACCCTTTGTAAGACAGTTAGGGTTGTTCAGCCATGAGAAGAGGAAGCCTTAGATGGGAGAACTTAGACCCCCTTTCAGCACCTAAAGGGGCTCCCAGAGAGCTGGATAGGGCAGGGTTGGAAAAGTAACTGAAGTGACAGGACAAGGGGGAATGGCTTCCCACTGCCAGAGGGCACAGTTAGATGGGATATTGGGAAGAAATTCCTCCCTGTGAGGGTATGGAGGGCCTGGCACACTTTGCCTAGAGCAGCTGTGGCTGCCCCTGGATCACTGGAGGTATCCATGGCCAGGCTGGGCAGGGCTTGGAGAAACTTGGTCTAGTGGAAAGTGTCCCAGCCCAAGGCAGAAGGGTTGGAATGAGATGATCTTGAAGGTACTTCTAACCCAAACTACTCTGTGATTCTACTTACCTCTTCTAATTCCAGGCAGATTTTCAGAAAGTCCCAGCATGCTAAATAGGTTAATCTGCAAGTAAGGATTCTTGCAGTGTACTTTGGGGCAGATTAGCTGGCCTGAGAACAAGATTGCCCAAGTAACTGTAAAGTTCCTTTCTACTCTGTGGTGTTTTAATGTGCCACACTCAGGAGCCTTTTCCAGAATACATGGCCAGTATCCATCAAGTAAATGCTCAGCACAAGCTTAGGAACTGATTTATGACACAAGGTGGCTTTATTCCTCCCAAAACAGCCACCCCAGGGTCACCTCTGCATTTTCTGAAGGAATACCGTTCTTTTAAGAATGCCTTACTGACTGTGCTTTATGCATAGGACTTCTACTCTTTGGTCTTAGTGCAGCAGGGTGTATTAGAAGATTGGGTCTGTCACTGGAGGAGATGAAAAAAGTGACGTGAAATTTTGGCTCAGATATGAGCTGCTTCTGTAAGCTGCTCAGTGCTGTGGCTCAGCCTGCAGCATTCCAAGCACCAGCTCAGGAAAAGCTGTCCTTTTTACAACACAGTGAGGGGAAATAATGGTGTGAACTGTGCTGTTACTGCTGACTTCAGCAGAAGCCTCAAGTATTTAATTGACTCACAGCTGACTTCCTAACTCTGTTGCAGCTTCAGGCCAGGGCTGCTGTGACACCTCATTTTGAGCACAGGTCAAAGAGGCACTGAATGCAGGTGATCAAATCCCAGTCTTTGGCACATCTACCTCCAAGAAGTCACATGATAAACTGGTTTCAGAAAAGCACAAATCTGTTTAGTCTTTTTAATAGATAAAGCATCAGTTGCTTTTCCAGGGCATTTAAATATGCAGTAGTATATTTAAATATATAACATATATAACTAAAACTAGAGAAAAATTGCAAATAGAAGAAAGATCATACTGAACTGGTGAGGCAAGCTTGAGAACAGGATTTAAGGCAATGCAGGGATAATATCACACTATTAGTCTCATAAGTGAGGCGTAATATAAGAAGATAAAAAACTAGATGCTTCACCAGTAGATATTAATACAAATAAAGAGTGTTAGCAACATCCTTGAATTACAGACTGTTGAAAAAGCCAAACTATTATACATGCTCCAAAATTATGATTCTCAAGTTTGCTTAAAGATATTAGAAAATCCTAAATACTTCAGAGAGTAGTGAAGAATAGCTAAAATGTATTTTATGTCAGAAAACATACAACAGCTATATGACAAAACTTTTTTATTGGTGGGCTTTTTTCCTCAAACATTCTCTCACAAAGCTCAAGTGCCCAAGAGCTGCTTTTCAAAGCATCAAGGTATTTTGTCTGGACTAAAAACCACATGAACACTACAGAGGTCCTGGAAATCTTCAAGAGAAATACAAGAACCACATCCTTTACCATAAAGGTCATGTAACACCTTCACCTATGTACTCCTATCTCATAAATGTGCTCTTTCATGAATGAAATGAAGTACTGCATAAATCCATCAAAAAGAAGGAGCCTGAAATGCAATTAAGAGCTAAAACAGCCTTTAAAAAGACAACAAAACCCACAAACTAAACAAAAAAATAAACCCAAAATCCTACTCTTGATATTTGTAGGTGAGCAGCTTGAGAATGGACAGTTTAGGTGAGTTTAAAGCAAGTTGTGTTTTTATGGTGGTGGTTGTTCTGTTGCCTTTTCAAGGAAAAGAAGAAGGGAACCTTTCAGGCAAGGTCAGTCATAAAATATGTATCTTTTGTCACATAATAGACATCTGAATAATAGGATGAACCATCCTATTATTCTATTTCCAGTCACAGGCTGTGAAATAATTCAGCAGGCCACGGGATAGCTAGCACAGCCACAGCCTGCCCCTTGAGCAAGGTACAGCTGGTGGCAGGCTACAGGCTGGGTATGCTACACAGAAGATTCCAGATCCAGTTTGCACTATGAAAACATGTGTTTGTCAGCACAGGATACCTAATAAATTAAGCTCTCATGTCCCCAGCCACCTAAAAATAAAAGAAAATTAATAAATGAGGACCTCCTGTAGGCTCACATCTTCAAAATGTTCAATGAATGGAACATTACAAGAAGTCTGATGCCCAGATGGTTCTTCACTGGAAAGCAGGATTTTTTTAACAGTTATGAATAAAAACGTGCAGTAGCTCTTTCGGAACAAGATTAGCAACATGTGTATTCTGTCACTTTATATTCTGAAAGTTAATATTCTTTATGGTTGCAAAGAATTTATCTACGTGGAAATGCAGCAAATCACCCATTCAGTGACATTTAAAGTCTCTTAGATGGTGTTGAGAGGAAGTATTTTATGCAGTTTTAAAATATCAAGACTTTACAGGAAAGCAGTATAAGAAAAAGAATGAAATTTAAACACTCAGTGAAAATACATCATGACCTCAAATCACAGCACTGTACAGCATTATACTTAAGCCTATTAAGATTAGGAAAAAAAATCCAATTACAGAAGTTAATTAAAAAGAAGAATCAACAACTAACATGTAATTGTTTTTCCCCATCTTTTCAAATCAACCCAGTTCCATGTCAAAACCAGACACTGACATCTGATTGCAGTAGTCAAAGAGATGAGATCAGAAATTAAGAATTTACCTGACTGTGAAAAATGAAGGTACAATTTCTAAAAATTAACATAGGCTTTTTTCAGCATTCAAGAGTGCAGTGACTAAAAGACACACAATTTGTTCCATGAGACCATTACCATGTGTCTCACTGCAGCTAAGAGAAACAATTCTGTACATAAGACTGACAGCATTTATCAGTCTATGTCTGTTTTGTGTTTTCTAGTAGCTGGAGACACAAACCAGACTGGTGCCCATCTAAGCAGTTATGACAACACAAGGGTGCTTTCCAAGTTCTACCCAGGGGAACCATATCATAACACTTTCAAGAGGCTAATTTTCCATAGAGTAACAGCTCAAAACAAGAGCAATAGATTTATTTTGATGGAAGCAACACAGTTTAGGGGGAAAAAAACACAATATCACAAAACCAAATAAAACCAACATGGAACAAGAAAACAAAACAAAATAATCCCACAAACCCAAACAAACACAAGAAACCTCCAAAACACCAAAACCACCACAAACCAAAACCATAAAACCATGAGACACCTCACCAGATGCTCCACACAACCCCTGACAAGCTGGGGACAAGCAAAGGTTAGGAAAAGGATAGAAAAATATCAGAGTAAAATTATCACTAGTAAACTAATCCGATAAAAGCACTTCTGATAGTTGTAAGAGCTCAGACATCACCAAGAGAAGGAAAAGCAACCGCTAACCTTTCTAATTGAACAGTACTAATTTTTGTATGATAGTGAATATTAACATTTATTCTATAAAGTTGTACAGAGCTGTCATGATCCTAATTCCAATTTCAGTCAATTTACCTCAGCAACTGTAAAAAAACCCGAGTTCCCCAGCTACGAACACCTAACCAGATATGATTACACGATATAACGTAGACTAAGATGGTAGTAGATCTGGGTAGCGTAACTAAATAAAATTTTTAATGGGCTTTTAACAGCTATTTCAATTACGTTATTTCAATTACTTCATTACTTTGATTATAAAATGCCAGATAGCTTGATTTCAAAACAAACCTAATAAAACAGCACCACATCTGTTTTCAATATGAAAGCACAAGTGGGATTCTTTTGTTTGGTTTGCTGTAGGTTTTTTCACATCTAATTATTGACAAAACAAAGCTGACTAGCTGGAGAGGGATATAATGTTGTTTAGGTGGACAAGGAATGGTGTAAAGGAGCTAATTTCAAAGTTGGCTCATCTGTCTAATATTTTGGTGTTTTCCCTGATTTATTCTGTTAACTATCTGTTCAGGGAAGTTAGGTTGGTTGGCCTAGAAATTTGATTTTTCTCACACCATTTCCAGATACATTAAGCTTTGCTTTCCCTATGGCAACTGTGTGAAGCAACAGGTCACATAAACTGTTTTTTGAAGACTAAAGGAAGAATTAGCCTTGAGCCACTCAGAACTCATGGGCCACAGCTGTTGTCTTTATTTCCAGTGTATTTTTGTTATCTTTTATTGTCATCTCTTAAATCCCCTTACCAGTTGAAACAGTTCATGTTGCACCTGGTCCTTTCTGCTCTTACCCTAACATGTTTTCACTATTTGATCTGTATTGGTCTCATAGAGTGCTTACCATAAAAGGAGGATCACTCCCACAAACAGCAGCTAGCTTTCTTAATGTTTTCTTCCCAGAAAATTACATATCATCTTCTCAATCCTGCCCAAGTCTCTTTTACAAAGGCCATTATTCTCATCCTGTTACTGCTCTCCTTTCTTTCACGTAAGACAGTGAGCCTTGTCATTTACAAATACCTTCACCTAACAGCCAGCCTCTCTCAGTCCCTCCTAAAATCATGCAGTTGTGGAAAACGATGATAAAATTCAGTTTATTGGCAAATTCTTTAACTTAACCTGCATTTAGTATTATCTCTTGTACTGTAATATCAAGTTCACTGCCTGACTGATATAATAATGAAGAGCAATTTATTGCCCTTGATATGTTTATGATCAGTAAAAATATGGACATTTGAGGAAGACAACCAAGAGGAATTTGAAGAAATATCAAAATAAAGCACATATTTCAAAGTGATTAAAGGGGTTTGCATATACTGCACTCTGGCAAAATAAAATTTAAAAGCTAAACAACAAAACTTGATGTTTAGCAATCTTTTCTGTTTCAGAATGAAAAATAACATCAATAACAGCTTCTTGAACTGATGGTGCAGGACTACTATGCTGACTGGTCCAAGAGTCTCAAGATCCAGCAAACATGCAACGAAGGCTGAAACTTGTGACCCCCTTATCTGCAACTGTAGTACTAAATGGAGTATTTAGTGTTTGATGACTGTCAGTAGCAATCCTTCACTGTAATAACACATTTACACAGATTACAATCCCCACACATCCACCTCCGAGCCTCTCTGTACGTCTCATTATGCAACTGCAAATAATATGAACAGATCATCTTCGGCAGAAGCTACAAGTGGGTTGTATGACACATTTTGTTTAAGTAATATTAATTTGCTCTCCAGTTCCATTAAAACTATGGATGTGGCTGAAGATATAAGCAGAACTAATGCTGAGTTTTCAGCAGAGATTAAAGAGCTTAGCCCCTATTTCAGTACTTCTTGTTAATAATGAAAATATTGGGTTTTTTTCTTTTCCGTTTATATGCAGCTTTGGCAGAAACAAACAGGAATCTCACCTTCCCTAGACAGGTGGGATCAGAGTTATCTTATTTTCTTATTTCTGTTCCAATTCATCTCTTCTGCAGAATTTGATTTTGCACTAATTTCTTGTTCTCTCTATTTTCTCGCTTCAGTGACTTCCCCACTGCACAATTCATTTCAGAAAGACATTCAGGCTGTAAGTTGCAAGGGAAAATATCTACAATGCCATTCAACTGCATGCAAAAAGAACAGGTGAACAAAAGGCATATGCAAAAGAAAACTGCAATGACAGAAGTTTGCATTTCACATTACTACTCTTTGGGGAACTAGTAGAAATTTACAGTTGAACAGTTATATATTACACTCAATCTACTCCAGATTGTCATTGTTGAGGCGGTCACGACACAAAGCACTGCTCACAGACAGTCTTAGTTGGCAACTCTTTATTTTTACAAATGGCCATCTTTTATACCCTAATTGTTTATGCTTCTTCTACCCTAACTATTGGCCAAAACAAAACAACATAACACTATTGGTGGAAAGTAACAGTGACTTTAACAAACTATCTAAAAATACTTTGTCCAGCTGCAAACTTCTTATCTTTCTTCAGTTCTTCTCATCTCCCGGTCTCCTTGGTGACAGCCTTGGAGAGAGCTCCTTATCAGCTGCTTCTTGCTTCTCACTCTGTTAGCTAACAGGCCCGCTGTTAGCCCCTTCCACACCAGATTTGCCTCTCTGATTTTTTATTCTTCATTAAGAAAAGACTTATGGAAATAACAGTCAACAAGTCTGACTGAAAAAAATATTAGCCAGTTCAAATTGAACTCAGAAAAACCCTATTGCATTGAATTAATGGAAGAAAGAATAGCTTACATTTTTATGGCTTTTAACCACATCTTAGTACTTTAACAAGACCTATCTCACTTCAATTCAGTTTTGGATGTAGTACTAGTGAGTTACCAGTGAAACCCTCTGCTAAAAACTTACTTTTAGGAAGAGGAGTCAACCATGTACATCAGAAACATGCCACGCAGCCTCCTGCCATGTGACTAGCATTATTTCACCTTGTAACCTGCATCACTTCCCTTGCCCTTCTTCAAAAGAGAAAATCAGCAACTATGGTACCTGTTCTATGTATGATGAGGTTAATCAACCAATAAAATGCACTTTTCACTGAAGCAAACCTTGATGCCTGTCATTAATAATAATTTCTATTCCACATTATATTATTATATTCCACTTCCATTTCTAATATTTTTTGCATTACTATAGTTCCATTTGTAACAAGATATTTCTGTAGTTTTAGTGTAATACATCCTCTGATAAGCATTTATAGGAAAACATTATTGATGCAAAGAAAATACTATGCAATGCCATAAAGTATTGGCATAACATACTTTAACAATAACATAAAACCCCCTACACTCCACCTTTACTTTTCTAAGCAAACACTTGATATGAATTATGTCTGGGAAGAAAATTTACAATAAACCTCATCACCCAAAATACAAGCCACAATTTTCTATTTTTACATCCCATAAAACTCTCTGATATACTTCATCCTACTGGTCCTCTGCTTGAGAAATCAGAGGTACTCTGAACAAGCAACTGCTTTAAAATTCTGTAATTTGTATTTCTTAAACACTGTCAGACAACTATTGCTCGATCATCTGGTGCTCTTGAGAATCAAGAGATCCTAGCCTCAGAGACAACCCAAACCTGAGAGAGCAGTCAATTATCATACCCACCTGAATAAGCTCCGGTTTGGAAACAGCTCCTTTATTTTCTAAGTAACATTATATACTTATATTTCAGGGCTACACCATTGCAAATAATTAAGTTTCTAATAAATTTCTAGCAGCCATATGCAGCTGTATGCTTGCACAGACATTAGTTTAGAGGCAGAGGTTTGTAGAGAGTTTTAAAAGGGAGACTAGACCATTATCACTTCATCTCACTCTCAGTTCTTAAAATTCATCTTGCCCTTGACGACAAAAGTGCAATGCATTTACATATATTCAGATCCCTTAAGTAGCACAGCCTTTGCAGAAGAGATAGTTTTATTTGTAGTTAATTTTTTGTAAGCATGCAAATATGTAACATGCCAAAACAGAGGTGTACTTTGCTTAGTGGCTCAAATGCTGATCATTATGGGGAAAATGTAACTAGATAAGCTGGCATTTTTAAAGAGCAAAACAAAAATTACAGTCACATGACGCAAAAGTGCCCATCATGCAATGAAACTGAAGAGTTTCACGGGGTAAAGTTAGGATCAGGTACTGAATGGTGAAGCTTCAGTAGTTCCAGACTCTTCTCTAAGTGAAGTGTTATTCTGCCCCTCAGAGCAATAGCTCCCTTCTAACAGCATTGTATGTACAGAAACTCTCACCTTTCAGGGCCATTTGGTAAACACTGACAAGCTCTAACTCCACAAGGACATTATTAGGGGGTCTGTAACCACTTTCCTTCTTAAAGAACATTTAAAACACTCTGAAAAGTGTAATAAAGAGAGAACTAGTGCATCAGTTCCTTCTGAATTAGAGCGTCCCTCAACTTGAAGACAGTAGCCCTAATTCAAGGAGTGAAGAGGAGCTATGTTGCCACAGGAGGATCAGAATATCTTTTCATATGTCACACAGGTGCAGGAACTCTGGCATGACTTGAACAATTGTAATGAACCTTCCCGAGTCTTTAGGGCATCTAGTGGCATTTACCCTATCCTTGCATTTTCAGAGGCTAGAGTCATGAGGACAAACCTAATGCAGTGCTAGTATGCTCCAAAGGCACAAGATTAACTTACCCTAAGAGGACACAGAGCCTGAGTATGACTAAGAGGGACCATGTGCTTTCCTTACCATCTCACATAACATCTTAGAAGAATAGCTGTGATTTAAATTCACAAAGCATCAAAACAGACCACACAGCTGTAAAACACTCAGAATACTTTCTTTCATGTTGGCAGAGGCTTGGGGGAGAGCAAGACGTTTGAAGACTCTATCACTGCAGTGGAACAGTAATTAGTCAATTAAAACTATGAAAAGTAGACAAACTACCAGTTCCAGATGAATTGCACTGTGGAACAGAATTGGGAGAAGCAAAAAATCAGAAATTAGTGCCTTTGGCAAGCATCTTTAGAGCACAACTAAAAGAGTGGAAGTTCTGGAACAAAGGTGAAAGGGTAGTTAATTTGCCGAAACTTACCTGGTTTTGCAAAGGAATACTTTGAATGAGTTGATTTTTAAAATAATCTTGCTTTTCTTGTGTTAATAATTAGAACACATTAATAGAAATCCAAGAGACTTCATTCCAGCTTCATTTTTGGTAACCCAGCAAGGCCCTTCCCTCCTAGGTTTTTAATGGTATTAGCAATATCTTCACACATACAGGCTTCTTGTTTAATCATTCTGCTCAATAGGAAACCATCTACAAATTCATTCTTGCCATCCCTACTTGCTTCCAGGCCATGGAGAATGTACCACCATTTCACACACCAGAGTAATGTGAAAGAACACCTTAACTTCCCACAAAATCTTCACAAAGGCAACTTTGGTGAAGGTGCTCTGCTCACCCACTGTCCATCACATGTGATAACATTTCCAGAAGCCTCTTCTACGATATTCTCTGGAGGTAATGAACACCCATCCCAGCCAAGGAGAATAAGGGAGTTATCCTGCTCATGCCAGCTGTAATGGGGCATGCTTCTGCAGGCACGCTTTCTTCAATGTTTACATCTCACTATGCAAAGCTCTTGGTGGAAGAGACCTTCTCTCACACAGATGCAAAAACCTGTGCTCCAGTACTAAGACTTTCCAAATAAGAACATACTAAGAAGGAAGCTAGTAAAGTCTGCTAGTCCAGGTTCAGAAGTACCAACTATGAAATTCTTGGCTTACAGCCTCATAGACTTGTTGCAGGTGTAAATAAGGACATACCAATCAGGCTGGAGGCTGAACAGCGGCATAAGGTGTGCCTCTTCCCTTACTGCCCTTGAGAAATCAGAGGTACTCTGATAAGTATAATAAGAGGCCACCGTCTGTAGTGGTTTAGGTTTGCGAATTTGAGATTTCCCAGCCAACACACCAATTGATATGGTGGGTTTAGTGCTGGCCAAACACTACTGCACCACTAGAATATACTTACTCATTTCCTGCTCTGAGATAGGATTAGGAGGAAGGCAAAGCAGGCTCAAAACTTTAAAAGGATATAAAGAAAGCTATATTAACAGTAACTAAAAGAAAGAATAGTGAGAATCAGAATAAAATCTTTAGAGCACTTCTCGTCCCCCTACAACCTTTTCTTTCCCACTCACAATGTACAGAAACAATTCAATCAGTTTATCACTTCTAGAATAGTCTTTCTGCAGTTCACTTAGGGAGAGGAGTCCCTGTAGTTAATTTATGGAGACTTCTCCACAAGAAAACAATTCTCTCAAGGCTTTTAGTTTCCAGGAATAGCAGCCACCTAGAAAATCTGCAATCGTGAAGTCCCTCCCATTTTCACAGCTTTTCCCACAGCTGTGTTTATGGGCCATGTCAACTTACGGGGTGCTATTTTAAAGATGAGCTGTTCAAGAGCAAAGGTTTTCTTTATCTGTCTTTGAAATCACCTTCATCTCGGGACAGAGGTCTTCTTCTCTCCCTAGGGGCACAGGGTCTTCAACACTCCTCTCTCTCTGTTGAAACTTCTTATGGGATCACAGCTACTTCAACATTTGCTTACTTTAGCATGGAAGCCTTTGCTAGATATATACAATTTGAACACTTTCATCTCCCCATAACTTCAAGTGTTACAGGGAAAAAGAGTCTGATGTATCAAGTACATCCTTCTCCATAGCTTTACAAGAGGATTTCAGGCCCAAGATTAAGGCATCTCCTCATCCCTCCCATCTGGGACTTGATTTCTTCTTCACTGACCTCAGTGTTTTCATGTTCCTTTACGTGCCTACACTTGTCCTTTTCTCTCACTCGAGGGAGGATTGAAGCACTGAAGAGTCAGTATCTCACCCGGGGCCTGCAGATGGTCACATGACCCCAGCCAGGCTCAGTAGCTTGTGGCTGGAACTGTGGCTGGGCTGGGGGCAGGGTGCGGCTAGGATCCTAACAGCCAGGCCAGAACTCAGCAGCAGCAGGCTGGGGGTGCTGATGGCTTCTCCTCCCCCCTGCCTTGTGGTTGCGGGCGAATCTCAGTGGTGGTAGAATCCTGGCCAAGCTGGCCTGGCTCGGGGGTGCTCCCAGGCCCGGCGGACCCCGGCTTGGCCTGGGCTAGCGGCGGGGGCAGGGCTTAATAGCAGCAAGATGTTGGCAACCACAGCATGGCCTGGCCTGGCCTCGGCCCCGCGGCCTCCCCTCCCCCTGCCTGGCAGCCGATGGGCCCCCAGCCCTGCGGCAGAGCCTGCCCGGCCGAGACAGGGGAGCCAGGCCAGCCATGTTACCTGCTCTCAGGCCAGAAAAGAGAGAATTTTCAGGATTTTTCGTTTTTAACATGGGTGTTCACAGAGACGTATCAGCTTTCTCAATGGTTTAAGAGATTGTCAATTCTCAAAGCTAATTACTGATTGTTTTTTTGTCAGACATGGAGGAAACTGCTAGCAGCTTCTCTTAGAACATCACTTCCGTGATGCAAAACCAGCACACCTCCGCATACCTTGCTGCAAAAGGAAGGACTCCATAGCTGCAATCAATTTCATTTTACTATTGTAAATAACCATTGCTATTATTAAAATGAACAGAAGCCATAGAGCGCAGCTAAGGATTACATGCCAACTGAACTATGGAGTATCTCCAACTGCAATAACCCCACAAAATATCTCAAGCATAAGAAGAGAGTGAAACTTGTGCCTAGTAAAGGATTTTCCTTCTAAAAGGTGTTTAGAGTAAAAGTAAAATTTCACATTAAACAGTATGAAAGAAATGAGGCAGGAGTGGGATGAAAAACACAGGTGATAATACTTGAATATGCAAAAGCATGTATATGGTGTAAGTTTAAAAAACCAGTAATAGTGATATACAACAGTTTCTATTTCTTGGCTTTCCATGCAGAAGTTTTATTAAAAGAACTACTAAACAATAAGCTCTGGGATGAACATACAAACAAACATCAACAATCCTGAGCAATATTTTTTCTAATCACTTTCTTTCTAGTTGTGATTTTCATAGGTAACATTATGGAAACATTTATTCTAATTATAGCAGGTCTTTGATGTCTGTGCAACAAACTAATTCATGTGGTTTATTCCTTCCTGAATCAGGTTCTCTCAGTTTAAAACACAAGCTGAATGGCAAAAAAAAGGAAGTTTGTCAGAGTGTTAAATTCTTTGAAACCTAGGAAGACACTCTTATCTCATCCAAACAGCTTGAAGTAAGACACTGGCATGGGAAAGAGATGGGTAAAAGCGTACAACACCATTGCATTGGCTGCAATGACTATGATAGTGCAATGCTGGCACATTTCAGAAGGCAGCAGGGGGCAGGAGAAACAGAAACAGGAGAAAATCTTGGACATTTTATACTTTAATTTCTAGTCTTCATACAGTGCTATTCTGTTGTCAGACTCAAATTTTCATCTGTCCCGTTGCCAAAGCAAAGGCAACTGTGACAGCCTCATTTTTTTATTGTACTTATTAGGTCAAGAAACACAAGGGCTGCTTGAAAGCACCTCATTAGATGAACTGTTCTAGATGTACATGTGGGAAAATGTGACCAGAACACAAGTTTCCTCTTGCCTTCAGTGGAGTTCAAACAGATGGCACAAAACTTACCATTGATCACTGGTGACTATAATAGCATACATCCTATATACCATTATCTCATGAAAAAAAGCACAAATAAAGTACACCAAATTCACCATACTGACATGCTGTAGAAAACAAGATCTTGCAGCCACCACTACCTTTTCTTCTGAGCATGACAAGTAATTTGTTTTTCTCAGTTGTTTTTAATAGTGAGAGAAGCATCTTGGTATTAACAATGAATTATAACCAAAATCTGTCAGCTCTTTTGTATGACAGACTTTTACAATTCTTTATTCTTTCCTCTGCTGGTGTTTGGCAGGATGTTGATGTTATGGAGGAAAGTGGAAGAAGAAGAATTACATACACACAGATGTAATTTTAAACCAACTTTGATTTTAAAAGTAACCAACCTGTCCAGTATTCTTAATGTGAAAAAGACGTTTTTCTGGTGCAGATTTCTTTTGCAAGCCAGTAATGTTAATATGAGAAAGCTGTCTAAGAACTACATTTCTTTTCTACAGAGAATGATTGAATAAAATTTCCCAGTTTCTGCAAAAGTAAGCTGCTCTTAACAGTTCTTGGCACTTTGACATTTGCTTTTTTGAAAGTTACCTAAGCCAGCTTTAATTTCTCCTAAGAAATCACTTAAACATTAAAATTCATACTAGAGCATCTACATGCACTCCAGACAGCAAACACAGCCACACACTTCCAAGAATTCTAAACTTATATGAAAAAGAACTGGTTTTTTGCTCTTTGACTATGAAATTAAAAAGAGCTTGACTTTGTATTTTAAAAAACTGCATCATAACAGAGACTCTTCAGCCTTATACAAATATCTCTGCTAATAATTTAGTTAAAACCCTATTATCAATTCCCAAAACTACCCCTGGCTCCAGCCAAACACACAAAACTTGAAGAAGTCTGATCTTCACGTAAGAACTGACCACATTTCAACGAGCGAGCAGCATTCAAGTATAGTATTATTTACAGTTGTCAGGAGTTTCCACAGAGATCACTGATACTCACATAAATAGCTGTCAGAGATGTGCTGAGAAGTGTGATGAGAGGAATGGCCAACAAAAATAACATAACTTACCTGAGGGCACCAACAGAGGAACTACTAGACTACAAAGAAGAAGAGAGAGTTTATATTGTTTGTTGTTTGATTTTAGTAAAGAGGGCAGCATAAATAAGTTTGTCACTCTTTCACATGGGAAAGCACGAATGGTGTGACTAGCAAAACTTAGATAAGCAAAAGGTATTTCAAATGTATGCAGTAAGCAATGACCTAGATTTTGAAGCAAGGTACACACATGCTTCAAATTAGCAGAGACAGTAAAGCATAAAATGACACAGAGAAATACCCGTTACTGACACTTAAAAAGTCTCAATTTTTTAGGCTGCACATTAACTGTTTTCACAAACACATCTCTGAACACATTGAAATAGCTTACTACAGCTGCCGGCCAGGGCAGATTGATAAACATAGGTTACAAACTACACAAGGTAGAAACAATTACATAAGGCTTTCCAGCACAACTCCAATCTTCAACTGCACACAGCAACTTCTTTCAGAGCAGGCAATTCCCAGAATTAAACCAGAACACCTCTGAAGAGACAAATAATTAACCCTATCAGAAACCTCCCTCAAGCCTACAAAACTCAACCCACAAACATAACAGAACAGAGGAACAGTGTGAACTAAAATATTTCCCTTACCTTTGCTGAGAGTGCCCGTGATGAGTTTAAAAATAGTCTGGGCAAATTTGACAATCCCATACTTGCATCTCTTTGAACAGCCACTCATGGTTCAGACGGATAGAAAGACTCTTCTCTCTTACAAAGTTCAGGAATAACAATAAAATTTAAAAGTGAGTCCTTTACAAAGTTGATACGACTGGTTGTGCAGTGCACAGAACTCTGCTCTCATGCACCGAGCCCCAGGCTCTGCACTGAGGTTTGGTACTGTGAAGCTACCAGGGAGGACTGCAGTGGAGCAATGCACATCTCTTTTCAGTTAAATGTACAGCTCTCCCTGTCATCCTCTCAGCCGGGACTGCACACACCTGCCGCGATGCCCTGACAGAAGCTGCTAAGCACAGCAACACCTCAGCTAGACAGGCGAAGAAGGAGGGAGGGTGGGTTTGCCTCTACAGGCTGTGAGGGCTGCCAGGCTGGGCACAAGGAATGCAGCAAGAGACGGCTGGGGTCACCGGCTGCTGCAAATAAGAGTGGCTGCTGATTAAAGACCCTTTTTTTGGTGCTCTTTTCCAGCGGGTTTCAATAAAATTGTCAATTTTGCTCTCGTCAGGCCGAGGAAACCAGAAAATAACACCTTTTTATTTTACCAACACCGTGGTGACACTGTCACATGTAAAAGGCTGCATATCATTCCTTCGCAAAACCTGTTAGAAGTAGGAAAACACCCAGGGAAAAAAAAATTTAAAAATTCTTTCTTTTAATTCTACCAGCTTAGACGCTTCTCCGATAGTGATTTTCCCCACACAGAGGGATGTGCCAGCCCGCTTTTCAGATCGGCGGGGCTCAGGCTCACCCCTCTGTGCAACCCCACATTCAACTTTTCACGTCGCGCCAGTGTTGTGCTCACTCCCCGTACTGTACTGGGAGTTATCCCCTAGCAACAGTCACAGCTCTGGCTTCTCCAGTTCAATCAGTTGCTGCTGCGTGTCTGGAATACTCTGAATAAAAAGACTTGATGCGTCCAGCAGCAAAGCGGAGGCATCTCAAACCCCGTCTGAGTGCTGGGCAGAGTCGAACATCTTTAGGTTTGATTCATGCGGACCTCGTCTCAGATGCTTTTTAGCAACCCTCAAAATGCACTATTTGCTTGCCCCGGTCACAAGGCTTACCTCAGATTCCTGCTCACACCCACGCTGCTGCCCGTTAAATTACTTGATCAGCTTTGTCTTTGACAAAGCCACCTGGAGCCAGCCACCACCTCAGAGCGGCAACAACCGAGCATCGCCCTTACTGAAGGACAGGCTCAGCAAACAGCTTTGCACTTTCCCTTTCACTCAGGGAGCAGTGAACCGCTTTACAGGAAAACTTACAAAACTCAGGGCTTTGCCAAATAGCTCACCTTGCTGTGAGACTCACGACTATCTGTCCCTCTTAAGTGGAAGCGCCCTCCTACTCCTCATCCCCGCCTGACACGCGCACTTCGGCACTGCCTCCCGCGCCTCCCCTTCCCACACCACCGCTCACCTCCTCCTTCCTCTCAGGCAGGGAGCCGCAGAGCACTGTCCAGGGAGGCTTTCCGGCGCATCATTTTACCCCCCCAAAAAAATGTTCTTTGGCATGGAAAAAGCGACTTGAGGACAAAATTACCACCCTCGTCAGCTCGTGCTGGGACTATCGCCCCCCGCGGTGAGCTGCCAGGCACCGGACGTTTTACTGCCCTCTCGCTTCCACCCAGTCGCCTCACTCAATTTCAGGTATTTTCAGATGTAATAGTCCACAGCTTTTGAAAACTTACATAAAACGTCATGAGAAAGCAGGTGTGAGCTCATGAAGACACTTGGCCCTGGCCGGCAGATGTGGGAGCTGCCGCCAGCCTGACACGAAGATCCTCCTGTGGCTAAAACCTCCATCTTGGGGCTGTGCTTCCATACAACCTTTTGAGTAAATTTTTCTGTAAGTTTCTCAAAACTCTAGCTTTTATTTACTATGCTCGGACAAAAGGGAGCTAGCATATTATTTAGATACTGCCTTTGAGCTGCTGGTGATGAACCTTGAGGCCACTCCTGATCAGGACACTGCAGGCAGGTAGAGGAGCATAGGCCCTGTTGCCTTCACATCCTCCCCAGCTGAATTTTAAATACCTAAACATCTTGGGCTTCCTGCCACCATCACCTCTAAACAGCCGAGAGCCTTGATTATATATGACTTCACCGTTTCACAGATGATTACATTTGTGGGGATCCTCAGATCAATGAGGTTAATGGGAAACTGAGGCAGATTAAATACATTGCCGAACATTGTTAGAAACATACGGCTAAACATAAAGTACTGCACAAGCTTCATATGTAAGTCATATTTCTATCTCTTACACTACAGATCAACAACCAGTAAGGGAATGTAGGTGATTTGTGGAAAGCACAGTACTAAAAAAAATAATTCCTTATTGAAGTAATCTCCAATGCTGTTCTTTATTCCTAGATATCCAATTCAAAGTTGAAAAAGTTATTCTTCAAAAGAAAAAGAAAGCTGTAATAAGGCAGTAAAATGTCAATACGGAAATCAAGGATTCAGCAGATTATTAATTAGTTTATCAAAAGTTTGCACCATGTTAATTGTGTTCATGTGTATACATTATGATATAATTGGGGGTCGGGGACGTAGGACAACAGAATGAGTTCTAGGAGCATTAGTAAAGAAAGCTATGGAAACTGAGAGTTCTTACACAGCAGGAAAAAAAAAACTGCTGTGTAATATTCAGACAGGACTTTAAGCCTCCCTGGATGGGCCAAATCTCTAGGGTACAGGATATGTTCTAAAAAGGACCTTGGCCTTCCATGTCAACGTAGGCTTTTCCGGCCTTCCGACCAGAGATCCTAAAGGCCTTCTACCAGGCCTTTAGGATCTCTGGTCTCCTGGCCTAAAAGAACAAAATGCTAAGTCATCTGACCTAAGGAATTAAAAGGATGCATGCTGAGAATACTGAGGATACATCCAAGTTATAGAAAAGGTCTAGAAAAGGAAGGGAAAACAACCATCTTGGCATCCATGAGACGATACAGCCTGATGGAACTCAGCAGACCATTGCAATAAGCCAGATCCTCATGGATTCAAGGCTCTACTTTGAGCATGATGGGCTTCATGGAACACAGGTGCCGCCTGGATAATACCAGGCCAGGTGGAACTAAGCGGCCCTTGCGTGATGCTTTTTCA
>VXAX01001129.1:131825-145055 GCA_013399835.1 Leptocoma aspasia | reverse complement strand
GCGCCGGTGCCGCGGGCAGCGCCGGGCACGGCCGGGGCAGGCTCCGGGCACAGCGCTGAGCAAACAGGGCTTTCCGAGTGCCTGTTTTCATACTGCACTTACGTGGTGGGTCGGAATAGAATAAGGTGTTTATTCTGATCTTTCTGTAGTTGCCAAGCGCCTCTTATTAATGTTTGGTCAGCGGACAATTATCAGAATATGCTGATTTGGAAGGACCCCGCAGAGATCATCGGGCCCAAGTCCTGCCCTGCACAGACAGCCCGACAATCGCAGCCTGTTCCTGGGAGCGTTGTCCGAACGCTCCTGGAGCTCAGACAGGTTTGGTGCTGTGAGCATTCCGTGGGGAAGCTGATGCTCACCGATCTGCAGCCAGGACAGCCGGGGAGGTCTGTGCAATCTTCCACCTACACGGGAGAAGTGAATTCTTATGCATATAATGGAAATACACCTAACAAGAAAAACCAAGAAACCCCAAACCCCAGGCTGAATTCCAGGAAAAAAAAAAACAACTTCCCTAGAGTAAGGTCTTTGAAGGGACATCATAGAAACTTTATTGAAAGTAGAAGTTGTAGGAACATCTGTTGCAGAGGCCGGTCGTGCATCCTCACAGATGGGAGAGTAACTCAATATACAGGCTCCAACTTTAACGAGTCTCTTTACTGAGCCACAGAAAATACACTGCTCAGGGGTCCAACTGTTATCCCAATACATAAGATCAGCGTGGGAGTGAGAGGACACACAGCAATTACTTCAGGATTGAGACATTCCAAAGATTCCTCCAGGCAGTAAGTTCCCAATCACTGAGTTCAAAATCTGCTGTTCCTGCTGCTCTGAGAGTCCAAAACCAGCACATTGCCTGAATCCACAGCATCTGAAAAGCAAATAAAACAGTAGGAAACACTCACCTAACCCACGATCCTATTGTTTCAGTTAAGGGCAGCAGGGGAGGGTCCTCGTGAAGGGAAATGGGCTGAGGAAATCAATTTTATCTACAGAAACTCCCTGTCAACGTCCCACCACCTGCAGCTGCAAACGCTTCTATTTGTCTGAGCTTCAGCAGAAGCTGCAGCAAGGACCTGTCTTCCAGTTATTGATCCTCTATTCATGGAATTAAGCCAGTAAAATATAATCTTACACAATCTGTTGTGATTAATATGCAAAATTATAATGAATTCCCTGTTTTAATGAGTTTTGTTTAAGGTGGCTGTTTGCTTTTTTTAAATAGGAAGCATGGTTTTTTCCAACAAAATCAGTTTTACTGTCACCTATCCAAGAACTTAAATTTTGCAAGGCTGTACCAAAAGCAGTTTCCAAACACTTAAGCAAAAGAGTTAAGACTCCTTTGTGTTGTGGCTCACAAAAGCAAACCTTAAATCAATGCAATCTAGGCAGTGAACACGGCATTAAGGATAGATATTCCAATTTTTAGCACATTCCAAAAACCAGCAAGTGAAAAACCAATTCTTCCACGTTACTTTTCAGCTTCTAGAGAAAACTTCCAGTAAAAATAAATTTGCTATTACAGTGCATTTAATGCTGTCCTTTTGGCATGTGATTAATTTCTGTTAACAAGTTGCAGCTCATTTTTTGCATGCTCACATGCATTTTAATGGAGAAACTGTGTACAAGCCAACAGCTTTACAGGCCATTCCCACCAGGTGAGGAGACACAAATCCTTGGGAGATGCTTTAGCAATACTGTTCTGTTCTTTTATAAGGAATTTGAGCTTCCATACAGGCTGAGAAGAATCCAGCAGCCATGAAGAAGCCCCAGGCTGAGGGAGAGTCCCAGCTTTGCCTGCAGCAGCACACAGAGATTTCCAGGGCTGGGCAGAAGCGAAGGCAGGAGGCTCAGGCAGCTCCTGGAATACCTGAGGAGGCAGCAGCTGCTGTGGCTTTTCTGGGCTTTCATTGCCCAAAGGCACAGACAGATCCCCTCTTGCGGGATACTCCCACAAAGCACAGCATCAGGCTTGACTGAACTGCTGAGTTATTCAGATTGACTCAGAATAAGCCACACACCGGCAATGATTTAGAATCCAGCCTGTCCTGAGTTTTCTTCCTCAACAGAATCAATAAATTACAGCTCAAGTTACATAGGACACTTGACATCTGAGTTTAACCTCATTAAAAATGCATTTCCTCATAGAGAATTTGGGTAGAAAATAGGTAGACAGTGGGCATAACTCATGGGAAATAACTCTTGACAATGCAAATGACATTGTGCTACAGAAAGTTACTTTTTTAAAAAAAGGTATTTCACGTCACTGCCACTTTCATTTATTATGAAGAACAGAAACATGTTAACATCACGAAAGTATGTTTCAGTTTATAATTTAAATTAAAAAAAGAATAATTACCCAATTAGGTTGGAAGTGTTTTATTACTTCTTTGAAACCATCTGCCATGATAAAATGTCAAAAGCACCGGTCAAGACAGAAATAAATAACATGATCTCATGTTAGACAGAAAGTTGCAAATACAGTATATTAAATTATAGCAATTTGCTGCTTCACACCAAGTGATGCAGACAGCACGAGGGAGACAGTAGTTTTACTCACGATCATTGAAAGATCTATCACCAGAACAGGGGAGCTGCACACCCAACACAAGCCTCATTCTTCCTTTCACCAATTTACTTCATGAATTCAATGAAGAGTTTGAACTGGCAGTTTTGGTGGTTCAACATCCCCTTTCTCTAGAGGTAACAAGAGTGGTACAAAGCTTTACATATGCCCCACAAAAAGCCAAGGCTTTCATGTTTTTGCAGTCCTTGCTTTCAGGTCCATCCCTGAAAATGGTCAGTTTAAAGCCACATCTCAAGTCCTCTTTAGCACAGAGTAAAGAAACTCAGGGCAGGCAACAGGTGCAACTTCAATATCATAGTGTTTTGAAACTGCACTTCTGGGGCTTGGAGCAGAGCATCTCTGCAGGTCTATGGGGAGCACTTGTATCAGTCAAAAAATGAAGGAAGTTACAGTCCCTTTGGGGGAAAAAAACCCCAACCCAAATATATAAAAAAAGCAATATTAAAAATATTAAGACAAGGCCTCTACAATTGCACACCACTTCAGGCCTGAATTAAATTAAGAGTATTCTATTACTTATATGTTGCCTTAATTTCTGTTGTACAGCCTGCAGCAAAGTTTTCCACTGAAAAAAGCAGTGAAAACCCCAAATTCTCCACTGAAGGCCTTGTAACATGTCACTTGCATGACATCTCTCATGGTCAGTAAAAGACCACAAACATGTCCTCTCCCAGGCACACATCTGAAAGAGAATTTTCTGTCAGGGAAAATGGATGTAATATCTACTGTAGTGAAGCCACTCCTTATACAAAAAACATAACCCATATGGAAAAATGCATTGTAAAATAAACAATTTATACAGCAGCTACAGTTTGAAACATCCAAGACCCACTGCAGCAGGCCAAAGAGATTCTCTTTTTTGGTTTCTACTCCATTTTTTCAGCTTAACTTCACCGCTTCAATGTAATGTCTGTACTTTAAACTAAAAAAAATAATGCATGAAAAAAATACATGATCATCCCAACGAAGAAAAATAATTCCCATGATTACTCAAGCTCAGAAAATTTTTAATTAACTAAACATGTTAAATTATGCCAGTGATTACATCTTGTTATTTACAAGATCAAGTACCACTGATTCTTAGTAATGGTGCAGTATCTAAATTAAGATCACAGGGGTTGGATTACATTCTGGTTGCTAAAAGCTTTCCTTTTTAGCTGTCTATCCAGTTCTTTGGAGTTTTTGAGTCTGGAAGAAAGGGCATTCAATCAAACGATTTTGTGTCTCAACAAATTTTACATCAAGATTAATTTTTGATATCCAGTCCCATTGACTCAGTAACATAGTTTAAATTTGAAGCCTGTAACAATAATGACATACAAATATAGAACACAACACATTTTTGTTCACAGTAAAACACTAATTACTGTAGTCACTGGTAAACTTCAATTTTTAATTAAGTACTGTGTTTCAAAATACCTCTGCATAGAGTACCAATTTTTTTTGTGTGGGAGCATCAAATTTCCTGACATTTTCCATATAATCCTTACAAACACCTCACAGATCACCAAACTTTTACTTTGAAGAATTCTACAGAAACATTGCACAGACGTTGCACCAAAAGGGCTTGTACATTCAAAGGCAGCTTTCTGGAGTGCAGGTCCATCCATTCACATTGGGAAAAAAGTTCACAGAAACTCCAAAAATGAGAAAATGAAGCGAAACCTAGTGTGACTTTACACCAATAAGAACAACAATAAGGACAATTACTATAACAAACAAAATTAAAATAACGAGCATCTTCCGATTCTTCTTTTGATATTGCTCTGCCTGTAAAACAGAGAGGAAAGAGTTAATAATTGGATTTCTGCAGGGCTGAAGTACAGAGCCTTCTTTAGTGTAAGTGAAATCTATGTGTTTCAAATAGTTCTTTGGTAACCTGACATCTCACAGAATGTATATTGCAGGCAATTCCCACACAGTAACTCTGATCTGCACCAGAAGCTCCAGGGAAGGTAAATGTGCACTGAAGTCACATCCACCCCTGTTAAAGACTCAGTTTGCTGAGATAAGATTCCTGTATCATACTTGAAGGACATTAAAATTCACAACAAACTTCCTTTTTTAATAGGAAGTTTAACAATACATTTGTTGTTCCTGGTCAGCTGTGCATTTTCATTTAATTTTAATTAGAACGGAAAGCTTTATTTTTGAGTTGGTTCTCAAGTTTTCTGCTTCATTCCTTCTTCCTTCTAACCATATTTTCTCATCCCTCTCCTCCCTTTCGCAGGGGAATTAATAGGACACAACATAGAGAAAACTCTCCAAAAGCCAAATGAAAGTCTATTAATAGAAGCTAAACAAAACAAAGCTTGTATTTTGTTTTTAATTAATAAGCCTTCAAAATGAAACCAAAACAAAATGAGCACAAAACTCTGATCTGCTGAGATCAATGTTTTAAAAACCTTTCAGGTGTTCATAGCAAAAGCTTCACATTAAAGCAAGAGGTTGGACCTGACATCTAACAAGTGTCAGATGGTAAGAGAAAACATGAATAATTATTCCTTCTGCTCACATTGATTGAGATAATGTTTTCAAACTAAGATCTGCAGTGAGGTACCCAATAACCAGCCCTATTCCCAAGTGCCTGGCTTTTCAAACAAGAGAAGGAACTGCAGACAGGTCCCACCAGGTCAGCAATATAAATATCATTGGTTGGGTGCCCAGAAAGTCTTTTAAGAAATTAACTGGAGGCATCAAGCATGACATTAACAGAAGTTACATGGAAAGCTCCTCCTACAGTACAGCTGGACATTTCATACTGTACAGAGGGAATTTCTGAAAGGGACAATGTCCAGCTGAAAACTGACTGAACAACTGAATAGCTATTTAATCATAAAAGCCTATCAGATGTGCAAAACGGCTTAAGTATTCCATCAGCTTACCTTATGCAGTTGTTTTAGACCCTCTTCAGTTTTCATACATGACTGTTCAATATTATAGTCAATTCTATCTAGAACTGTTCCCTAAATAAAATGGAGAAAACAAGCACCAAATTGAACCTAAATGAACTTCATAAAGCAAATGTTATCATAAGCAGCAGAGTAATTAACAACACTCACAGCAAACAGCTCATGAACTATGTAAACAATGAACTTTTACAGAACTAGCTGGGACTTCATTAAGCAACTTCCTTGCTCAGTTAATAATAGCAGCTCTGTCACCATCTCACATCACATCCCTTATAATCATCTTAATTCCACACCAGGTGCTTTTGGCTGACAAATTCAACTTAAACTGATCTCTGGGAGAAATAACCAAGCAAACTCTGGCTTTCTATGTGTTTTTTGGGTTTTTTTTTAAAGTCTAACCCACATTACCAGTTGAATTTTTATTCATTTATTTTCATTAACTCAACTTGTGGCAGATTTCAAGCAGAGGAAACCTGAGCATGAAGAAGTTAATTAGGAAAAGTGAGTCTGGAAGCCTCCACACTACATGGAATGTCCCATTTCTTACAACACTGTGCTGTCAAGGTACCTGTTCTACAATCATTGCTCCCAGGTCCCTAAATATTTCGTTGAGATCAGAGATTGACTGCACAATCTGACGGATTTCTCGTTCCCGCTCTTCCACCATCAGTGTGTTTTGCTCCACCAATGCCAGCTGGTCATCTGTAAAACCCTGTTGAAATACAAAATTTACATGTTGAACTAATATCAACGATATGGAAATAATTAAAAGGATAAAAAGATTTCATAACTCAGACAGGTATTTACAATCTGAGAAAAGAAAATGCAATTCATATTGAATTTGTGTAATAACATCTTAACTCACTCTATCATAAAGTGTATCATCCTCCCCATCATCCATCAGTGGGACTGAGGTGTCAAAGAAGTGTTTGGACCTTTCTTCTCTATTCTTCATACCTGTAAAAGACAAACTATGTTTGAGCATGATATTTAAGCAAACTAAAATCAGGGTAAGGTCTGAAGCACCAGACAGAAAAGCACAAAAAAGAAAATCTGGGTAGCAAATGACATAAATCACAGTATTTAAATTTTAACTGTCAGGCTTACTATTTAACAAAAGCATAACAAATTCAATCAGACTTGCAAGACTGATTAAATCGGTGATTTTCAAGTTGTTATGTTCCATGAAGTTAAAAAATTTAGGAAAGTTAAGAGCCTTGAAGTGTGATCACTCTAGGCTATTTTGTAACAAATTCTCTTAGAACACTCCTTGTCTGAACTGTGATCTTCAGTTCCACCCGTGCCATTTATACCACAGGAGGAAGAAATATCCATGTTAAGTTTGAAAATAAAGTTTTTGTGGGTTTCTTTCAAGATTAAAATAATCCGACTGAGCTTAAAACAGAACCAAACAAAATTTTACTTTTAAACAGAAATGATTCCACTTCCAATCTGTTTATGGATGCAGAATTTTTATATACCACAGACTAGCTCTTAAGCTTTATCTATCACAGCCTGCCATCTGCAGCAGGAATCATGGCTGAAGACCAGTGGCTGCTTCACCAGTGTAACAGATGCAGCTTGGCAAACCACAATTTGAGAAGCAAAATGCATTAAAAACGTGGATGGATGAAATATGGTTTTGTTGATAGGCTCAATTATGACATTTCTTCTTTAGCAACATGGAAAAGAAGTAGAACAAAGCAGTTTGAACATGGCCTGTGAACCAGAGACCTCCCAATTCTAACCTCTAGTTAGTCCTGTGTGCATCACTTAACCCTTCTGTGCTTCAGTTTTCCCAACCAAGAAAATAAGCACACCTCAGTGAGTGCTTTCCACAGAAGGGGCCCATGCATTACTGTTACATCTCTTATGCTTACGTTTGAGATAGTCAGACTGTGCATGCCTAAAGTTGGTGGAGAGGTCCTGAAGGGACTGTGCTAAGGAAGACACTACATTCCTGAGAACACGTGCTTCTTGTTCTGTACAAGTTCGTGACCTGCTCTGCAGCACCTGGACTGCTCTCTGACATCTGTGGAATAACTGAGAAAACAACCCCATTAGTGGAAAACATACAGCAGCACACACCTTAAACAGCACCCTGCAAAACTGCCACATTGAAGACTAACATTTTGATTTCTACATTTTTTAAAGTAATTTTTTAATATGCCCCTTGCAATGTTTAAAAATATATAGAAACAGAACATAAAAGAATAAATAACTTCAAGCTAACAAGGCAGCAGAGTAACACAACTCCCTCTGACCAAAGACATTTGCTTCATTATAATTAGCTGGACTGCAAGCCTCAGAATAGACATCTGCAGATAATAGATTTCTCTGAGATAACTGTAAATTTGATTTGATAATCTCCCAGTTCTGTTCCAAGCAGAAAATCAAACAGGTAAGGGAAAGAACAGGGAGGTTTAAGGGACTCGTTGGGAAGCTCAGAGCAGAGCCCAGGACTTCTGGCTCGCTCCAACACTGATCACAAAATAAATCCTTTGCTCAGAGCAAACCACTGCCTCATCCTAATGCATTAAAGATGTGCCAAGCTGGAGGTTGAGGACCCAAAGCACTCTGTACCTGTGTGATCTCCTGGGTTGTTATTTCTATTGCCCGTTCCTCCTCACTGCTGTCATCCAGTGTGGGTCTGTTTAGATGTTTATCATGAAGACTGGCTAATTCTTTCATCTTCTGTTTAACCCTGGCAATATCATACTGAATCTAAAACAGAAAGACCAACAGGAAGAAAGGGAATTAATTCATGCTTCAGGGGAAAAGGTTCTGACAGATGTTAGACAAAAATCATTGAGAGGAATCTGTAACATAAAAGGCAGACCAAATATTATTAAAAGCCACATAAAAAGCTGACTAAGAAACTGATAGTCTTAATAGAGTTTGAGTTTGCTACTTTTTGAAACCTACTCATTAATCTTAGGCAAGACTCCTGTTTTCAAATATGCTTCATTAAGTTGGAATAATATTTTTATAATTATACAGCATCACAGCAAGAAGATTTAGACAACTTCCAAAAAAAATAAATGAAAATTCAGGTCACACCTTCAACTCTGTCAGAAAATGAATAGCCTCTACTCAACAGTAGAAGTCAATTGCCATGCTTTCAACCAAGTAATTAAAAATAAATTTTTAAGGATGATTATAATAGCAATAAAAAGGAGACTAAGCATTTTTCTGCAGAATGGGTTCTGTCCACACAAACTGATAAGCCAACATGTGTTCTGAGAGTACATTTTAAAAAAAGGATTTTCTGAAAGTCAAGAATAGCTTCGCCACACTCCAAATACTGGAAAAGGTTTTTAATTGGATGCTTCCAGAATCATTCCAGTGCACTTGTCCAAGTATTTCCAAAACTTGCAAGGCATCTAGACTGAAGAGCAGAAAAATTCTCCTGCTAGAAAACACTAACATTTCCTGTTTTCAACACTGAACTGCTCATCTCCACCATTTTAGGGTCTATTCAACTGGACTCCTCACCAGCTTCAAACAAAAATTCAAAAAACTCCTATTTGAATCTTTCTTCCAATACTATTTCTGCTACAGAACTGACAGAAGGTGAGTGACAACAGTAACGAATCCCTCCACGGGAAGTCCAGCTGTGTGCTGGATGTGCCAGAGAGTCAGATTTTGCCCTTTTCTGACTCAGAGATGGGGCAGCTGAGAGGGCAGCTTTTAATTTTAAAAATTAAAAACTTTTTATTCTATTTTTTAGTCTTATATGAAGGGTGAGACAATACAGATGTTATAATTCACGCCATCACAATCAGAAGCCAACTATTTCTTAATTACAAAACACTCTAAGTGGTCTTGGTCTATTAGCTTTTTGCTACACTCTGTTATACATGCTTTAAAGCCAATCATCTAAAACTACCTTTCGTGGGTCCTGTTACAGTGCACCTTTTATAATTCTATTTCTTCAAAGTATCTAGTCTTTTTCTTCAAAGTATCTAGTCTTACTGGCAAGGCCATCCTCCGAAACTTTTTTCTAGCTCCATTTCCCTCTCAACAATATCCATCCTATTCCATGGCATTTCTAAGTCAGCATTTATCTTCAGGTTTGCATACAGATGCACACTGTGTGGGCCTTTTTGCAGGCCCTGAGAATTCTCCACAAATCCATTTCCCAGAGCAGAGCACAGCACTCACTTCGTCTGCCCCATCGACCCATTTGGGAGGCAAGCGCTTGGTGACGGCGACGGCTGCCTCGGGATCCAGGCTGATCCCTGACACCAGGGCCATGCGGTCATCAGCCAGCTGCAGGGGGCAAAACCAGCAAATTAGCTCGCTTCTAATTACATAGAAATCCTTCAGCATCACAAAAAGTGCATCTAGCCTTCCCATAGAAATTAACCCCAGAGATGTGTTTGCTCGTGATCAAACCTCTCGTCTCCTGGTTTGGCTCTCTGCGCTAATGACCTGCACCCTCCCACCTCCCACAGCATCTGAAAGCTTGGGGTTACTCTGAGAATAAATTCTTAGCAAATTTTCCAGGAAGAAAGATGGTATTGCAGTGAGAATTCAAGTAACTCTCATGTAGGTACATTTCTATCAGACAACAATTCACAGCCAATGCTGCAGCACAGTTCATATTGGGCCTGGCAAGTTTGAAAACTGTATTTGAGAAAATCTCAGAAAAAACATTTATTATAACTGCTTGTTCTCAAACAATGTTATTTTGAAGAACAAACACTTGCAAACTGACATGCAACTCAAATGGTTAAATTACTTAGTTAGTGATAATTTGATTGTGCTAAACACAAATAGCCAAGGCAGTACTGCAGATGATCATCAATAATACCACTTACAACATTAACTAATTACCTGGGAAAGCTCTCACACAAACACTTCCCTTCCTAGTTTCTGCCAAATTTGTAATTTTTCTTTATCAGGCCTGGAAAGTTTTGTGGTTCCCCACCCCATCCCCTTTTAAAAAACAATCCTCCTTCCTTCCTGGGCAACTCTTTCTTGAAAGCAATTTCTTTATCCCTGACCTTATTTCCTGATCAATAAAGTTTGCATAATTTATGCACAGCATGAAGAATAGTTAATGGCTGCACTGTGCAAAGTCACTCTACCCCACGTGTGCACAATAAGTCAGACTGGTCCATACATTTATCAATTCACAAGATAAAATCACAAAATGCTTGATTTCTCTATGCAGCCTGTCCTTCTACTGTGCAAAGACACTTCATCCTATACAATGAAATTCTATAAACTAGCAGAATAAAGAAATAATATTTTAGCTCAGTAATGTAGGCTTGATGCACCAGGGCAGAATAAAAAGTGAAAAACAATACCTCATCCAGCTCCTGAAGTGATTTGTGGATCCCATCAGCCCCATCCAGTTAGAGACAGCAAAAGATAAAAGGAAAAAAAGAGACATAGGACAGATATAGGGCATGGTCAGTTGAGAAAATACTGATTTATTTTTAAAGCATGATGGTTTACCAAGAACAAACAAACTGGCTTTTAAGACATGGTTAATCAATAAATACATCATGATATTGCATTTTAAGTCAGCATTTTGCTTGATGCACCAACTTTTAAAAAAATATTTCACAATAGTTGAACTACCAAAATAGTTCCTTGGTAAACAGCAAGAACATAAGAGATCAAGTGCAGAGCTTGGTTTGTTTCACAAAGTAGTTGCACAGTGAAGTCTCTAAATACTGAAATGTCAGGCAGAAAGCTGCAATAGAATAGAGTGAAGAATGACAGCAAGGGCAGTCTGACTGCAGCACTCACTGGGTTTGATCATGATTGGAGGGGGCACAGAGAAGCTTTCGTAGGACATTTATTGACAAGCACCCCAGTTCTCACAGAATCAGACAGCAAAAGACAAAATGCAAAAGCAAATGTTCAGTCACTTCTGTACACACTTGAGCTGTGCTCTGCTCTCAGGGAACATTAACCCTGCAGGGATCTGAAAAAACACACAAGGACACGGATCTGCACCTTCCCTGTTCATCAGTCCTGGCACTGGGAGGCGTGAGGAAAAGGATATTTCACTCCAAGATAACAAAGTCAGATCTAAAACTGGACAAAATCCTCGTGGTTTAACAAAGCAGCACCAGCTGATGATCTCTTAGGGGCGTCCCCAAGCTTTTGGAACAGGACTCTACTGTTAAAGATGCTGCTTTGATTGTCTGAGTTTAGGAATGCAATTCTTGACAGAGAGCTCTCACAGCGAAGGATTTCTCCAGGAGAGAGCTGGAGATGAGCTAAGGGAAGCTGAAGCACTGTGGGCTGGAATTTGCCACCCTGGCCTGCTGGGGCTGACAGCACCAGGCACCCAAAGGCAGGGAAGGCAAACAGCTCCCACTGCACCTTCACACCTCCTGCTGAGACAGCTCACCTGGGAGACTCTGAAATGCCAAAAACCACTCCTCTCACCCCCTGCACAGATGGACAATCTCCTGTCAGAGCCTCCACTGCATTTGAGTGAGCAGCCCAGCAAAAACCTTCAATTCATGTTAACAAACACTGCAAATAAATATTTGATGCAGGTGCTAAATGTTATTGCACTGGCTGCTGAGTAAAGTGCAGTTTCATTGTTCAGGAGTAGTGAGTTCAAAACATCACTATTTTTTCTAAGTGATATTTTAAAAATCCCAAGGATCTACAGAAGTGACATTAAAAAATTGAACAAGGACTAAATGCAGAGGCAAAGTACACATGTAAAATACAAATTACTACTGACATTTCCTGTTCTGCAAATGCAATTTAATACACAGCTTATCAGACATAGGTGTAATAAAGTTAGCAATGAACAAAGACCATTGCCAGCAACAGGAAGCACTGCTGTTCCTAACAAAAATGCATTAATGTAAAGCTATTTAGAGTGATGAGGCTGCCAGCAGATATTTACTGGTGGCTATGACAAATAAATGAAGAGTTTAAACAGAAAGTGTGAAAACCTGAGCAGAGCTGAACTGCCAAGCAGCCCATCACAGCCTGACTAGCTCAAAACCTAGAAAAAGTGACAGAAACTCCTCTGGACCAGTAACTTCTGGTAGTTTTTGTAAAGAGGAGTTACACTAGAATCTAGTGATTCCCCTCCCACAGATGTGTTTGAGTATCATTTGTATTTAGGGATAAATAAAAAGGGCAATGAACATCACAGCAAGTTATGGAGAAATTTAAGCAATGGGAATAAACGACGCCAGTGTATTTAACAGTGCCCTCAGTGAGGTGAATAGAAGAGTTCTGCTCTATGAATTTATTTCTTTTTGGAGGTAAGGAGGCACCAAAACCCTCCTGTCAATGTTAACACGAAGCTGTTAGAACGGTAACTGATTTATTGTGCACGAAGCGAGCAGAGATGCGAGCAGCACGCACAGATCTCTTCTATTCCTTCAAGGAGAAGGAGTGGGAAAATAGGAACCCACAGGGCGGGGAGGGACGGGCAGAGGGAGGAAGGTCGAGGAGGGCGAGGGGTTCGAGGAGAGGGTTCCGAGGAGGGAGAACCGGGGCGGGTGAGGGCCGGGGCAGGGCGGGGCACGGCCCGGCAGCCCGGGGCGCGGCGAGTACAGAAGGATGAAGGGAGGAGACTCACCGCAGCAGCCATGCTACGTGAATTCAGAGGGCTGGAGGAGCCGAAACTACTCNGACAACAGAGTTCCGGCCCTCCGGGGGCCGGGGCAGCAGCACCCGCGTCCATCCACACGGCCACCCCTATTCCCATGTGCATTCCATGTCCATCCACACGGCCAC